>CM058040.1:5717617-6185117 GCA_030169165.1 Centaurea solstitialis | reverse complement strand
TTCAAAGGAAAACCCATCTGGCCCGGGGGCTTTATTTTCACCGCAACTCCAAACTGCATCTTTAACTTCCTTTTCGGTGAAAGGTTCTTCAAGCCGAAGTCGTTGGCTATCCGAGATCTTCTTAAAGAAAGAACTACTGATGGTTGGTCTGACCGGATAGTCTTCTTTGAATTTCTTTTCGAAAAAATCTCTCGTCGCCTCTTTGATTTTATCAGGCTCCGTAACCCAACTACCATTTATGTTGAGCCCGTGGATTCTTGATTTCTTTAGTTTATTGTTCACAACTCCATGGAAATAACGAGAGTTCTCGTCGCCATCACTTATCCACTTTGATTTGGCCTTTTGCTTGAGGTCGCAGGCTTTTGCGGAAGTTAAGTCTCCCAGCTTGGCCATGAGGTTTGCTCTTTCCGCCGCTAACCCATCGTCAATACCGCCCACCTCCGCCAAGAGGTCAATTGAAGAGATTTTCTGCTTCAGCGAGTCGATGTCCTTGTTCTGCTCAATGCCACATTTCAAACGCCATTCTTTAATGGCATTCTTTAAGAACCTTAGTTTCCTGGATAGTCTTTCAATACTTGAGAACACCTCGAACTCTGGCTTCTGGGCATCCCACTTCTCCTTCACCAAATTTTCTAACTCCGGATTCAGAAGCCAAGAGTTAAAGAACTTGAAGGGAATCGGGCCGAAGTCACACGTCCTAGTCTCGAGTAGAATGGGACAATGGTCCGAAAAAACACGCGGTAAAGCTAAAGCATTCGCTTCTGGCCACAAGGAATTGAAATCCGAATTAACGAGAAATCGATCCAACTTACTTAGTTTCGTGCAATCAGCATTCATCCAGGTGAATTTGCGCCCTCCTAATCTCAAATCGGTTAAGTTAGCGGCAACAATGAAATCATTGAAGCAATTGGCACCGCGGCTATCGAATTTTGAACCTTTTCTCTCTTCGGCAGACCGAACCTCGTTAAAATCACCACAAACAATCCAGGCAACATCGGAGGTCCTTAGCAACTCCCTCTTAATGTCGTCCCATAGCAAATTTTTTTCGATCGCACGTTGAGGGGCATAAACGTTGATGATTCCGACTTTAGCGTTGTTGCCCCGCCACACACCATGAACTGCAATAAATCCATCATGTTTGACGGACTTATTCATCTTGAACAAATTACAGTCCCAAACCGTTAATAGACCAGATGAATTGCCAGATGAGTTAAGAGCTACAAAATCTCTATTACTATTGCCCCAAACTGAAGCAACTTGCCAATCAGCGTCAATTGAAGTTTTGGTTTCCTGTAGACACAAAAAATTAATTTTATGTTCAGTAACCAGATCCCTCGCCCACTTTCGTTTCGACTCCTTCCCCATACCATTGAGATTCCATGAGAGGACTTTTAACATAATCCATTTTCATCTCCTTTACCCAACAAATTCAATAAGAGATCTTCCTTGTTTTCCAGGTTGATCCCGATTGCATTCCCAATAGAAACCAACTTACGAACTTCCTGAATTGGGCTTTCATGAGAGAGAGACGACAAGGACGGATTATTAAGAATGATTTTAGGAGAGGAGGACAAAATTCGCTGATTAGACCTTCTTATCAGGCATTCAGAGTCTAAAGATTCTTGAATCTCTCTATTGACAACAAAAGCTTCCCCAACTAAACCCCCAGATTCATGAGAGTGCTTGCAGGGCTGACCTCTTTTCCTTCTATAGCAATTACAGGGGCTTTTTATCCTCTTGAGTTTCTTTGATCTTCGGCTTCTTTTTGATAATCCATCACGTTTACACTGGGGAATCCAGTCTTCACCGTCGGCCAGCAAAGGGGGAAACGAATCTGCAACCACTGATGGAAGATCAGGATCATCATCAATCCCAACTGATAAGAGATCCCTAGGCCCTAATCGATTAATTGAATCCCCTTCCTGTCCATTACCACTTAGATCCTCATGTTCTCCAGCTTTGTTGGCCCATTCATTAACAAAAGAGGAAGGCCCATCATTGGTAGGCCCAAGTGCACAACCAGATGTCTTGGGCCTAAAGACCTTTTTATTTAGACTGTCCATCCCATCAATACCCATATCACGTGCAGACGACAAAAACTCATGCGCCACCTCTTCTACATCGAATCTGTCAACATTCTCAGACTGAGAATTAATACCCTCGTCGTGGAAGCCATCCTTTTCCTTTCTCGAGACATTACCCGCCATCATTGCGTCGGCGCTACCGACTCCTACGGAAGCCCTTTCGTCGTCCCTGCCTTCTGTATCGAACTTTGCCGGCGAATTTTGCACCGTCTTCTCTGGTCGATTTTCCGGCGACGGAGCGACTCCCGACACAACATCGTCACAACCATCCCATGTGCTGTCGCCGTCTTCAAATCGAGAACCAGAGGCAGAGCTTGGTACCGATTCCATAATTTCTCCAGGTTCCCAGCAGTCCCAAGCCCTCTCTACCACTCGAATTTTAAAGAGATGATCACCAACTTTGGCTTCCACAACGTCAATTATCCATTCCTTCTTCGACGTCAAGACATACACCAGACCCCCATCTTTGCACAGGCCACGTTCACCTACACAAGGAGATTTAACTACCTCTCCCCAAATCTTGCCAATAGCTTCTAAGGATTCCTTTTTACTCACATGGAGAGGGAGCCCTTGAATGTCTAATGATGCAATACGCTTACCCGGGATTCGGTCTGCACACCACCAATCGATGGAGCTAAACCAGTCCTTCCAAGAGCTTGCAGCACCTACCAAAAAATCTAAAGCCCCTTCTTTAGTAGGGAACTCCAGTAGAATGGATAGACCTCCTAAATAACTCATTCGCAACTCCGGCCACCCCTCTATGCGGCTAAGACAGCCTAGAGAAGAGAGTGATGCAAAGCTCTTTAGCTCGCCAATCAGTGAGGATTCCAACCTGACTAATGCTTCTTGCGACGTGGGTAAAATGATCTTTGCCGCCTCACTGCCGGGCTCCACAAGGTCACTACTATTCTTTGCCATGGATTCTTTAACGACATCGGCAAAAGACTTGCCAAACTTTACCGCACCTTGACTCTCGGGGACCTGCTTAACATTGGGTGTTTTCTCCTTGTGCCCAGGAACACTCTTCTCTTTCACCTTGGATCTTGCTCTAGAGAAGCGAGCGAGATTAACCCTTAGTTTGTACATGCCAATCCAAATCCCGTTTAATTTTTCCTCGAGCTTACTCCAGTCTGAGCCAATGATGAATCTCACAAAACCGAAACGCTTACCCCAACGGGATCTTTTCCTTGCGATGTAGAGGTCCACAATTTTTCCTTGACTCTCAAAAGTCTTCCACATGCTTCCTTCAGATTCACCTTCCGGAAAGTTTAAAAGTTTAAAAGACATTTTTGATATTTCATATTTCTTTATAGGAACCAAATTAAGACGGCCTATTATATTTGATATTTCAAATTAAGGCGGCCTAAGACGGCTGTGTTTGGCAAAAATAAGCTAGTTTATAAGCTAATTCATCCAAACATGTATCATAAGCTAGCTTTTTGAAATGCTACTTTGAGTAGTTTTTTGGGAGCTTTTTCCAATTATACCTTTATTAATCTTAATTATTAAATTCAAAGATACCATTTTTGGTCATTTTACATACTCATAATTTGTTCATAAGCTAGCTTATCAGCTACTAACTAACTTATCAATCAATAACTAGTTTATCAACTATTAGCTAACTTTTCAATTACCTATTAGCTAATTTGCCAACCATGGCCTAAAACCTAATTAAAATAGGGATCAATTTATTAAGTTTGGTGTATTATGCTTTTCCAATAATTAAAAGCTCACATTCCACGAGGAAGATGTTAATATAAAAAAGATGATTATAATTGGGTTAAGATCGAATAAATGAGAAATATATAAATATTATAAGCAAAATAAGAAAGAAAAATTAAAGAAGGGTTCATACTTCATACTTTCATATTACATATGAACTTTTTTCACCTTTTATTCTTACATTTTTACGATATCTAAATTTTAACTAAAAGTTATTGTAATGAACCTCCTACACATTAAAACAGTAAAACTAGCCTTTTCTTTTAGATTTTCAATTCAGGAACTAACCACAATTTAACCTAAAAGAGTTTAACACTCTTTTTATTTATCATGTATGTAAATATCAAGCCCTTTTTGAATTTTATATTTTCAACGTATTTTATTTCAACCCAATAATGATAGCAACTAATGTAGGGAGTAATCGATACTTTAAGAAGTTTTTCGTTAACACTAACAAAAGAAGAAAAGTGTTCGAAAGAAGCCTGAAGTTGGCGGGCACTGAAAATCTAGGTGGAGGCCAACATTAGCTTACTGAGATTTTAGCCTCGGGACAAGTCTCACTGTCCACTTGAGAAATCACAAATTTCAGTGACTATCGAGAGTTGCAACACTACTTGACTATCTCGTGATACCTTTTACGAATGTGGATTGATATTTTTTCAGAAGATCAGTTTCTTTCTTTTATTGTATTATTTATTCCCTTAGATAAATATTTATCTTCCCCATTGATAGTTTTTGTTTGTGGTTGAGATTCTTTCTTTAGTTATCTCTAGGCTAGATTAGAAGGCCTACGGCGCAAACTCACAAGTCACAAGCCCTCAAATCCTTTACTGCCACATCAACTTTACCTATAAGCCCTCACCTAGTTTTCAATAAAGTATCACTACCCACGAGCCGAATACCCTTTATATATATATATATATATTTCAAGATAGAGAAGAATGACAGAAAGAAGAAGAAGAAGAAGAAGAAGAAGAAGAAGAAGAGAGAGAGAGAGAGAGAGAGAGCAGGATGTCAAGGGCTTGCAAGCCCTCGTCGTTACCCGCCGCTGAAGCCCGCATGTGGGGGGGCGGGGGGTGAACACAACCCGCTGATACCCGCAGGTGAGCCCAAAGGCAAGCCCGCGGGCAGTACCATGCACCGGCCTAAGTTGGTTTATTCTCTTCATTGTTAATTAGATTATCAGTTTTTGATTCTTAAGGTTTAATAAAAGTTCCTTTTATATAGAAAGTTTAAATTTTCTCACTAATTTTTCAATGTTGTGATTGTAAGCCCATGCATTATCAGAGTTCGTTGCTAGTTGATCCTTCATGTTTTTCCTACTGCATCAACAACACCCGTGCGTATGTTGAAATAGAGACCATCAAAATCGAAAGCTCGACGTAAATAGATAAAAGTATAATTAATTATAAGTTTCTTTTACTTATTTCAAACATAAATAAATACGAGTAAATCGATCAACATAAAATTAATAAGAATACGAATAAACTAACTCTTTGATTATTCCAAATTTCCAATAAGAAATGGACTTGGAAACTAAAGTTATATCATATCTAAACCTAAAATACTTAAAACTACCTATACCCATACCCAATTAATAATTAATGAAACACAATAAATAAAAAAATTGTACTTTCAGATATCTATTAAACACATAACACAAGATACATGTTATTACAAACAAAATGGTAGTTCTTAATTACTAAAAAAAAGAACAAGAAAATTGATAAATAACATCTTTCCTTTCCAAGATGCATTCATATAGTTCTTGTTCCCCTCCATCATATATATAATCTTTTCTAATCCTTTTGAAGATCGATCGTCATAATTAGTGCGACATTATTCGGCTTTTCGAAGATCATTTAGAGCTTGAACTTGTGTCTCTTTGGGAAGATGAAAGGATAGCATCAATGGCATCTTTTACTTGTGAAAGCTCAGGTGGTTTTCCACCTTGCACTGGCCAGAACTCATCAGTTGCCAACACCTTCAAATATAATTTAAAAATGGCTTTAATTAGATGTATGCCCAAATGATCAGATGTTTAATTATTTGCAGGTATTTTTATAGTAATTTATACATATATTAATAATTAATGGATTTCTTACCTTCACTTGCAGCTGAAGGAATTTGACATAACTAATGGCTTTCTCTAACATGGTAACCAAATCAACCTGAAGTGAATAATTAATTTATTACATAAACATCAAGAAGATTGATATATAAATTTTAAAATGATATATATAATTAATTAAGATCATATAATTGTGAAATACGCCATCTTAGATAATTACCTTGGAACCATTTGGCACGAGATCTTGAAGAACTTTTAGCCGCTCACTGATTCGTTCTCTACGATTCTGTTACAAACAAACATTCCAATATAATTCTCATATTTGATCTAAATTCTTGCTTAAATTTCAAGTGATGAAGGCTTATTATATATATATATATATATACATTTATATATATTAATTCGTATGATTTTTTTTTCATTTAAGACTAAAATTTACAACGTATATTTGTTTCACAAGTTGTTTGTTTGTAGACAATTTTGATGTGTCCGTGAAATAAAAGTTATTCATAAAAAACGTTTCACATTATGTATCATGTTGCTGTTTAACAAAAAAAAAATACATATAAAACAATCATATTGTGAAATGAATATATGTTAATGGGTATATTAAATACTTTCTTTTAAATGATAAGGTAGAAGTTCTTGCATATCTCATAAATTTTAGAGTACTTCAATAATTAAACCTCTAGTGTTTATATGTCCCTTTCTCTCTCTCTATATATATAAGATATAAATTTTATTACCTTAGCTGCAATACTTTGTGGATCCTTGGGTTGAGTTGACTTTTGCTTAGTCTTCTTTGTTGCAACAGTGTTGGCATTACATTGTTTCTTGAATGCTTGCTCACTCTCTCCCTGCAAAGCAAAACATTAATTTTAGTTTCAAAATTGAGCACAAGAACAGTGATAGGATCTTAAAAAGAAACTAAGCACATAATTTAAATACCGAAGAAGAATTCAATTAATTACCGAATGAGTTCGCTTATGGAAAGATGATTGATGATGATGATGATGATCTTGTGTTGCAAGATGATCACTAGAAGAAGGATTTGGCCATGCAAATGAATCCAATTCCTCATGATGTTGATTATTACTATTTTCTTTGATAGTACTATTACTACTTTGAATGCAACTCATATTTTCCAACAACCGAAAACTATCGAACGAACCCGACCCTAGATTCATGAGCTGATCAGGGCTCAAAGTACTCGAATACGGTTGCGGTTGTTCATCGTTAATTTCTTCGAAACTAAGAAAACACGAACCGCTACTACCACCACCACCTTGCATGAAACTATTATTATCATAGTAACCAGGCTTAAAGCTTATAACCGAATGCCCTTCTTCCGGTTGTTGTTGTTGTTGATTTGTGGTGGTTCGATAAAGAAACCCACCGGAATTCGTCGTACCACTCCCGGGGCTAGAAAGAGAAGACGAATTAGACGAACTTCCCGCGAAATTCCCTTTCTTTTCCGGGCTTTCCGTACCCTCTTCGAATTCACCGTTAACGGGTTTAGAATTTCCATAGAATGTGTAAGATTGATGAACTAAACCAGACATATTAATTAGGGTTTCTCTCTTTTTGAGGAATAGTTAAGAGAGTTATGAGTTTGAATATGAAGAGATGGTGGAGCATGTGGTTATGGATTTATATGGGTTTGAAAATGGGTGCTTGTGAGCTATGGAAGTAAACGAGTTGATGAAATAAATTGTATTCTATAGGGAATTGTTTGCTGGCAGAGAGAGATATAATTAAGTGCATGAAAAATGAAATTAATTAAGAAGAGGAATTATGAGAAGAAAACAGCAAAAGGGTCGCCGGATTGTTCGCAAAACCCACGTCTATGAGATTCCAAACCACCCCATGATAACCTTTAATTCCAGTGTAAATATATAGATTTATAGCAACAATTCTTACTTTAATTTTTGAGTTAAATATATTTATTTTCATAACATAAATATTATCTTATTTGTAAAGATGTTTCAAAAATATAAGAGGGCTTAATTGAATACCGATTTTATGTATAAAATGTTAGAAAATGAGTTAAAGATATTTTGGACCGGAATATTAGTAATTGGATAAATGTCCTGTTTTTGTGGAATTATATAGTGGATCTTGTTCACTTCCTCCCTAAAGGCTTTTTAACGAGCTAAAATTTGTCTAACATAGAGCTCGTATAAATGAGAAATTGAATCTCAAAATAGACTCATACAAGTGGGTGTTGTTGGCAAAAAGGGTTACATTGAAGGAAAGTTTGTCTCATGTACATGTGCATATATGATTTTGGTGGGAACATGAAAAAGAAATAAGTTGATATATGATTTTGCAAATAGAGAGATTAAGTTACATTGAAGGAAACTATGTCTCATGTGCGCATGTAGGGAGGTATGAATGTTGGAGTGGTGAGCACGAGTGTGTCCTGATGCAGCCCCGAGCTTGACCGAAAAGTTTAGGCCGGTTTCAATTTCTTTTTATGAATAATCATTTGGCTTTCCACTTTCCTATATTTCTTATTTTTACATCTCTTTTTCACTCATGAAATATCTAGTATATAAATGAGTCTATAGAGTTCAATTTTACATACACATAGCATAAAACAAATTTGATTGGCTTTACGGGATGCGAAGTCTTGTATTCCCTTCAAGCAAACATCTTGGTCTAGTAATACTATTGTTTCCGCCGTTGTATCCTAGGAACAGAAACCACAACCTGGATTTGCTTTAAGTGTACTGTGTCGAACACAGGTCTCGACCATACTTTTTATATGTTGTTTTCTTTACTCTTGTATTTTCTGATTACATAAAATAAAACAAAAGATATGAAATCTTTTGATCAAATAATGTCCATTTGTCAAAGTGGAATTTATAGATCAACTTTGAAATCTTTCACAATTTGCTCAAAAAACTATTTCTTTTAGCAAAAAAGTTTAATAGATAAAACCAACATTCAATCTTTTTTGTTATTTCAGGATATGTGATTTAAGTAAGGATTTTGGTTGTAGTTTCATTGAGGATTATATATGGTTCAATTAGTTTGATGATTGGAGTAGTTAGATGAATTGTACGACTCTGAAATGCATTTTTCTAAATTCTAAGAACATAAACAACATCATACTCTTATTATATTCATCACAAGTTTACATCAGAAATTTTTTTCATAAGACCTGTAAGACTAAAAAATATTACATGGAAACTTTATAGCAAAACTTTTTAAGAATGTGAAAAACAACAAACATTCACAACAAAATTATTGTATAGTTTACCTTCCCAAAGTTTTACGATAAAAATCAAGTGTTATTTATGTGGTCTAACCATGGTCTTACAAAAACAAGTTGATTTTACATGATCTCAAGTCAAAAGGAAAAACTTTATATACATGGGTGTATATACATACACATACATAGGGGGATAATCAAATAAGAACTCGGTAATTTGTAGTAACTGTGAGATCCGATTTCAGCCAATTATTTTATTATATCAATTGTTTTTTTTTTTTTTTTGCATGGTTTTTGGGGGCGGTTACTTCAAATGGCTTTTTGGGTAGTTTTTAGTATTAATTTTTAAGTATCAAAATACTTAATTCTCCCTTATATTTTTAATCATTTAACTCAAGAAGTATTAATTATCAATTATTATTCATAATGTTTTGCTGTGAAGTTTCGTGTGTAAAATTATGATTCTATAGATCTCATAGAAATAGTTTGGTCTTACATGATCCCAAATAGATGTGTGTGTGTGTGTGTATTTATGTGTGTATGTGTGTGTATGTGTGAAATTATGGTTTTACAGATCTCACAGAAATAGTTTGTCTTACATGATCCCAAATAGATGTGTGTGTATGTATGTATGTGTGTATGTGTGTATGTGTGTATGTATGTATGTATATATGTATGTATGTATGCATGTATATGTATGTATGTGTGTACGTGTGTATGTGTGTTTATGTATGTATGTGTGTGTAGATGAGGCTTCAAATACAACCTCTCTATTACGTATAAAATCATGTCTACCTCAGTTGGTTTTCCTAAGGGCAGTAACATCATGAGGGTTGTGGATGGGATCGCAATGTACCTGGGTTCGATCCCAAGAAGAGTCAATTTGAGGACATGAGGGGTATCCACTCCTTAGGCTGGTCCGGTCATAGATTAGGTCGTCCCCCTAGCCCAGTCAAAGACTGTGGTTGGGCTCTGGGTCTAGCATAGGCTGGGCCGGGACAATGACAAATTAATGGGTTGCCTGTGTACGCGTGTTCGTGATAGTCATTTGTTGGATCGATGCCGATATGCCTTAAAAGAAAATACAGCCTCTCCTAGACAAAATCTCCACTATCCACCTTTGTTGCGTTTATTTTGCATGGAGCATAGTTTTGTTCAATAAATATTTGCTCATAATTACTATTTAATAGATATTAATTTATTTAATTTTTATTAATTTTGTAAAAGAAAACATACGGCATCCTAGGCTATATCTAAATTAATCCCAACAAATTATAGTTACAAGACATCAACTCCTGGTAACTTAGTGGCCACAATTGTTATAAAAGTCTGGATTAGAACCCTGGATAGATGGGATGTCCACCATATTCCTCTGGGCACAAACCACTAAACCAACCCTTGTAGTTATTAATTATTATTTCTTTCGCATGCAAAATTTATTCAAAAAACCCGATAAAGTAGCAAGAAATTAGCCAGGGGGAACAACTTTACAGAAAGGGGTAGGGGTTACACTGCCGATTTACCCAATCGATACAATTTCCCTTTTTCCCTCTCGACTTACACCAAAGGAACACCATATTTGTATTTGTTTTGGAAATGAATGTTATCTTCTTCAACACATCAATATAACCGATTTACATGGTCTTGGCTAACACATCCTCTTCAGTTTTTAGAGTTTATTCATTCATGGTTAAATTCTATAAGCATCGGTTGCAATGCACCCATTGAAAACAGTAATGAAATATACGTTAGCTAGAGAGATGTTTTTGGAGCCGAGGAGCAACTTTTCAATTCAAGAGAAATATATGATATCCGATTCATTCAGTAATACCAACGATGTAACTGTTTTCATGAATATATCACATCTAATTCATCCAGTATTACCAATTATTCAACCATTTTAAAGAACATAATATTCACTACCAATATGTATCCAAGTTCATCAAGTAATTTATTCAACCATATAATTTTTTGACTGAAATGAATTTCCCCATGAAATTCGTTGTGATCAACCTAATTCATCAAATAATGCTTGGTATCTCAAAATAAACCAAGATTATTATTATTATTATTTTAACAACAAATCTAATCTACTCCTAAATTACACCTTTTTGTCCACTATGGGGTTCGAACCCCCGACCAAAGGCCAGGGGAACACTTTACAAACTCCTGGGTATCATTGGGCTTGAACCCCTTTGGTACCAAGATTATTTGTGTTTCTTGTTCCTAAAATTACCCCCTAAGTGGCTTTAAACTTTTAGAAATTAATTAGAAAATTAATTATTAATAACTCTTCTCTAGATGAAAGAATGAAATTGATATTGTTATTTTAAATAATAAAATTGATATCGTTTTTTAATTATTATGCGTCATATATAATCTTATAACTAATTCGGGGGAATTTAGAAAAATCTTATTAAATAAAGAAAAAGGATGGTTCGTAGCTATCTTCGTTTTGAATCTCAGTCTAAAATAATTCAGATAAAATCTCACTTAATTTGAAGTTGGAGCTGGTTATACTGTGGCACGTGCATGGAAGCTTATTTTATAGCTTAATACATTCCATATACGTTGGCCTTGCCACCTCAATATTTTATTCTTTCATTTTTATTATTTAATTGTTTGTGATTTTGTGCATAGAATGACAATAGTATATATATTAGTAAATAAATAAATAATAAAACATTTTCAAAAGAAATCTTTTAAAGTTCGAATTAATATTCCATCAATGTTTGGACTCTATGAAAATACAGAAACGAGGTAACTTCAAGCACTCTTCGGTTAACCCGAGTTTTATCATCTATGATATCCAATCATGACTTTTTATGGTTTTATTATAGGTGTTCGGTTGATAAATCGGTTTATTGGACTAAATGGTGTTGTAACTCTTTACGTATGTAAGCTCCTCTTTTGGATCTTTAGTGTCTCGCTAGCTCGGTGCGTAATATAATCGCCGTTAAAAAAGATATTGCATCAATGATTGGGCAAAAAGAAATGGAAGACCTTCTATCAAACGTTTAAAGATTTAATTTCTTGAACAAATATAGAATAACAATTGATGATACTTTTTTGAGTTTTTTTATTAAAAATATGATATTTTTTGGCAACTTATGATGTTACTTGACTTTTGGTGATACTTATAATTTATAAAGTAATTGATTGCCTTAATTTAAATTTTCAATTAAAACACTTTTTTTCTAAATAGCAAAAGGCAACATTATAACAATCGGAAACTAACGAAATGCTAGAAAGCATAAATTGTTAACAAAAAACACTAGGAATTGAACGAACAAAAATTTATATCGAGCCATCTAACCTTTAATCCATGAAAAGTATGAAAATTAATTAAACAGGTGATCACTTTGGCATTCGTCATCTTTCCGCTAAAGCTTAGATCTAACCTTATATAGCGTTTCTCAATTAATACATCTAACTTGTTTTTATTGTTTATATTTCAATTGGTGAAATTCAAGTTTTTTATTTATATTTCTGTAATGTAATAACAATGTTATGTTTTGTTAGATAATGAAATCAAGAATTTTAAGTAAAAGTGTTTTTGAAATGCTATAAATTAAATTTATAGAAGGAAAAAAGTATACATTTAATTATCAACATTATCATTAAATTGATTTAGTTTTGGAATATGCCATAATAAAATGTTGTTAACTTTATTGTGGAATGAAAAGAAAGTAAATTAAAATGGTAAATAACTAGTTTAAAAAAATAATAATAATGAAATTAATGTTGCATTGGGAGTAGGGAAGTTTTTCTTACTGATCCCTTGTCTGAAGGAGATTGTTATTCCCATTGTTGTTCTTCAAATCTTCACAAGCTTCATGCTCTTGTCTCTTTAACAAACATTAAAAAAACCTCCATCATAATCAACAAACAGATCATAATGTGATGACAATCCCCATGTTCATTTAAGGCTATGCCTCCTAAAAGATACCCTTATCCTTCAACATTTTACTTAAACAACTCCTAATTAATCCCACAAAACTTTCTGTCAATGTGTACTCCATCAAAGGTCAAATGTACTTAACATGTCCTCATTAACAAGTCTAGTACAAATTTTATATAAGATTTTTGTAATCATATATATAATACACATCACTAGCTATACAATAGTCAAACACAATCATTTGTGGTAATATATAGTAGTTAGAAAAAGGGTTTATTGGGTTGTTCACGTTATTGGAGATTGATGTAGCTTCGAGTTACATTTATCAATTAATGGGTTCATATTTGATTTTATGACATCCTAAGAAATTGTAACAATAGGGTATTCCATAGATATCTACATCCCTAGATCATTAACATCATATTAGAAAATCCAAAATTTTGAGATTCTAATACAACTCATAAAATCGTCTATCAAAATAAAGTATTAAGTCAATAGTGATAATAAATCCTGATCATTTGCACATTTGAATAACCAGCCTTTCCTTTTAAACTTCCTTTTTACCTTTACAAGTACCTCTAAAACTCACTAGTTTGGTGGTTATTTCCATATATGCTCTAGTATTGTATTGGTGGTAGCAAGTAGGTGTGTTTTGCTTAAACTCATGGTGGTTGAAACGCCTTCGGCTACTACCAAAATTTAGCACACAACCTTGCCAACGTTATCTCACGCAGCCATGACACGAAGTTTGTGTCTCTTACTCTCTGGCTATCTTAGGGGTTGTTCAATAACAACTTAATGGATTGAATAAGAGATATGGCTTATTCACATATCCATATCTAGGTGTTCGGTATGGGCTTATTCGGTTAGCCTATGGTTGAATCAGTCAACTAAACAATGTAACCCCCTTTAATTTGTACTCAGCCAGTCTTTTTACCAATATACCCTTCTTTTAAAACACTTCCATCCCCAATAAAAAAAGGTAAAACCTGGAAGCTCTCATCCCCTTTTTTACAACACCTCCATTTCTTTTATAGGAGTTCTTCTTTGCCTTCAGAGGTCTTCCACGGGTGTTCTACCCCTCATCTTCATTCCTCTCTTCCCCCTCTTCTTTTCCCTCTCTTTCTCACGAGATTCGTCGCCCCTAATGACTCGATTTGTTCCAGCCAACACGGATCTGTTCCACTTGCAGGATTTGTTTTGTTTTTTGTTGTGTTAAGAAACATGAAGAAATGCATATCTGTTACAAGGCGTTTTTCTTATTTTTGTTCGTGAAGGAACACTCTTTAATTCTATTCGATGATGGTTTTTCTTTTTTTATACCAGTAAGATGTATCTGTTGCATATTTGTTGTATTCTTTTTTTGTAACAAAGTTTCAAACCATGTTCTTTAATGATTTTGTGTTCTTGATAACTATTTATTCTTGATATAAACTGTAACCCCCCCCCCCCCCCCCCAAAACACTAACAGAGATAAACCATTTAAAAATCAAAAGTTCACGGCTCAATGCCCAACAAGGTCTTAACTCATCGTACAATGCAGAAATAAAACAAGCTAAGCATACAATTAAGGTACTCGCTTACACAATTGAGGAAATTAAGCAACTAAAGGAATAAAACAATAGGATAATGAGATCTAAACTAGATCTTCGAGTCTCTCATATCAAATCATGCGTGACCTTTTCCCTTATCTAAAGTGTCTCGAACCAACCTGTCTGGAAAGTTATTTAAGAGAGAAAAAAAATATTGAGGGTTAGACCAACGGTCTAGCGAGAACCCTCTATGGGTTTTGCAAAACCAAGTATCATAATACTTTTTAAAAAGAATTTAATAAACATATAACATTCCATCACATAAGCAAACAACCGATCGCCTATACCGCGACCACTACGTGGGCACATACCTCCTACACTAAAGACCTTTTGATTTAGAATCAAATGTCCCAATGGATCCATTTCTCACACCAATATATGCATAATGATTAAGCATGAAACATAAACATCCAATTTGAAACTTGCATAACTATTCAAGCTTTTAAGTGAATAAACGTTTCATCAAACCTTGGTGTGCATCTCACACCCCTAGAGTGTTGTTTAGTAAGAAGAACTCACCTCAAACTCCGGAATTCCCTTACATCACCCGGTTGAACTCCTTTGGATCACACGAACCCCTAGACAAACAATTCTCATAGAATAAGTAACCCAAATATGGCTAATTACTCCTAAAGAGTCTTAGGCTATGTTTGGCAAGCGTAGCTGATAAGCTAGCGGATAGCTGATAAGCTAGCTGTTGATTGATAAGCTTGCTAGTAGCTGATAAGCTAGCGTATGAACAAATTATGTTTGGCAAAAACTAGCTTATGAGTATGTAAAATGACCAAAAAGGGTATATTTGAATTTAATAATTAATATTAATAAGGGTATAATTGGAAAAAGCTACAATAAGCTCCTCATAAGCTACTCAAAGTAGCGTTTCAAAAAGCTAGCTTCCTGGTACATGTTTGGATAGACTAGCGATAAGCTAGCTTATGTTTGCCAAACACAGCCTTATACTTTCCCCCTATAACAAAAACTAACTCGAAAACGCCCAACGGAACAAACCCCAAATCTGGAACAGTGGTATCCGCGGGTTGCCCGTGGCTTACCCGCGCTTCGCACTGAACCAGATTTTGCAGCTGTTCGCATAGCAGCTTTTAGTCCCAAATTCAATCCTCCATTCAATACCAATCCAAAGATAAACCATCTAACTCATGATACTCAGATTATCAAGTCAATTGAAGCTAAATCATAAGATCCTCTAACCTAGATCAATCAATTGATTGATCAAAAGCTACATAAAACCTCAACTCAAAACATACACCATTCTTGATGTATGCAAGGAAGAAGATAATGATTTCTCTACAAGGATTAATGGATGAAAGAGTTCATTCCTGAGATTGATCTTCCTTCCCTCTAATTTTCACCTTCTTTACACACACACACTAGATAATTGGAATGATTCTTCTTCCCTCTAAAATCCCTTATTTTATACAAGGGCTTTTAAGCCCAAACTCTTTACAAGCCCAAATCTCTTAGTCCAAATCCTGAAATTATAAAACCACTTAGTTAAGTTTGTTGTTCTATCAATTTTAGAATTTTTTTTTCTTATTTGGGTTTAATGTGTATGGTTCTAAAAATGGAATTGGACATCGAAGTCAGAATGTAAATAGGAGAAAAATTATAGACCCGAGCTAAAAAGGTCATTTCTGACATTAAGACTATTTATTCAGTACACCAACCGAACAACTTACTGTTATCTTATAGACAACTTTATCAACACAAACATTTTTTTGCATAAGGTTCTTAATATAAAATGAACCAAATAGCCCCTTAGTCTCTTCTACAATCTACTAGTTCAGTTTTTCATTCCACTTCTAAAGTTTTACTAGTTCAGTTTCTTAAAGTTATAGACCAATATGGCAATTTTTTATTCTTAAACCCCTCACTTGAAAATCAAGCCTTACAAATAATTCAATTGTTGTTGAATTGAAACTAGACCTTGGAGCTTTTGTAAGTTTAATAACAACTTATCAATGCTGAATTTGGACTTAATAAAAGAAAACTAGTATGATGAAAACAACTAAATACTTCTTAACTCTCTAATACTTATTGATACAAATAAAACTCATTGAATAACTCCAATTATCATATCTTAACCACAAGAGCTAAGATAGTAATATTATAAGATATCAAAAGAAATTCAAACATCCCATCAATAAATCATAATTAATTAGCCTAAAAAGTTATTACCCAAAATCAAAAAATAAAGACCAAAAGCCTGTTTACATTTCTTGTGGTCCACATTTCATGGCCCATAAGAATGTTTATGGGCCCCGACCCAGCTTTGAATGTTTATGTATAGAATAGGTCCGAATTTTCTTTTTCTTTTTTTTGACAAAAAGGTCCGAATTTTCTAAATAAATAAGTTTTCATAGATTATGATACAAGTTTTCCTGAAAAACGTACTATTTTTCCAAAACATTATCTACTAAATGTATTGTTTGTGTAAAAAATATTTTTTTAAGAAGTTGGGTCGGGCCTAGGACTCGATTTGGGACGGGTCAGATGAGACCATTGTTAGGATTATGTGCAAGACAGTAACAGTGTTACCGTGTCCAATGTTATAAGACACTAGTAGGTCACACACCGCTGCACACTAAAATGAGAATGTTTGGATTATGTGAGAAATAATTAACTGGTTATTAATTATTTAAAGAGAGAAAGAAATAAATAAATAATTAGTTAAATTATTTATTTGTAATTAATTAATCAGTTAGGATTAATTAATAAATAATTATCTGAATTATATAATTAATCTATTTGATTAATTATAGAGATAATTATAAAAGAGTTATATATAGAATCAAACGCTGCCAGGTTTATCCCTATAAATAAAGGCCTAGGGGTAACAAGAATACAGATCTTATTGAGAACTTATCCCTGCTTTTCTCTCTCTCTCCTCTCTCTCCTCTCTCTCTCTCTCTCTCTACCCAAAACCGGCGACCAGATCCAGGAAGTGAACGGGGTCGTTTTTCGGGATAATCCTCGGTGGTCTAGCAACTCTCTCAACTGGTGTCAGTAGCGGTGTACCCCTGCTTGCGTTTCGGAGAACTTTTCGCTAAAGGGTAAACCACCAAAACACCCTCATATTGTATCTAAAAGGTTTAGGATTGGATCCTCGATTGTGAATCGGATTTTATTATCCAGTGCGTTTGTTTGTGCCTCCGGTTCCCAACAGTGGTATCAGAGCCACTTCCTAAACCTGCAGATCATGTTATTGAACTGATTAGGTTTAAAAATATTGATTTTGTTTAACTGTTTAAAAATTAAATTTTTCGGAAAAACCTAACGAATCGATGCGATCGGCGGTGGAACGGCGGCCGTTAACCGGTCGGACCACCAGGCCGATTGTAACACCCGGAATTTTATGAACTCGAGCTTGGTTGATAAAAGTGAATAATTGGGATTCGAATTAATATAACGCTTTTCTTTCCAAAGTTAATTATTAGCTCGTATTTAAGTTCATAGGTCGAGTCGAGTATTCAACTTATCAGTTTCGGGGCGAGAAGGTAAATACCCAAATTAAGGGGGGGTTGTAGTGTAACTAGTCACCAACTAGTTGAAACCCTTATCCCACCCTTCCTTTCATTTGTGTGTTGGTGTTTTGAAGAGAGAAAAAAGAGAAAGAGAGAAAAAGAGGGTTTTGAGGAAGATTCAAGAACCGGAGGAAGAATCGAGCGTAGGAGGTGAAATCAATCCGTGAAATGTTGTTAGAATCAAGTTCCTAACGGAAGGTACGGTTTATTCGTGTTGATTTCGTGTATTAGTCGGGTTTTGAGAGTCTTGAAAACTAGGGTTTATATTTGGGGAAAAATCATAGATCTTGATGATTTATCGGTGTTTTTCGAGTCTGGTTGTTAGTTTATCGTGTTATATCATCGTAGGATCGTTCATAAACATTCGTAGGGTGTTTTGGGAGTCAAAATCGAGTTTTGGTTGAGTTTTGGTAAAGTTTTGCAAACCAGATCGCGGGATAGTGCAGATCAGGCAAACCCCACGACCTGAGGTCGCGCGGTTAGGTCGCGCAACTCTCTGTGTCCGCGACGAAGTTTTTCGTTTCCGATTCTTTTCGAGTTTTGGCTTTGGGTTTTCCTTAAGGGTTATATTAGATAATGTTTGGTGGATTTTGGGGGCCATTGAGATAGTCTAGCCTAGCTCTAGACTAGTGTTTCGGTTGAGAACCGTAAGTGTCATTTTTGGCGGTTTATTGATGTATACCATAATATGATTGTATAGGTACTATCTTGTGACGTGCCTAGCTATCAAACCCGTGTTTGATTGTGAAGAATACCAAGGTGAGTTGCTAAAACTATTTTGTTAAAACTGAGAGCGCATCATCTTGATTGATATATATATATATATATCTTGCTTGGGAATTGTATATATGGAATGATCAATCGTATGCTACCTTGGATAAACTATATTCATAAGATTATATGATCAATGTATGCATGAAAAATACGTGTCATTATGTATACCACGGAATGATGCGAAGGGATTGAATCCCGAGCATGTTGGCTTGTATGAAGTAAATGAAAGTATTGAGATTTGCAACTGTGCTCAAATGTTCTAAAGCACCGCCAGTCAAAAGGTGTGATGCTATTGGTCACTAGTCAAAAAGTGGACCGGGATGTCACTAGTCAAAAGGTGAGTACCCATGTTTTTACGCAAACATAAATTGGACAATGGGACACTAGTCAAAAGGTGTACATTGTGTCGTTTTTGAAATGAGATTGATTTAAAGTGGCACTAGTCAAAAGGTGTGCACTTTCAAGTTTACACGAGTTCGACTCAGTCTTGGGTGGCACTAGTCAAAAGGTGTGCACCTATGTCCCTCGCCATTCGTGTGGCCGCGAATGTGCCTGGCCTCTGGGGTTGTCATGGAAGTCTTCGTAGAAGGACGACAACGGGGTGTCTCGACTCTGAGGTGTAACTTGCTTGGCGAAAGTGGGTCGCTCCCACAGTTTTCAAAGATAAAAGATAAACCGGTTTAACATGATGCATTTTGTTGTTAATACACTCTTGCATATCTCACATGTCTTAACATGGTTTTATATGTGTGATATTTTGTGATACAACTCACTAGGCTCCTTTAGCCTAACACTTGCTTGGTGTCGATGTGTCTCTCAGGTACTAGGGACGCTGTTCGCAAGTAGGTGCCGGGATTGAGAGCGAGCTTTGAGGGATGTGTGAAGAGACCGGTCCATCTAGATCGCGAGTTGATAGTAGAAACTGTTGACTCTTTTGTAGTCTTTTCCTTGTTAGGAATTAGACTTGTTGGTTATTATACCACTCCATTAAAGTACAGACTTTGTAATTGTGCATTACTTTATACCCCATTTTTGGGAAGAGCTCACGCTTTGGCGTATTTTGTATTACCACCTTTCGTAAATGAAAGTTTTTGTTGACTCCAAATTTTGGGGTGTTACACCGATCGCCGGCCCTCGATCATCACGACGGCTCACCACAGTTTGTGGTGGCCGCCGGCTGTAATTGCGATCCAAACCACTAGCCGCACCACCGTATGTGGTGGCGGCGTCGACCATGGCCAAGAAACACCACCACACCACCGATTGTGGTGGTGGTGGTGTCGGTCAAAGAACAAACCGCCACATCACCGTATGTGGTGGTGGCGGTGTTGATGGCGTTAAGACCACCGGTCACACCACAGCCTGTGGTGGTGGCCGATTCGATTGATTCGGCGGTGGTAGCTTTGGCTACCATCGTCGACGACGATGGTCACGGGGCGGAGGTGGTGGTGGCAGTTGCTACTGCCGCTATCGTGTCCCACCAAACGGCAGCCGTTGCCATCAATTGTGATGGTGGTGACGTTTTGTTTGTTAACCGCCGATCGGCGGCGGTGGTTATCACCACTATCGTCGACGGTGGTGGTGTTTTTGTCGTTTGCGCCGAGAGGCGGCGGTGGTGGTGGCGACTGCTGCTGCTACCGTCGTGCTCCTAATCGACCGCCACACCACCGATTGTGGTGGTGGCGGCGATGGCGTTTTTTGTTGATTGACCACCGGACACGGCGACGGTGGTGGCGCTGAGCTGCTGCTGTCGCCGGTGGATTATTGGTGGCGACGATGTGTATGGTGGTGGTGTTTCGTTTGCTGTGCGACCACGGCGGCAGTGGTGGTGCGAAGCCGCTGCTGTTGCCGGTGGTTTGACGGTGGCGGTGGTCGATTGCTGCCATGTCGCGGCGTCGGCCACTGCCGAACCGAAAGGCAGTGGTGGTGGTTTTTGAGCCGCTGCTATCACCGGCAATCTATGGTGGTGATCGTTTGGTGTATGGATCCAGATCGATATCGGTAGTGGTAGTTTCGATTGTCACCATCGGTACCAGAACTGGAAACGATAATGTTCTCCCAAGCATTATCGTTAACGGGTCCCGTGCGAGATCCGTTTCCAGATAGGCTTCAGAATGGGATAAGGTTCTTAATCAGATAAGATTAAACCCTAATTTTATTAAATTAATTTAATTAATTTAGTTTAATGAAACTTGATGTCATAGTCAAACCCTTTGACCCGTGGTTGTGTTTTTATTTGTGCGTATGTTTTATTTATTATTGATTACGGAAGGCCTGCGTGCCATTTACAACCCGTTTTTATTATGTAATTTTAATAAGTAAAATAATCGAAGAATCAAGAAACCGAAGACGGAGCACGGAGTCAACGATGGATCTTGGAGCCAGTGGGAGCGCCGAGAAGTTCATTCCTTGTGTGTTGCTGTCACTTAGGGTTAAGACCATCGTTTTGTGTTGGCTCACAAAACGACAATAGTATTAAGGGGTTTAGGCTATGACATGTCTTTTAAACTGCGTGGTTGATTTTATATTTAAATTGCGTGGTTGTTTATATTTAATTGCGTAATTGTCCGATAACGTTTTTTAAAATTAAATATAAACCGAATATTTTAAAACAAAGATGGATACAAATACAGTTTGTGTTTGGATCCAAGTTTTTGAAAAACTGGCATGTTTTTTGAAACCCTTGTTAAAAATCATAGATCAGTAAGTGCAACCCACTTTAGGGACACCTCCGGTGTAAGGTACGCAGGGCATTGCTAGTGATCACACTTCAATCGCCCGCGTTCAAACCGAAATTGGAGGGGATAAAAACTCTGCGAATTATCTCCGGGTGGTACCGGCCAGAGTATGTCCAGGCCTCGGGTGGTGCGATCTGTTTTGGTAATTATTTACTCACCAGGTGGTACCGGGCCAAAATGCACTAGAGGGACTAAATATGCACGGATTGAATATCCGATGTCCCGATGATGTAGAAGTCGTGTTTTTCGTATTAAAATGCGATTGGTATAAGTTTATACCTACCATAAATCACATGAGTCGGCCTGACATGATCACATGCTTGCCGATACATGTGAGATATGGATTCTAGTCTAATAAATTAATTTAAGGGTTATAATTTATTAGAAGTTTTATAATTTTAAACTAAATCGGAATTTTATTCTTATGTAGATGTCTAAATCTGTAGTCCCGTTTTATACACCTGAGGAATCGCTCCGCCTCATCAACAGTAAATGGAAGCTTACAGGACAAAATTTTCCAGTCTGGAAAATGCACCTTGACAATATCTTGGATGCACAGGGTAAGCGGTATGTGATAGAGAAACCCATTTCACGACCCAAATGCAATTCTCCTGAAAAGGATTTTGGTGAATACTTTAAATTCATGGCTGACGAATCAGATGTAATGTCAATTCTAGTTTTCTCTACCTCACCCGAGTTCACGGCTGATTTAAGAGTTAAGTACTGCCATGAGGTCGTGAAGAATATAGAAAACCTGGTAGGTTTCTATAAGAAAAGTGGGAAGTATCTAATCATAAAAGAGATCTATTCTCTGAAACTGGAAAAGGGTCAATCTGTTAAAGAGCATCTTCTGTAAATGAGGAAACTCTTTAAAAGTTTGTCACGCATGGGATATAAGATGGTTCAGGAGGAGCTAGTACATCTCATGTGGTTCTCTCTCACGGACGAGATACGTACCACAGTTAGTGCATACATTGGAGAACCAAAAAGAGACGTGGCAAAGCTTCATGAGGAAATTTTGGCCAGTTTGGAGCCGAAACCCGCAGCAACTGCTGAACTCATGGACACAGATTAGATTGATGAGCTGGGAGATCTGAGTTGCCCAGAATGCGGTAGCCAGGATATTTGCGAGCACTCGATGAATATCGACCAGATTAAGATCGGTTTAGCCGATGCTCCAGGTATCTTTATGATAGATTGCTTAATCACTTCTTATGAATCATGGGTAATTGATACAGGCAGTGGTAACCACATTTGTAATCATTTACAGGGATTCACTAAAAGAGAGACATTGAGGAAGGACCGTTCGAACCTACGAGTTGGCGAAGGCACTCCGCTGATAGCTGAAGTTGTAGGATCTTATAGTCTTAGTTTGCCCTCGGGTCTAGTTTTGCAACTGGAAAATTGTTATTATGTTCCAAAAATGATTAAGAATGTTATGTCTTTTGATTTATTGGTAGACCAAGGATTTTATTACAAATATGATTATAAAATGCTTTCTGTCTTTAAAAAATAATATTTTCTATTTTAAAGCTACACCTGTGAATGGTCTATATATAGTAAATCTGCAAGACAATAATAATGAAATCTATCATATAAGTAAACGATCCAAAGATATTGAGGATCAGACTTACCTCTGGCATTGTCGTTTAGGCCACATAAACAAGAAACACGTTGAACTACTCCTAAAAGGAGGTTTTCTTGGCACTTTCGATTTTAAACCTTTTGACAACTGCGAATCATGTTTATCTGGCAAAATGACAAAAGAACCTTTCAATAAAGATAATGAAAGGGCTTCTGACTTGTTAGAAATAGTGCACACAGATGTGTGTGGACCATTTAGTCACGAGGCAAGAGGAGGATACCGGTACTTCATCACATTTACTGACGATTTCAGTAGATATGGTTATGTCTACTTGATGAGACATAAATCTGAAAGCTTTGAGAAATTCAGAGAATATCAGAATGAAGTACAGAATCAACTTGACAGGAAGATCAAGTTTTTACGGTCAGATCGAGGAGGCGAATATCTTAGTCAAGAGTTTGGCAATCATCTGATAGAATGTGGGATTGTATCACAACTCACACCTCCGTATACACCTCAGATGAATGGTGTGTCAGAAAGGAGGAATCGTACATTACTGGACATGGTACGATCGATGATGTGTCACTCTACGCTACCAGTGTCATTCTGGGGACATGCGCTCGAAACAGC
The DNA here is from genome assembly GCA_030169165.1 of Centaurea solstitialis. NCBI lineage: Eukaryota > Viridiplantae > Streptophyta > Magnoliopsida > Asterales > Asteraceae > Centaurea > Centaurea solstitialis. The sequence goes on along the minus strand of CM058040.1, from coordinate 6,161,261 downwards.
AGCACATATACTGAACAAGCGCCAACAAAGTCGGTGGAAAAGACACCATACGAGTTGTGGAAGGGTAAGAAACCCAAAATGTCTTTTCTGAAAATTTGGGGTTGTAAGGCTTACGTCAAGCGGCCTACCTCAGAAAAACTAAAACCCAAATCCGACAAGTGTTTCTTCGTGGGATATCCCAAAACCACTGTGGGATATTACTTCTACAACCCTGAGGAGAACAAAGTTTTTGTTGCTCGAAATGGAAAATTTCTGGAAGAAAAGTTTCTCAGTTCCGGGAACACCAGAGAGGATGTAGATCTACAGGTAGTAGACAAAGAAAACACTACACCGATTGTTGAGCCAGAAATTCAACATGAAAATGTTGAACCTCAATCATAGCCGATTGAGGAAGTGCAAACACAGGACCTTCGCAGATCCAGTAGGGTAAGACAAGAACCAAATAGGTATCTTGGGTTTCTAGTCTCTCAGGATGGTGGAGACTTGAATGAACCAGCATCCTATGGAGAAGCTGTGTCAGGCAGTGAGTCTGAACAATGGCAAGAAGCCATGAAGGCCGAGATGCAGTCCATGTACGACAACCAAGTATGGGAGTTGACAGATTTACCCCAGCATTGTAGAGCTGTTGGACGTAAATGGGTTTTCAAGAAGAAAACCGACATGGACGGAAATGTACACACTTTCAAGGCTAGACTGGTCGCAAAAGGATTCACACAAACTCATGGTATCGACTATGATGAAACCTTTTCGCCAGTAGCCATGTTAAAGTCAATTAGGATTCTAATGGCCATTTCAGCGTACTTTAACTACGAGATCTGGCAAATGGACGTCAAGATGGCCTTTCTGAATGGAAAGTTAACAGAAGACGTCTATATGGAACAACCAGAGGGATTTGAAGATCCTAAGAATCCTAATAAAGTGTGTAAACTGCTAAAATCCATTTATGGATTAAAGCAAGCATCTCGAAGTTGGAACTTACACTTTGATGAGCGAATCAAAGAGTTTGGTTTCGCGAAAAGTGAGCTCGAACCGTGTGTTTACACTAAGTTCAGTGGGAGCATAGTAACCTTCTTGGTCTTGTACGTAGACGACATTCTACTCATAGGAAACGATGTACCAACTTTACAGAGTGTTAAAAGTTGGCTAAGCAAATGTTTCCAGATGAAAGACCTTGGAGAAGCCGCTTATATACTTGGCATAAAGATCTACAGAAATAGATCTAGGCGGCTTATCGGACTTAGCCAAAGTACGTACATTGACAAAATTTTGAAGAAATTCAGGATGGATGAATCCAAGAAAGGATTTATCCCCGATGCAACATGGCATAGTGTTAAGCAAAACACAGTGTCCTGTTTCTAGTCAAGATCAGGACAAGATAAAATCGGTACCATATGCATCGGCAATTGGATCGATTATGTATGCCATGTTATGTACTAGGCCCGATGTTGCTTACTCAATAAGTGTTACGAGCAGATATCAATAGAATCCAGGAGAACCTCATTGGGTGGCTGCCAAGAACATTCTCAAGTACCTGAGAAGAACGAAGGATATGTTCTTGGTCTTTGGAGGTTCTGAGGATGAAATTAGTGTCACTGGATATTCTGACGCTAGTTTCCAGACCGACAGAGATGATTTCATATCACAGTCAGGGTACGTCTTTACCCTAAATGGAGGCGCGATCTCGTGGAAGGGTTCGAAGCAGGATACGATTGCAGATTCAACTACAGAAGCAGAGTACATTGCAGCATCTGATGCGGCAAAGGAAGCTGTCTGGCTGAGGAATTTTCTATCGGATCTTGCCAGTGTCTCTAGACCGATCGATATATTCTGTGATAACTCGGGAGCCGTGGCGCAAGCAAAGGAACCTAGAGAGCATCAAAAGTCAAGACATGTGCTTAGAAAATATCACCTCATCCGAGAGATTATTGGAAGAGGAGATGTAAGGATATGCAAGATTCCGACGGAAGACAATGTCGCAGATCCGCTGACAAAGCCGCTAGCAAGGGTGAAGCATAAGGCTCATGCAAATTCCATTGGGATGCAGTACCTGGACACTAGTAGCTAGTTTTAGTTTATTATTATTACTATAGTTTAGTTTTGAACAATATAATCATGTAAAGTTTTATTTCACAGTGTGATGGAAATAAATGGAGGTTTTTAGTACATGATTGTTTTAAATTAACTATTTTTCGCATATTTAACATATCCATGATTTATGCAAAGTTTTGCAATAAAATCTAAATTTCCGTAGCCACTTATTGAGATGGGAATTTCAATGGGGAGTTTAACGCTATTATAAATACTTGATGATTTATTCGAAGTAGAGAGTAAAAGCACAAGCGATGTGACCAAGTATTTATAGATACTCATCAGAGTGTTTGAGTATTGGAAGTGACCAGTTTCAAGTCTGCTTCATGGAGCCCCAGTCATAAGCATTGACTTGATGATAGGTTGTCCTTAGACCTGAGATATTTGGTTTGGGAACACGAGGACTACTGTACTCTTAGTACGCTCTAACGATGCACCGTAACAGGGCGGCCATACGGAACGTGACTAGATGCAGCGGAAGCCGTGGATCCAAATGCAGATAGTCAAGAAGGGATTTGCACCTCTACCATAGAGAGATATTTCCGGGCCCCTTGACGATTAAGATTTGCAGAAAACGCGTGGCCACGCTCGGATAGAGTAACAGTTGTTATTTAGTAATATCCGTTACTGCAGGCAATCTGAATCAGAGTCAAGAAATACTTGTTTTTGAGAAATGAATCCTCCACTCCATGTCTCAAAATCATTTTAGAAATATCGCGTGCAAAAGGAATGAACCTGTGTACAAATTCAAGCATGAATTGTATCTCTGGATATAAGAGATCTTATAACCTGGTTAACCTAAGTGTCTGGCTAGGGACCTCCTTAGGCTAATGGTGACAGTTCAGTTACATGTCTAGCACAAGTGGGAGTCTGTTAGGATTATGTGCAAGACAGTAACAGGGTTACCGTGTCCAATGTTATAAGACACTAGTAGGTCACACCGCTGCACACTAAAATGAGAATGCTTGGATTATGTGAGAAATAATGAATTGGTTATTAATTATTTAAAGAGAGAAAGAAATAAATAAATAATTAGTTAAATTATTTATTTGTAATTAATTAATCAGTTAGGATTAATTAATAAATAATTATCTGAATTATATAATTAATCTATTTGATTAATTATAGAGATAATTATAAAAGAGTTATATATAGAATCAAACACTGCCAGATTTATCCATATAAATAAAGGCCTAGGGGTAACAAGAAACAGATCAGAAACTTATTCCCTAAGAAAGCTTTCTCTCTCTCTCTCTCTCTCTCTATACCCAAAACCGGCGACCAGATCCAGGAAGTGAACGGGGTCGTTTTTCGGGATAATCCTCGGTGGTCTAGCAACTCTCTCAACTGGTGTTAGTAGCGGTGTACCCCCTGCTTGCGTTTCAGAGAACTTTTCGCTAAAAGGTAAACCACCAAAACACCCTCATATTGTATCTAAAAGGTTTAGGATTGGATCCTCGATTGTGAATCGGATTTTATTATCCGTTGCGTTTGTTTGTGCCTCCGGTTCCCAACAACCATGACCGGGAACAAGACCAATAACCAAGCCTAAATTGATTTTACGATTTTTGGTTAGAACCAGAATCGGTCGGCTTGGTTTATAAGGCAACTGATTTGGAACAGATCCAACCCAGACTGAACGATATTTGACCATCTTTACGTATTACAAATCAATTGAACCGAGATTGTGTGAAAAATATCTAAATAGCTGGCAAAAACCAACAACCGTAAACAAAAAGAAATTTTCAAAATTTTAAATTTTAGTTCATTTTTATTTATCAAAACAGTTTCTAATTACATAATATACATTATTTGCTACTTTGGATGGGTTCACATTATATGGAGTTGAGCTCTACGAGATCTAAATTCACTACTCTATTATTAGAGCCAAGAGGTTCTTATAAGTTAAAATGGCGAATGATCATGTGATAGGTTGAGTTAACGGTGAGAAGCTTAAGAAGTGGATCTAAATCCTTGAATTCTTTTAATCTCGGGTCTTCCCATGAATTGTGTTTTAAAAGGAGTTTATTTGGTGCGTCTTAGTGCATCTCATCCAAATGTACATCCAACGGTTAATATCCACTTCTTACTAGAACTCAACCCAAGTTAACATTCTCACATATATTAATATATATGATATATGTCAGGGTATTAACTAATGTGAATGTGACCATTCGACAAAAAAAGTTCCTCTATTGTCTTAATCTTTGGATATGATATTTAATGACATGGTATCGGGATTTACATTAAACGTATTCCAACAACTTATTTGTAATCCACTGTTATTAGCATCTCTATTGAAAGCGAAAACTAGTGACTACAACCCAAATAATTAGCAACAGGAAATCCAAATCCAACAATCGCCTCAAAATGCTTTGATAAATAAACATATATAAAGTTTTCAAGACTTAATTCTAATCCGCTATTAGTATCTCTATTGAAAGTGAAAACTAGAGACTACATCCCAAATAGTTACCAACCCGAAATCCAAATCCACCAATCGCCTCAAAATGCTTTGATAAATAAACATATATAAAGTTTTCAAGACGTAAACATAAATGCCAATGTAAACTAGACATAAACATAAATGTCTCTTAAATGCTGATGTAAACTAGACATATACATAAACGTCTCTTAAATGCCGATGTAAACTAGACATATACATAAACGTCTCTTAAATGCCAATGTAAACTAGAATTCTTGCCTCCTATGTTGTTGCTATAATTTGCTTTTTCTTCCACAATAAGTTTTTGTAGGGTTTTCCTTTAAGTTTATTGAGGTTCTCATACTATGTTAATTGATCTTTCATTTGCATCACAACAAATACAAGTATTTCAAAAGGTTTTCATCTTTCATTCGTATTTTACTTAACCTGCTAGTACTCAACTGAGAGTGTCTTTCTTTTAAAGAGGATAACACAAATCTGGTAAATTTTATTAAAACAAAACACGTGAGTTCGCTAGCATCAGGACTCAATTGACATTTTTATCAGTAATGTGAAGGCAGTGTTTGGATTGCTTATTTAAAGTGTTTATCAACTTATTCCATTATGGTATTGGTAATAAGAAGTTTTCAGTGCTTCAATGGATAGAAAAAATAAAGCTTAAATCGGCTTAGTACTGCTAATTATATGGAGTTTTTGATAAGTTACTCTATCTTCTAACTTATTAACTTATTTGTTAAATACTAAAAAAAAACAACTTATCAAATTATTACGTGTTGATATCGTTATAAGTTAATTCTACTACTTTTGATAAAGCTATAATTTAACAACACATAAGTTGATAATTACTTTTACAAAAGATAACATAATTTGTTTCAAATAACACCCCTAAATGGAGTCTCAAAATAATAATCATTCCAGTAAGTTATAAATAATTACTATATAAAATATTTATTGTTTAAAAAATAAAACAAAAAGCTGGAATAGCTCAGTTGGTTAGAGCGTGTGGCTGTTAACCACAAGGTCGGAGGTTCAAGCCCTCCTTCTAGCGTTTTTTTTTTTCTTCTTTAGTAATTAAATAAAATAATTTTTTTCTTTAGTAATTAAATAAAATAATTTTTTTCTTTAGTAATTAAATAAAATAATTTTTTTCTTTCTTCTTTAATAATTAGATAAAATAATTTTTTTTCTTTCTTCTTTAATAATTAAATAAAATATTTATTTTTTATACTTTTTAAAAATTAGGACTTCCTGGGCTTTGCTATTTTTTTCCTTTCTTCTTTAATAATTAAATAAAATATTTATTTTTTATTTTTTTCCTTTCTTCTTTAATAATTAAATAAAATATTTATTTTTTATACTTTTTAAAAATTAGGACTTCCTGGGCTTTGCTATTTTTTTTCCTTTCTTCTTTAATAATTAAATAAAATATTTATTTTTTATACTTTTTAAAAATTAGGACTTCCTGGGCTTTGCTTTATTTTTGCATCCCATGTAAATACAATATTTTACTACTCGTAACCTTTTATAACACATTTTATATGGCATTGGCATATATACATATCACAGATTTATATATTGTGATAATGTGTTAGGTTCAAATGAGAAGTGCTAAAAAAATAGAACTAAATAAGTGATCTCCATTACTCATCCGGTCAATAAAAGCGACTTTGACCGGGTCCCATCCTTCAATAATCTCTACCCTCCCATGAATCGTGTCAATCCCCCCGTGATCACATCCACCGTAACCGGTCAAAGTCATCTTTATTGACCAGATGAATGGTAAAAATCACTTCTCGACTTCGTATTTTTTTAGCACTTCTCATTCGAACCTTTCTCTTGTGTTAATTATAAGATTTATTATTATAAAGTATTATTTCATTTAACAATTTATTTATTTATAAATAGAAAACAATTAAAGTATGAAAGATTCTTGAATTCTTTTAAAATGTTCTACTTGCATAAAGTGCCCAAAAGAGGTGGTGTCTGGGATGGCTTATGTAGAACAACTTATGTTTCTTGTAAAGGTGTTTATCAATTCATGTGATGTAAAACAAGATTTGTATAAAAAGTGTTTGATTTAGGCATTACCAAGTTGATAAATTGTTTTTTAATGTTTGGCAAACAAGCGATTAAGTAACTTATGATTATACCACATCAGCATAAGTTAATAAGTTAAAAGAATCAACTTATCAAAAACTCTCTTAGCAGTATAAACATTTTTTTGGAAAGGTTCATCTAGGTTTTTGCCTAGACTACATTCTTGGCAATTTAGTGATAAAATTACGACCGTCTGAGACTAGCTTGGCCACAATTGTTGTGTACGCCTGGAATCAAACGCTGGGTAGATGAAATATTTCATCACATCCCCGAAAGCCTTAACCAGTACACCACAACCCTTGTGGTTCATTATAAACATTTATTAACAATCCAAACAGCAAAAACTACTTATCACCGGTACCACACCAAAATAACTTAATAAACACTTTAAATAACCAATCTTAAAGACCCCAAAAAACAAAAAGCAGAGAGACAATCCAATAAAATGCAGTAGCAGTGTACAACCTTAGGGTCAGTGGTTGGTTCATCAGCTGAAAACTTGAAAATTTCAATTTTGAAAGTTGTAAACAACATATGTAGAACCAAACTTATATACATACAAATAGAGATATATCTATTCTTCAAATAAAAACTTCAGCTTATATTCTTCTTTCTAATCAGGCAAAGCAGTTCCTCTCTCAAGGTTGTTCTTAATCTCCAATGTGTATCTGCCGAAAGCCCGTTCGATCTTCTTATTGAAATGTTCATTACGGTCGTTAATCGAGTCAATGTCCTTCTCTTCATGAAACCTTCTTCTCCTACTAAATGTGTTGCGTTTCTCGTCTCTGTCCTTCAGCTCCTTCACCATCTTTTCAACCTTATCCTCCGAAATCTTTGGTGCCTGTGTTTACATTTTAGACCATAATCAAAATCTATAGTTGGGTATATAGATGCATAATCATGTACGAAACTAATTACATGTGTTGTTTCACATGTGAAACAACACCGAAAATCTTGAGGACTGCTTTGTTGGGGGTCTCTAGGAAGTCCATTTTATAAAATATCTGAGAGAACAAGAGGGTCCCAGACGCTTTATTTATCACTGGTAGAGATGAATACTATATGGTAGTGTTATCATCAAGAATTCCTGACTATGGCATGGGAACAGGTTTATCTTCAAAGTATTTTTATCACAAGAAAAATGGTTTTTTATTAAGTTTGTATGAAACTATGAATTATTGCGTTGTAAAAGAAGGAAAACTATACATATGACTTACCTTCCCATATTGCAGACTTGAAGCTTCTCGGTAGAATTCTGGATCCGCTTCCTTCATTTTATTGTATTCTTCAAGGTCAACATTGATGTTTTTCGTCCTCTTCTTGTATGCATCATACAACGTTTTCTGATTAAAAACTGTCAAAAGAAACAGACAACCACCATCAGATTTATGACATGCAAAGTATAAAGTAATTGCACAAACATATATTTATAGAGAGAGAGAGAGAGAGAGGAAAGTTCAAATGTAAACTCATCTTTCATTGTGAACGTGCGGACCAACATAATCACGCCACGTGGCAATCTGAATCGGCACCTAAGCTTTATTCAGTATGGATATCATGCAAACTGAATAGTGCTTTTATTCAGTCTGATTGTCTGAATAAAGCATGAATATTCAAACTGAATATTGCCACGTGGCGCGATACTAGTAGTCCCCTCACATTCACAATGAAAGATGAGTTCACATTTGAACTTTCCTCTCTCTCTCTCTCTCTCTCTCTCTCTCTCTCTTATATATATATATATATATATACACACATATATAGAGTCTCCTTATTTTACAAACTCATTAATTTGTGCAAACTTTGTAAACCATGTTTTCCACCAATTAGAATCCATTTTCTTGTTTATTTTTGGTAATTATATTTATTTTATTTTTGTGATGCTTACTTATAGGAGTTGGTGGTTATAATTTTGGATTTTGCAATTAATCTTGTCCATTGATCCTTCTAATCAATGGTTTATATGAGTTTACAAAGTTTGCACCAATTAATGAGTTTGTAAAACAAGGTGACTCTACACACACACATATATATAAAGAGGAAAGTTCAAATGTGAACCACTTTTTGGTTGTGAACGTGAGGCCAGCCGAGAGCGCGACACATGGCCGATGACTAGGTGCCACGTCAGGTCCACGGCGAATGACTAGGCGCGATTCATGGGAGGGCATTGAATTAAAGGGGGGACCACACTCAAAACCGCCACGTGTCGCGTTCTCGGCTGTCCTCACGTTCACAACCAAAAAGTGGTTCACATTTGAACTTTCCTCTATATAATATATATATATATATATATATATGTATGATGAAGATAAACTAAAAGAATTTCACCAACCAAAGTCGACAAAAATTATATTTGTGAAGCTGATAATGGACAAACAGGAAAGTTTTAAGTTTTAACATGAAAATTTCAGCAATTTTAATGAATAGGCAGAGGGAGTGATTGTTTGAAAGTAATAAAGTAGAGTGTATACCATCCCAACCAGCTGGAGCAGGCTCCTTCTCCCACTTTTTATACTTTGTCTCTGCCATCTGCTGTGTATCCAACATGTATGCCTTTGTCATATCCAACCCATTAGCATCCAGAAGTTTGCCGATCTTTTTCTTCCTCTCCTCGATCCACTTCTGTTTAGAAATTCCTCTCGACTCTTGTGGAGCTTCCATTCTTTTCTTTTCTGCCACCATGGCAGTTTGATTGGCTTTCCTTGCCTCGTTCTACATACGAGAAAGAACAATAATGCACATGTAATAAAAAAGAAAAAAGAACAATAGAAAAGATTATTGGAATTTGAAACATACCATCTTCAGCCTTATTTCAAACAATTTCTTTTGCTTCCCTGTAAGCTTAGTGAAGTCCACTACCGGTTGATCCTCAGCAGCATCCTTGTCGTCATCACTTGGATGATCATCATGATCACTTTGTTCTTCATCAGGATGTTCAGTTTGAACAGATGTGGCAGCTGAAGTCTGTTGAGAACTTCTAGTAGAAGCTTGCAAACCAGCTGAGATTGTAGAAATTAGTCAAGCGATGTTAAGAGGAAATGAACCCAAAAACAGCAAAACAGCTACCATTCATCAGCAATCACAGCATAAAATAAAATAAAAAAGTACAGTCAGCAAAATTGTAACTCCAGATTTCCTTTTCTTCCTCTTACTAATAAATCTTAGTACGTTTTACTTGGTATACCAAAAATCTATTTCCCCCAATTGATAAGAACAATGCACTAATCACTCAAATATATAACTTGGATTATAAAGAGAACTTGTCCAACTTTGCTTGGATCCTCGTCTCTTTAAAGATTTTAAAAACAATGCACTCTTCACCACTTTGTATCTCTTTTTTTAACCAGGACCCTACTTGCCTAAAGTTTTAAAAGTTCATTCAATAAAAGCAAGTTCCTGGCATACTTCCTGAAGATTAAAAACAAAATTTCCCAGACATGACCATCCAATCATATTCAAAAAGCAGCACAACTTAGTTCCATATATGAGCAGAGATCCCTTTCAAGTCAGGAACTGTTATCAAGAAGAGCTCATCACTTTATATTTCGTGTCATGGTAGATAGAAACAAATATGGCTCTAGTAACTAGTTCAAGCCTTTGTCCCTTGATGTATTCAGAAATAGAGATTTTATACAACATTGCTTTCATAGATATTGCAAATTAAAATACTTTCCAATTAAACAACAAAGCTATTTCTTACATGACCTCCTACATTTTGGTGCTTAAAGTCCCAAAAGCATTTTGAACAGGCATGAGCAAATACTAAAGTGGAATGGGAACACAATACAATCAAGACACAGATGAAAGATAATATGAAGAAACGGGTGATATGTGCATGGATTTAAGCTAACCTGGTTCATTTTTACTAGCCAATTTCATGGCCTCAGCAATAACTTTGAAACAATATTCACTACATTCATGGTATGGGTTTGAAGAATTTCTGCAATCTGGATGTACTCCTCTTCCTTCAGTCATCGTTTTTACCTGTGTGTAACTGCAAAGATAGGAAAAGAATAAAAACTTCACAAATCATATTTTCAATTGTGAAAGGTAAACAAGGAAAGATTCTTTTAAGTTTCTTCACATCAAAGTTCATATCGCCTTCTCTCCGCAACTCACTAACATGAATAATATAGGACCCCAAAGCTATAGCTGTGCAACTACATCAAACATAACAACAAGCTAATACAAACTTGTAACACCCTAACCGTTAAACTAAAATTTCTAACAAAAACTCGGCAAGATCCATTAGTAAATTCATGTTTTACCATTCTTATAACATGTGTAAATTCATATATAGCAATTTCCCAAAAGATTATGTATACGAAACCACGTATATGGCAGTATCCAAGTATATACGACTAATCACAAAGACGATGGTAATACAATTTCTACCAAAATACTATTTGCAACTAATCATTGTGTAAAAAGAGATATTGCATGGCATATCATCCACTAATATAACGTACTGGTTTTCCTTAACACTAGAACTACACCACCACACCTCATTCTGATCCTAGGATACACGTTGATAAACAAAAACAAATCAGACTACAAGAAATGAGAAAGTACACAAAGATTACAAGCCTTCAAAGATGTTTATGAAGAATACTGATCACTCTGCAATGCATAATAACTTATGTTACGACTTACAAGCTACAACTAAGCAAATACATTGTAAATCCGTAACCGAGATATCCTCGTCATAATCCCACAACAAAAGAGCTGAAAGCATTTCATGCAATCACTCTAACACACAAGTCAAACCAGAAAGCAATCTATGTTTACTCGGATAGAGATACCTAGCTTCCCAGACACTCTATCTATGCATGTTTATTAGAACTTATTTTCCTAATTTCTTTTCACCTTACATCTTAACTAGATATTGCCATATTATAAGCATACAATTCTGCGTTAATCGTTGATTTATGGGCTTGAGTGGAACTCTCTCTCAAACACGGGAAGAGGGTGCCCAAATCCCCAAACCACATATGTATATACAGCCCAAACCACATATATACAGTCCAAACAAACAAATGCAATTCCTACATTGCCTGCAAAAACACCCGTTCTGATACCATGATAACCTTGCAACGTAATTGAATTGACAAAAAGAACAGGAACACAAGGGAGTCAACATGTCAATTTCTCAAAGCTATGAAATGGAAAGGAGATTGTTTTAAGATTCAGCCTTCCAAATTGAATATTTGGTCACCCATTTTGGTCATAGATTGATACAACATTCCAATGCAAACCAGTAGGACATCAAAACCCCAAAAGATATTCGTGAGACTAGGTCAAGAGAAACCGTAGATTGAAATCAACGATTCATATGTTCTATAACAATCAGGAAGCAAATACAGTATATAGAGTCGGTTGGTAGGATTTCATGTGTGTTCATAAGACGCATAATTAACGTGGTCTGCCTCTATAGATTGGGTCAACCAAGATGTCATTAGGTCTAACATTTGTCATTTGCAGCAAGACAGGTGTTTTATATACGTTTACGACACGATGTAATCACTTGTTTTAACCATCTCCTATTTCGGGATGGATCGATTAGCAAGAATCATGATCGATAACATTAAAACAAAAACAATTGACTTATAGCTGTAGAATTTGAAGCCTTAAAGTAATATAAAGTTCATAATAACAGTTTAACACACAACACAAGAGCTGCAAAATCGATGAATAAGCGATAAAGCAAACAAATTAACAGAATTCTTAAACTCAAACATAACTACAGACAGAAACGTTAAACACAAAAGAAAAAAAAAAGCCTAATTTCAGATTCAAATAAATGAAATTGTTAAACCTAGATGAGAACTGAGAAGAGTTAGGGTTTTCATACGGTACCTCAAGGCTCAAATCGTGAAGCTGATGAGATCTAGGGTTTCAAATATGAAGAAGATCGAGTGATTTAGGGTTTTCACAATCAATTGTGGTGCGTATCCGTGATTTCCCCCAATTCCAATCGAAGGTTTTATAGTTAATTACGTTTTTGTCCCTTTGTTTTGTTATAAATCGGGGTTTCGTCCCTATGGTTTTGATATTGTGTTTTTTTATCATCATGTTTGGTTTCGTATGGATTAATTTTTTGGAAGGGGTAAATTAATCTGCAATTTTATAAAGAAAGAAAACCAAACGACCAAAGGCAAAAGCCAGGTATGAAGATCAAGTGATTTAGGTTTCACAATCTGTGGTTTTGTATGGATTAATGTGTTTGTAAAAACAAGAGCGGTTTTTATTTGGGAGGGTTTCCCAACGAAGTGTTTTAAAACTGAGAGTCTAGGTGTTTAGAAGTGCTTTTTGGAGTCTAAAATGATTTTGGCCAAAAGTGTTTATTGACTTATGATGGTGGAAAAAAATTAAAAAAGTTTTTGGATTAGCTTTTGTTGTAGTAAAGACCAATAAGTCGGGTTACGTTCACGTGAGACCAAGCTTTTTCCGTAAGACCGGTGAGACCAACATATTTTACATGAAACTTCACAACAAAACATTTGTGAAGGTAAAAAAAATTAACATTCATCGTAAAAATATACTAAAAAATACTATCGAAAAAAAAAATCCAAAAAGGGTTAAAAAACGAAACCTTCACAACATTTTCCGTTGTGAAGGTTCACATTATATATATGTAACCTTCACAGCATTTGAGCTGTGAAGGTTTCGTTTTTTACCTTGTTTTGGATATTTTTTTTGCATCGAAAGTGATTTTTATGTCTGCGTATTCGAGTTTTATGTACCTTCACAGTGTTTTTTTGAGAAGTTTCATACATTAAGTATTGGTCTCAGGCGGTCTCACGGAAACATCTTGGTCTCACATGATCCTAAGTCCCAATAAGTCAATACATTGTTTTTTAAAAAGTGTTTGATTTAGCTTATTAGGCTAGTCGTAGCGGTGTAGAAATGGCCAGCGAGTTGAGCCCGCCAACTTCAAAAAGCCCGGCGGGTTGGCTGCATGACCTCTCTTTACCGGCGGGCTATGGCGTGTGCGGCTTCACCATGCCGCTATGTTTGTGTGTTTGTTGTGTGTGTGTTGTGTGTGAGAGGGTTGGGAGGGTTGGGTATGTGTTGTAGAGGGTTATGGGAGGGTATATAGAGGGTTGGGAAAAAGCTGATGTAGCATTAAAAAGTGAAATATTTGGGAGGGTTGGAAAATATGGATGTGGGTAGCCTTAGCTTTTTGAGAAGCTTTTATCAACAAAAAACACTTTTACTCACTAAAAAGTTATTCACCCATGACATTTTAGAACCTATGTTTGTAAGCTCTCAAAAAAACATTTTTTAAAAGTATTTTAATCTTGTTTTTAAATTGTTAGAACCTATTTTCACTAATTATAATTAATCTTGTTTTTGTGTTTCAAACTAACTTAAGGAGGTAACAATTTAAAACATAACAACATATTAAAATAAAAGAAAATTTTGACACATGTTATAAGGTAAATAATCGTGTGAGAATCTGAATTCAACATGAAAAGCATAAGAAGTGGATATGAACCTTGATCTACTTTAATCTCATGTCCATGAATTGCACTTTAAAAAGAATTGATCTGGTGCATCACAATGCATCTTATCTCGATACATCGTGGTGCATTAATGCATCAAACGGTTGCTAACTACTTCTCAAACTTCTCAAGTTAACTTCAACTTTTCACAGAAAATCAACCCTATATTATAATACAAAAAAATATAAAGATACGTAATGGGGAAAACATAACACATGGGAGTAATATAATAATCCAGCAAACAGGATTTAAATGCTCCAAAATTATTAAAATAATGTCTGCATTGAGGATGCTTTTTTAGGTTTTGTCTATAGCTTCCAATATTTGAAAATATTTGTAAGAGGCTCGAACATGATATGCTTCCCTTGTAAATGCAAGGAAGAAACTAATATATCTAAGATGATTTTGTAAAATGAAAATCTGTAACATATTCGTATGGTAGAATAAGGTCTTCTTCGATTTCATTGCTTAATGATGATTATGCATTTGAACATAAACCATCTATGTACCTTGTCGAGTAGAATTAAACACTAAAATACCATTCGTATGGTTTCATTTTAAATTCCTTTTTGAAGAAAATGATTTCAAGTAATTGGTTTTTGGTTTCTACACTTGATGTTTATGTGAAGTTTATTGTGAATTGTGATGCTATACATGTGTAACTTGATGTCATTTACAAATTGCACTTCATACTTTTTATTTCACTTTAAACTTTTTATGTCGCAAATATCATGATCATCGTTTGTTTTTCCAAAATGTAATTAGGAAACCTTATATAATGTTGAATATAAGAACCAAAAACATTGATGTTGACTTTGAAGAATAAAATAAATGAAATGGCTCCATAATTCTACCAACATGTGACATATATGCAATGTGAGAAAGTAAGCTATGTCCTAACTTAGATAATAAAAATATGTTAAATAGTATTTTGGACAAATGAAGAAGATGCATGAAGTGTGAATTGCTACAAGGGATACCTTATGCTAACAAAAAGGGGACTATGGTGATAGTCTTATGGTGTCTGTAATGCCAAAAATCATAATCCTAATAGCTTACAATAATGTCAAGCTCATTGTTGTTGTTGATTAATGCCTTGTGCAACAGTATAAAAATCTTTCCGTAGCTTACAAAAACCAATATCATGCAACAATATTAAACCATTCTTTAGCTCGCAAAGATTGATATAAGAACAAGCCATTTGTGATGGTCCCTAAGCCAAAATTAATTGTCTAGCAGTATTGTGTGACACCAAATGGCAAGAGGAGTTAAAAAAAATGCTAGCCATGCCTAAGAAATACTTGAAAGGTCAAAGTAATTGTGGTCCATGGAACATGATAACAAACGGAAAAATCCCCCAACTTATAACGACCATTTTGTTTTGCACTTTAACTTGTTTCATTTATAGATCAAATCTTTGGATGTCACATACTTACATAATCACCTTTTCCGGTTTTTCAACTTCACAATCTAAATCATATGGTTTAATAAATTAAACATTTATATATTTTTGATCATATTTACACAAATAATCAAACAATGACAACTTCAAAACCGAAATCGGCCAAACTCACTTTTAGAGCAAAAACAACAACATATAAGCAATACTCTAATACAAACAATTATATTAGACACAATTACATGAATAAGAATTAACAAATTATTTAAGGTTGTGTTTGGCAAAAATAAGCTAGCTTATACGTTAATACATGTTTGGATGGATCATAAGCTAATTTATAAGCTAACTTATTGAAACGCTAGTTGGAGTAGCATTTCAGGACTTTTTTGCTCATTTTTTTGGAAGGGTGTCCGAGCCAAAGCCCGACTAATCCCCGGCAATTTTGGGGGCTAAACATGGTCCCACTTAAATATCCTCAGGTATGCGTACCGGAAGGATCGAACTCGGTTAGGGCGCAATGACCCCCCCCCCCCCCCCCCCCGAGCGATAACCAATCCGCCACAGCATTGGAAGACGCTTTTTGGTCATTTTACATACTTATAAGTTAATTTTTGTCAAACATAATTTATTCACAAACTAGCTTATTAGCTACCAGCTAGCTTATTAATCAATAGCTAACTATTAGCTATCATCTATTTGATCAAACACAACCTAAACTTAAATAATATTTTATACTTTAAAATTGAATACTATTTATTTTATTGAAAAATGGGAGGAGGTACATGTGATGTTTGCAAATTGTCTAACCAATATGAGGTTATAGTAATGGTTAATGGCTAATAATTAATGAACTTCACATGCCAAGGTATTATTTTGTTCCATGCATATAAATGTTCCACAAAATAAATTTAATTTTGGTGCACGCTATCACATGATCTTAGAAACAAGGGTGTATGTATTTATGTATAGATGGGTGGTCCTAGATACACATATTACATTTGCATCTATACCATAGAATTAATTTAAATATATTTTATAATTAACCTTTTTGATAAATCTTTAAAAAATAACATAACTCAAAAGAGATCTTGAACAAAAAAATTTAGGTAAAATATACTAAAGCAACAATAGTAAAAATACAAGTGTAAAAATCAGTTAAAAGTTTTATAGAACATCTAATCCTTGGTCTAAATCCCCAAAGTTTGACATAAGACTTTGATAACTTATCATATGACTCTATATTCCTACCATCTGATCCTCTACCTAAGCTCTTTCCTCATGCTTACGTTTGCTAGAATTTCCCACGCCGAGTGAACTACTCTGATCTAGTGACTCCAATAATTTTTATAAGATGGCATATATTTAAAAATGTCTAATGTCGTCATGTCCCTTCTCTATTGTTTATCAAACATCCTCCTCAACTCATCCCTTCTCGCCCATTCTGTCGCCACCATTCTACCCCCTTCATTAGAGTCACCATCCACCTATAAACATATCAAAACCATCACAAATTATCTATAATTGGCACAACTTCCAACATCTACCGGAAGAGCTCATTCGATGAATTTTCCAACTTAGTCCTATTATTAATAATCTATCCAAGCATCCTAATTTTCAAAACTTACAAACGACCTTTAGATGCAACACATAGGTATACGAAAACATTTATTGAAAGATAATAAAATTGTCATGACATATATACAAACACACGTAACCGCCTCTTTTCAACCACCCTCTTATCATTATCCCATTCTAATAGATCAAAAATGAAGTCTTGAATGAGATAAGCCTCAAATTGCATTGGGGAAGAAAGGTGCTAATTGTAGAATAATGATTAATATCTGATATGACGTCGCAACTAACATTCCATGCTTTTTCGAATGTCTTGTTATAGTTATCATAAATGCTTCTAAAAAGATTAAAGTTTTCAATACATCTCTACATCTAGTCTAATAAATATTTTATTGTTATTTTATTTCTTAATTTAAAATTAAGATTAAGGAAATTTCATGTTAGTCTTTTTTTTTTCAAATTCGGGGGATGTTACAATCCCCCCCCCTTATAAAAATATTCCATAAGCGTCTCATGAACTTGAAGTTGAAATCAAAGCCTAGATGAATCTTTTCCAAAAAAACTTGAAATTGAAACCATCCGGACACCGGTGCTTTTGAGTTTTGAACCGCCACAACTTTGAATTACATTCCAAACCTCTTCTAATGATAATCGGAGTTCTAAAAAACGATCATCTTCCTAAGAAAATACTCCGAAACTTTTCACTTTGAAAGTTAGGTCTGGATCTCTTCGAATCGTGCATGCTTGAAAATAGTAAAAAAAAAAAAAAGCAAAGTTTTTAATTGATGTCGGGTCTTCACTCCAACACCCATGCCTTTCATTGAGTTCTTTTGATGTCTCTTTTTTAAAGTCGAATGAAAAAACTTGGAGTTCTCGTCATCTTCACAGCCCATTTGATTCGGGCTTTTTGTTGAATCATCTTCAATTTGCATGCTTTTTTTTTGCCCATTCAACTCGAGCTGCTTTCCATTTGCATTGTTCTTCTTCAGACAACGGTCTCTTTTCCACTTCCAACTCCCACATTTGAGCTTCGGTCATGAAATTAGTCAACTCCCTATCAAGATTCCCAAACCACAACTTGCTCCATCTTCTTAAATCTTCCTTGACATTTTTGAATTTATCTCTAAGAATCATGTCAGGAGTTCTCAAACTAGTCAATTTCTACCAATTAGTTCTGATAACTTCCTCAAGATCCCTCTTGCCAACTTTTCCATTTTGGGTTTTTTGCACATCCTTTAGTGTTTGTTTGGAGACTTCAATGAGGTGATGGGTGCTTTAGAAAGGTATGAAATAGGTTAATTAAAAAGATTTAGTCAGTAAATAAGTAAAATAAGAAAGATGGATGGCGTTGAAAAATAGGTAAAATGATAAAAGATGCTCAAAAAATTATATTTAATGAAAAAATTTGATGATCGTTAGTATGAAGGATCAAATTTAATACAAATTATATGGGCAAAAGCTTTTTTGTAATAAATAAAAATAAAAGACCAAATTTGTAACAAATAACAATGTTAAATACTAAATCTATAATTTACTCCGAATATATACTCCCTAGTTTTTGAAATTTATTCTGAATTAATTCCGGTACGTAGTAGATGCTAACTTCCGTTAGGGTGTGTTTCGTACGTGGACAACATAGAACGAGATAGGACAGAACAAGACATGATAAAACTGGACAGAATAGGACATGGCGAGTTAAATAACCAATTTACCCAGTTAGATTTTGTGTTTTTACACCTAATACTCATGAATCAACAAAATGCTATCATACAAAAACATAAAACAACAATCATGAATCAAAATGTAGCCAAATCAGATGCATCAAACATGAATCACTAGCCAAATCAGATGCAAAAGATGTATCAAACAAGAATAAAAAATTCAGCAACCCAAAAGAAGACCCAAACCTAGATTAGAAGAAATTGAGCAAATTGATCAGCAACACAATTTCTAGGGTTCAAAAAGAAATTGATTACCACATATCGATTAGATGAAAACCACTACAACAGGAAATCAATTACAAGAAATCGATTACAAGAATATCAATATAACAAGAAATTGATTACCAAATCAATTACCACAAATCGATTACCAGGAAACCGTTTAGAAGAAAATCAATAGTCGAGAATGCAATGACGAGAGAAAGGAGAGCTGCAAGACAATCTCATTATGAGACAAATCTCGTTATTTTATTTTTATAATTTTATGTTTTTTTTTTTGTTAATCATTTATGATTCTACATTATAACATTTAGTTGAGTTTTTTTTTTTTTTTTTTTTTTTTTTTTGTAAAAAAAGAGTAGGTGAATAAATAAATTGTTCAGTTTTGGTGTTTGTGATATACCCCAAGTAGTTCTAAAGGTGAAGGGATATATTAGCACGAACATACGAGGAATGAATATGACAATCACAATTCTTTTGCTAATTATGTTTCTTGTAAGCATCAAACTATTAAATCAGTCACCTAAATTTAACTCACAAATATAACTTTAAGAGTAGTGTGTCACCTCATGATAACTATATAAAAAACTTCTTTTACACAATTTCTTTACTCCTAACTTGTAAACACTTTTACAGATCTTCAAAATTGAAAATATTACTATTATGGTTGTCCATACTATTTTACTATTTTACGAGTCCCAAAGTTTATATACCTAAAGAATATCTCAAATTAATTGAATAAAATAATTAAATTAAAATAAAAACAATACAATCATATAGTTTGTCAAATCATATATAAAAGTCAATTATTTGGGAGAAAAATAATACTAGAAGACAGAACATGTTACCTCATTAGCATCAAATTCTTATAGGTAAAAGGGACAGTTTGTCACACGTGCAATCTTTATGTTCACAAATAAGACAGCTTAACTAACATGATTAATTTCTAGATTTTTGGGTAAGCATTTAGATAATTGGTTGAAATTATTATAAGTATAAACTTGATAGTAGAATCAAATAAAATAAATATTGTCATTTAAAAATTATTGATTGGTCTTGAAATGACCATTTGACACCATAGTTTTGTAACGCCACAAGAAACTATGTGAACTTCAGTAATCATGTCCTCATCTTCCTACTTTAAAACAAATTGATAGATTTACTGCATTCAAGGTCATGTTATTACACCTACGAACCTTTGGATGGAGGACCAATAACGACGTAGAAGCATGTGGGAAATCAATTCTGCCTATCCAAATGAAGGACTAGATTTTTGTTGGGATTTTATGTTTAAAATGAACTTTGGTTGTTGATGATGGCTATCCTTGATAAATTGATGAGGGTAGTTAACCGTAATGACACACCTTTGTCATGTTGAGTAGATTTACACGAAATTCTTTTATAGTAATTTGCGCATTGAGTTGAGGTTTAAAAATCTATCGACTTCCCATCAATGGTACAACAATTTTAATATTATGATCAATGTTGTTATCACAAGTGAATTAAAGAATAAAGGTTAATATCGTATTGAGCTACCGGACTTAAACTCAACATGACTAATACTTTATTGGGAACCAAAAATGCTACTCATGTCAAGATACTAGCTCGCGATGGTAATATCATTTTAGTAGGAAATATTCATTTGACTGTATGTTATATCACTTGTCATGCATATACATGTTCAAAACATATTGCATGACTCATGAAGAATGTTGTTGCCATGCTTGGAGATTTTGAGATCCATATAAGTTGTGCAACGTTCTACTTTATCCTTATGCGAGCAAAAGAATTTGTCGTTAGAAACATCATGCATGTATTTTATGCTTACTCGAATCTCAAATGAATGGTTATTTGAGAAAATGACGTGGCCTAAAATATGTAATCATGCACATAAAATAGCATTGAATGGAAGTATTAGTGCAATCAATCCATCTTTTGGTCTACGCTAACGAGTTAGAGCTACCTAGCTTCATATACACTCTATGCACGTGCATTGGGACTTATTTTCGGAATTGCTTGTCGCCTTCTATCAAGACTAGATATTGTCATATTGTAACTTGTAAGCATACAATTTCTACATTAATTGTTGACAAATTAGTTGGGATATAACTCAATCCCAATGGCTAGCTCAAAAATGAAGGGTACCCAAATATATATATATATATATATATATATACATATACACATATACTAATAACCCTTTATTTCAATAATTGTCAATATTTCAATACACAAGGCGTGGCGTGGCGGCAAGGCCAAACTCAAGCCTTGGAAGCCACGGCGAGGTCATGGCGTTTTCTGATGAGTGACTTATGACGGCAAATCTCTATATCATATATAATATTATACACATTATCATATGTTTTCCTACTATTACTCAATGAATAAATTATAATAAACAATTTAAAGTAAGTTATATATATCAGAAACTAACTAATAAGGCACTAAAAAGATAAGTTAAATCAAAATATACGTTACAAAAACCGCGCATTACCTCGTCGCGTGCCTCAGGCGTAACGTGGCATGAGACACAAGCCTTAAGCCACGGCGTGCCATGGCGACTGTTGCAGCGAGCTTTTTCGAACATTGATTTTTAACCATTAATGACTATTATATTAATTTAATTAAAATCCAACAAAGAAGTAGTATTAATACAATTTAATATAATATAAACATAAATTTAGATGTAAATATAAATACATACTTATTTTTTTCTCACGTACATATTTCAAATTATTTTTCTTTTTTAACCTATTAAGAGCATCCACATCCAATTTGACAAAAATGACTTGCAAAAACTTGCAACACTATCAAAACTTTTTTTTTCTTTTTTATATAAAGAATGTATATTTTATAATTAATGACTTCCATTAATTTTATAATTAAATTAATTATTACTATTTTTATAATTAATAACCAACTATTTTTACTATAAATAAATCATATTAAGTATTTTTTTGATATTATAAAATTATATAATATATGATATATAATTATAAATTATAAATTAGTTGGG
This sequence comes from Centaurea solstitialis, assembly GCA_030169165.1. Taxonomy (NCBI): domain Eukaryota; kingdom Viridiplantae; phylum Streptophyta; class Magnoliopsida; order Asterales; family Asteraceae; genus Centaurea; species Centaurea solstitialis. The sequence continues at coordinate 6,139,198 of CM058040.1, read as the reverse complement.
GTGGACTATTTTAAAAAGAAGTATGATAAAGATTTATTATAAAATTAATGTAGCATTTAAAAAGATAAGTAAGATTGCATTCATGCATTAATCTAAGCATTAAGTCTAGAACACATTTACCCTTGAGAAAATGAAAATCATAACTTCGTTTAAAAGCATTATCTCAATATTTTCATGGTTCCCATAAATTATAAACCCTAATTTCATGGCATGTGTTTATTTATATTTCTAAATAACTTGTACCCCCAATGGAATCACTTGTCTTTATCCCTCAAGTGGCTACTAAATTAATATGATTAACCCCAAATTGGTCTCTCCAACACAAACCCATTTTCTTGAATTTTGAAACCAGCATTACCCAATATTCAAAACTGAAATTGACCAACTTTGAAGGCTCAGCCAAGCCAAGCCAACATCAGGAGCCGAGCCAAGCCAAGCCTAGCCAACTAGCCAAGTATTGTGAAGGTATTTCTAATTGAAGTTCAATGGATGAGGGGAGTTAGCTAGAGGCTTTGAACTAAACAGGATGGAGCCAATATGGGTTGTCAAGAATGGTAGTTAGGTGTTATAAAGGTGGTGGCTTTGGCTGGTCACCAAACTACATATCCATGTATTATTATTTTTAAATATTTTAATAAATAAATAAAAAGATTTGACATATCAATATAATTTTATTTAATATCAGGTATCAGTTGTTATTGGTTTTGATGGGTTCTTAATTATTCGTTCTTGCTAAGTTTTCATTTTATCTGAATCTTGTAATTGGGTGTATGTATTTGTCATGATTATTTGATATTTTAATATTTTTATGCGATAGAATTATGTGTTGTTTGGATTTTGCAGGTAAGACGTCTAGTATTTAGATTTATGTCAAATCTTATTTAAAGAGATTAATTAGTAGAATAATAGAGTATTAATGTACATGTATATATCATGAGACGAGAAACATATGTAGGGTGAACGATGTAAACGAAAGAAATCATACATTAATTTTGGAAAAAATAATGTGAGGTTTCTCAATCAATTAAAATTTGAACGTTTGAAAACATGAAGATAGTCTTCATTTTATCTTAAATAGTTGTAATTACATGTATTTAATTATAGAAAAATATTACACTATCAAATTCTTGATATTGAAAAAAAGCATAATATCGTTGGCAGGTCGTAATCATTTTTATTGGCTATGACATAAGTTTGAAAACACCCCTAGACCTCTATTGTCTTTGCTCTTTGCATATGTAAACCACGTATACAAGTCATATATGCATTCTCCATATATTTCATCATGCAGACATAAAACACACATATAAAATGCACCCTTTGCCCCCTCTTCAAACATAGATATATAACATACAATAGAATTAAATTCATAAACCTTTTGCTTGAGGAGACAATAATAACTTGATTATTATTGATCTTGTATTATAAACTTATAACAGCTGTCTAGTTTATTAATATAAGAAACAATAATCACTCACCATCCCCCTCCCCCTTCTCTTATTTTGACACTTCATTTACTTCAATAAATTAAATATCTTTGAAATTAGTTAATAATCATAGAAGCATTATTCATTAATAATCACCCAAATCTCCAAAACCAAGCACCTTCCAAATTGGCCCTTTACCCCCTCTTATTTAATGGACCCCATGTTCCCTCCCCATGCATAGGGATGGCAAAAAAATCCGAATCCGATGGGGAAACCCGAAACCCGAAATAAATGGGGCGGGTTTGGGGACGATGAACGGGGACAGGGACGGGGATGGGGATGGGGAAAACCCGCTTACTTTAAACGGGGATGGGGACGGGGGGACCAATCCCCGACCCGATTACCCGATTATATCCCCGAATATTTCTCCGATTATATCCCCAAATATATCCTCGATTATATCCCTAAAATTATTTTTATTTTATGATTGTTTAGTAGACAATATATTATATATAGCTAAATGGTTTTTATGTTTGGTCGTATATATACTTTAACATTTCAACTGTTAATATTTTGGATGCATTTAAACTATATTATATATATATAGCTAAATTGTTACAATTTTGGATGCATTTCAACTTTAGGACTTTAATTTTCTTTCGAATATGTTTAGAGAATGGATTCGAGAATGTTATATAATTTAATATATCATTTTCCGAGACTTGTGGATTTGTGGGAAAGTTTAAACGATGATGGGGATCCCGGGAGAAACTCGTTTAATTAACCGTTTATACTAAACGGGGATACCCGTTTCCCCGCGGGTTTCCCCGATTACCCGATGGGGATCCCCGTTTAAATCCCCGCGGGTTTTTAAGCGGGGACGGGGATGGTTTTTTTAAACGGGGACGGGGACGGGGGGACCAATCCCCGCCCCAAACCCGCTCCGTTGCCATCCCTACCCATGCATTAGTAGTGGTTGGGTATGCCATAATTGTGTCATTATAATATTCAATTATGAATTAGTGATGATCTAATGTCCCCCATAATAACCTTTCTTTATATAATTGGTACATAAATTATAAACTCTTGCAAAATGGTCAATTGGTGCAAATGCCTCCACATCATATTGACACAAAAAATAAGTTGGGTATTTCTAAATGGATGGTTATAAATGTATTGCTTATTTATAAAAAGTATTTGAGCAGTTGAATATAAAAACATTCGAATTGATATTTTTGTTTGACGTGATAATTGTGTTAAACCATTACTTAATGATGATTAATAGTTCTTTGATATATCATATATGTACAAAAGTTGAGTATTTTCATCTATAAAATGTAGCATTAGCTAAATTAAAGATAATGCAATCAATAAATCTAATCATAGTTTTTAATTAAATTAAAAATCATTAATCTATTTTATTGTTCTAGACTTTAAGATGTATACAAGGGTAAACCTATGAAGGAAAAAGGGGTCTATATACATGCTCAATCGATTTTCTTAAGTTCTTTTTTAGGGGAGCTTTACCGTTATACCCATAGCCCCACCCCCACTTTGCAACCCATACCCCCAAATGTGCGTTATAAGGGCCGTTATACCAAAACGCCGTTATAACGCACTAAAACGCCGTTATAACGGCGATATAACGCACCAAAACGCGTTATAACGGCGTTTTGGTGCGTTATAACGGCGTTTTGGTGCGTTATATCGCCGTTATGTCGCCGTTATGTTGCCGTTATATCGCCGTTATGGTATGGGTATATTGTGCAAAGTGGATGTGCGTTATGGGTATACAAATCAATTACCCCTTTTTTAGGTATGTTGTCAAATTCTCAAGATGATTTGGGATATTAAAAAGTACAATGCATATCTACTAAAAAACCAAAAAACCCATTTTTTTCTATTTAAACAATGTTGTTGGAGATGCTCTTATTTACATTATTAAACTATTACATATATCTAACTAGTTAATGACCCGTATATTATACGGGCATTTGAAACATGTTATTTTAATTTTTTATAAGAATAGACATTTACATGACAATTGTCATTACCATTTAAATACTTATGTAAATTATATGTTATACGACAATGGCCATTATAATTGCTTATTACAATAGATATTTTAGTTATCTAATAGCTGTTAAAATTTTAAAAATTGAAAAATTATTATTCTTTTGTCAAAAGATTTGAATTTCGTGAATGATTTTAAAACGCGTGGGATTCAGAAATAGAATATGTGTAATGTTTTGATTTGTTGGATTTTAAGTAAAATAAAATATAATTATTTATAAATAATCTAAAAAAATAGTTAGATTAAAAAGATGGAATCTTTAAATTTCAAGAATATTAGCAATTGAGTTTTAAATAAAATAATATTTCATTACTTATAAATAATATATAAAAATAATTAGGTTAAAAAGATGAAATCTTTAAGTTTCAAGAATATGAAGAATAGAATTGTAATAAAATCTAAACAAATTAATTTATATCTATTTTTATAACCGGAGAGATTCAAAAATAAAATATGTAGTGTTTTTTATTTGTAGAATTTTAAATAAAAAATTAATTACTTATAAATAATCTATAAAAATAGTTAGATTAAAAAGATATAATCGTTAAATTTCAAGAATATCAACAATGGAGTTTTAAATAAAATAAATTTTAATTACTTATAAATAATCTATAAAAATACTTAGGTTAAAAAGATAAAATCTTTAAATTTCAAGAATATCAAGAATAGAATTGTAATAAAATCTAAACAAATTAATTTATATCTAATTTTAATAATGTCGTTAAATTAAAAAAATATTCAATATTAAACTCATTTTGAAGGTATTGCCGAGACGATTATAATGGTATAATTTATTAAAAAAAAATTTTAATACATTTTAATTAATATATATTATCTTAAAATGATAAGGATGTAAAGTGAAAGATGAGAAACTAATGGATATAAAGTAATTTAATCAAATAATTCTAAGGATAAAAAATGTAAATTATAAAGATAATTATGGTATTAAAATAATAAGAATAATTGATGACATTATTGATTCTTTTTTAATTGGCCAATCAAATGGCTCAATTTCATAATCATGACATCAGCAAAAACCTTTCTTTAATATATATATATATATATATATATATATATAGATAAGAAAAATTTCTCTTTCTTAAACATTTATTTCAAAAGTCCATATTAATGGAATATAATAATAAACCATTTCTCATGCTAATCATTTTTGGAGAGTTATCTACATTTGGAGATTTTTCTATCATCTCTCTTGCTTTCTTCATTTTGGAGAACCTGTTGGAACAAAAATTGGTCCAAAAACTCCATTTTGGAGAAGCCGTTGGAAATGCTTTTACAAGCATTTGAACCACTTAAAGATGTACATGTTCATCGTAAATACTGAATCCATCACTGAAGTTATATCGTACAACAATAATAAATAAAATATAAAAAATGGAAAATAATAAAAAGGGAATTTGACTCAAATAGCAATTTTACATCTTTTAATTGGTCTCATAGTAATTCATCTTCCACTTTTACCAAGATGTCATATATTTGCAATCTTAAGGCTAGATCCGTGATATTCAGTCCTAGGTCTACCAAATTCATTTTTTAAAGGAAAATTGATCAGATTTGTTTTTTTGCCTTCTCTAGCTAGGTCCATAATTACAGATGTAATGTTATTTAGCTAAAATCGAAAAAAATAACTAGAACACCAATTGTATAATCTTGAATGGCTATTTGAGTCAATTTACCAAAGTAAAACCAAATCAACTAAAAATTGTGTCTTTGTCCTTGTGTAGGTTCTTTTTTGTCTTGATAACCATTAACATAGAGAATCTCTCTTCAAACCTTCACACATTTATTCTTCCCTTTCTTTAGTATAATCCCCTCCATCTCTCCCTCTTTTACCCCTCTTCCTCTCTCTCATCATCATCATCTCTCTCTCTCACATACACACACATACACACACAACTTCCCCCAACTAATTTCACTAATTTAATCCTACACAGACCACCTACATTTTAATATATATATATATATATATATATTACATACATGTTCATACCCACTCTTTTTTATTCCATGAAAAATACATATTCTCTCCTCCACTTCCAAGCAAACACCTTCACCCCTTTCCCCCCCCTTTTTAGTTTCTTGATTTTTGTGCTTGAGTTTCTTGATTTCTGTGTGTAACTTAACTTCCCCCATCTTTCACACCCAATTTCCAAATGGGTTTTTCCCAAATCAACTCCACACAACACCCACTTCCCCTTTCTTCATCTTCATCCACAAATTTCGAAGATGAAGACGAAATCTACCGCTACAATGAAGACCAACAACACCCTGATCTGAAATTCAAGAACTTTCTCCACAAGATGATTTGGGAATTAGGGTTTGCTTGCTTCTTTCCAATAATTGGTGGCAAGAAGAAAGAGGGTGAGGGAAAGAAGAGAATTGGGAGCAATTTGGAGAACAATAAGGCGTGGCTGCTGGCTGAATCCGGTGGGTGTGTGGCTGAATTGGCGAATGCTGAACCACATTCAGTCCATTCGTCTTTTCGGTTCAGCCTTTGCTCCCAGGTGGAGCTTGAGTCCATGAGTGTGGTTGGTTCTTCTTCGTCTGCTACGGTCTTGATGGTGAATTTGGATAATGGGCTGATTGAACCCAGGTCGCAAGAGCTGAAATGGAGGAGGATTGAGAGCTTAGAGAGAAGTATTTCGCCTGTAGCACATAGCTTAATTAGATTCAGCTATGCTGAAATTGTTTCAGCCACTCGTGATTTCTCAAAAGGTAAGTAAATCTTTATGATTTTCTTGAAAAAAAGTTTGATTTTTTTTTTTTAAGTTTTGAAATGTGGTGTGTTTGACTTTTGACCTAATTTCAAACTCAGAAATTGATGTGGGTATGGGTGTTTCCTTTGAGACAGAACCCATATCAATTTTGGATTTTTAGTTTTAATTTTTGAAGAAAAGGTTGATAAATAGTAAGAAATACAGTTATAATAAGATGTGGGTTCTCTATATCAATTTTGCATTTTTAATTTTAATTCTTGAAGAAAAAGTTAATAATGTAAGAAGTATAATTATGAGATGTGGGTGTTTTAGTACTAACAAAACCCATATCAATTTTGCATTTTTCAACTTCAATTCTTGAAGAAAAACTTTTCAGTAGTAAGAAATATAATTATAAGATGTGGGTGTTTCCTTTCTAGCAGAACCCATATCTAAGTATGGATTTTTAATTTTAATTCTTGAAGAAAAAGTTAATAATGGTAAGAAATACAATTGTAAGATGTGGGTGTTTTATTTCTTACAAAACCCATATCAAGTTTGCATTTTTAACCTCAAATCTTCAAGAAAAACTTTCTAATAATAAGAAATACAACCATAAAAATGTGGGTGTTTGAGTGTTTCATTATTAACAGAACCCATATCCATTTTGCATTTCCAATTTCATTTCTTGAGGAAAAACTTCATAATAACAAGAAATGGAATTACAAAATGTGGGTGTTTTATTTCCAACAGAACCCATATCAACCTTGCATTTGGAAATCACTATCTTTAATCCCAATGAAACTGCAAAATAGTAAGTTACCAAATTAGGTTCTTAATTCTTTAAATTTGGATCTGATTTGAATCTTTTTGATGTGGGTAGGGAGGGTTTTGGGCAGAGGTGCATTGAGCTATGTGTTCAAGGGTAGAGTTGGGATTTTGAGGACTTCAGTGGCCATCAAGAGGTTGGATAAGGAAGACAAAGAGGCTTCAAAGGCTTTTTGTAGGGAATTGATGATAGCAAGTTCTCTTCATAACCCGTTCATCGTTCCACTTGTGGGCTTTTGTATCGACCCCGAAGAGGGTTTGTTCTTAGTTTACAAGTACGTTTCCGGTGGAAGCTTAGAACGATATCTTCGTGGTACTAATTCTTTGCCTTTCACTTTTCAATTTGTGCGTTTTTGTTCTTGATCTTGAATCTTTAACGAATTAAGAAAATACCTATTTGGCAGAAACGAGAAATGGTAGAAATGGCGGATCGAAGCTTCCATGGTCGGTAAGGTATAAGGTTGCAAGAGGTGTCGCTGAGTCTATACGGTACTTGCATAATGGAACCGAAAGATGTGTGGTTCATAGAGATATTAAGCCTTCAAACATCCTTCTTTCTTCAAGAAAATCACCTAAGGTGAGAAAGAACTTTGATTTATTGAAACCCTTTTTTCATTTAATGCTAGTTTATGTATAGTTGTATACAATGATTTGAAGGGGTCGTTGAGATTTATAGTTTTCTTGGTCTTGCTTGCAGCTATGTGACTTCGGTTTAGCGACATGGACTTCTGCTCCTTCGGTTCCTTTTTTGTGCAAAACCGTAAAGGGGACATTCGGGTAAGTTCTGTTAGAATATCTGAAACTACATTAGACTGCTTTGCTAAAAATCCCGTGAGGAGAGAAGAGAAATTCTGACTTATATGGATGAGAAATGAACAAACTGACAAAGTCTAGTTGATCTGGGACTCTAACACACCCCCTGCAAAGGAGGCTAGATAGGCACAGATTGTCCGAAATGTGTCAAAAGGGGGCTAGACGGACACAAATTGTCCTAGCGTGTCGAGTTTTTAGAGTGGTAGAACCTAGCTCTGATACCATGTAAGAATATATGGAACCTGTTAGATTACTGTCTATAAAAGCCGTTACAAATAAGCGAATCTTCTCTTTCTTTGTAGTGGCTCTTTTGAAGAGTAATCTAATGGGGTTCCATATATTTTAAAAAAGTTTTTGATGAGAAATTGCATGCATACAACGCTTGCTCTAATTGTTTGCTTTTGGTTGGTTCTGATGACAAAGGATGATTTGTTTTTGCAGGTATTTGGCTCCGGAATATTTCCAACACGGGAAAGTATCCGATAAAACCGATGTTTATGCATTTGGGGTCGTTCTTTTGGAGTTGATAACAGGCCGCAGGCCGATTGAATCAAAAAGAGGAGCCGGAGAAGAGAACTTGGTTTTATGGGTGAGTCTTTAACTTCGCTGATACTTTATTTCATAAATGTCCTAAAAAACTTGTTAGTACTTCAAAAAATGTTCTATCAACTTATTGTAATATGATGCACAATTCTTTGATCTTTTAAACTCAGGTCCTATATATCATACTATTATATCATTTAGACAAATTTGACAGCCTATGATGTCCCAAAGAATCTTTTCATGATTTCTTTTCAAGAATCTTTTCAAGATTTCTTTTTCCGTTGAAATTTTGCAGGCGAAGCCGTTATTACAGCAAGGATCTGTAGAGAAACTACTCGATCCCCGGATCAAATTCACGGAACGTAACTTAGACCAGATAGCCCGGATGATAGAAGCTGCGGCCGCGTGTATAAACAACGAAGAATCAAAACGACCGAATATGAACGTAATCATTTCCATCCTGAACGGAGCCGAACCAAACCCACCAATCCAGTCAAAACCCGCTACTAATTTATCTTCTAACAATTACGTTACCGATTGTTACCCTCCGATTCGACAAACAAAGAACGAAATGAAGTCTCATTTAGCTTTGGCAATGCTCGGAGTTTCGGAGTTGGAAGACGAACACGGTCAACTGTACGGCCGTTGACCGAAATTTTAGAACGAAAAAGAAAACATCCATTTTGAAGCTATAAATTTGTTATGAGTACAGAAATTGAAGATTCAAAAGCGGGATCGAGAGTTTGTATATAGATCTTGCAGTTGAATCAAGAAGGTAAAAAAAACTAATCAAGCTGGTTCGGTTAAAACTAAAAATCTATGCCTTTGTTTTATAGGCTTGTTATTGTAGGATCTTTTTTCCTTTTTTCTTTTGGGAAAAAAGGTGTAATCCAGTAAAATAAGTACTGTAAAAGTTGTTTATTTAACAGCCGAATCTCATTATCTTGATAATTTTTACGTACATGTCCTTTCTCTTACCTTCTCAATTTTAAATATTTATATATTTATTAAAATATTTAATATATTTAATGAGATATTATTTCTCTATCATGATAATCATATTTATATAGTTCTTCAAATAAATAAAAAAAATATCATTTTTAGTATGTTATCAAATTTTCAAGATTTTCTCGAGTTTAAAAGGGCCCATAAATACTATTTATTATTTTATTTTCTATAATATGTTGAAAATATGTTAAACCACGTCATGCATGAGTTAAAATGATGAAATAAATACTTCTTTACGACAATATAATTTTTTTTTTATTATAAGACACAAGTTTCTTTTATTTTAGACATGTTGATTATTGTGGTGAAAAAAAAATTAAAAAGTGTCCACGCCATAATTTATAATTAGATAACCACCATATCTTTTATTTTATAAATTAAATTATTCGAGTCTTTTTGATATAGTATTTTAGTTAGAAGTAGGTTAAGAGGGGACGTCTTATAGAAAAATTAATTGGAATCTAGAGTCATGTTGTTAGCAATTCGCCAACTTCCATCTATTAAAAAAGACATTATTTTTGCCGACTAAGAAGTCAGTTTATAAAATGCTTACCCAAGTAAGTGTTTATCAAGCAAAATTATCTTAATCGGATGAATATGCAATGACCATGAATCTTACCTAGTAAGGTTATGCGTAGCAGAACCCTTTCCGTCCTCTGAGCACCACCGCCACATTAGCTTTACCATAAACTCACAATAAACCCTTGAAGCGGTGGAGCCCTCTCTGTTTAGTACCCGAACACTTCCAAACCAAATACGCAATACAATAGAAAAAAAGAAAAAAAAAAGAGAATGTGAGAGAGGGAGAGAGCGGGTAGACGGTGTGGGGACACCGCCCCAAGCCGTAGCCCGCCAGCCCGTCGGCAGGCGTACCAGAGCCCGCCCAACCCCGGCAGCCCGCTGGGATGAAGCCCGCCCAGCTTGAGTACTTGATACGCATAGCCTAATAGCTAAGGCAAGGACCAAAAGTCTTATATCCAGTAAGTGATGATGAAAAGTCTTACCATTTACCAAGAAAATTGTAACATACGATACTGTTTTGATGGACTAAGATCTTACACAATCAGTAAGTGACAGTATTGAATTTTGCTACAATTCATGATTTGGTTTGATCGTAATGTTTCTTTTTAATGTATTTGCATTGATGAAAAACTTATAGTTATATGTGTGTTTTTTTTTTTTTTAAGTTTTAGATTGATGTAAAACTTATTATTATATGTATTTTTAATGTTTAAACTCATGAAGATCAAAAGTTTAACACTGAATTAACCCAATGGTTATCCAGATCGAACTGGTTTATTCGTGACCCGAACATCGCTCCAAATCAACTAAAAACTGTAAAGTAAAACCGCAAGGCATGTGGCCACATTCGCCGACGAAATTAAAATAATCCAGCGGCTTAGTTGGAGATCACGTGCCACGTGGGGTGAAAAATATTCAAGCTGGCCATAATATTATGAAATATTCAAGGTCGCCATTTATATATACATACATATATACGTTTACGTTAGGATGTGAGAGTAGTAGATTAATTTTTACCTTAAAATATAATTACAGAAGGATATGAAATTAAAAGTGATTAATAGTTTATATTCAAGTATTGTGTTTTTACGTTAAACTTAATTTCTTAAAAACTTTTTAGGCTATCAGTAGCCCAACCCTTCCAACCTGACTGTTACATCAGCTTTTCTCCAACCCTCTCGTAACCCTCTCATAAGGCTACACGCACCCATACTCTCCAACCCTCTCAACCCACTCACTTTTTGAATGCCACATCAGCTTCCACATCAGCTTTTGATCAACCCTCTCTTTACCCTCCCATAACCCTCTACAACACACACCCAACCTCCCAACCCTCTCACTTTTCAATTTATTTTATTTATTTCATTTATTTTATTTAATTAAATAATATAATAATATTGTTAAAAATAATTTGAAAATTCTAATATTAATAAAAATTACATAACATTAATAAAAAAACTACATAACATTAATAAAAAAAATTACATAACATTAATAAAAAAAACTAAAAATCAATATCGAGGTTCCAAATATGTTCCACTAAATCCGCCCGAAGATTATGGTGAATAGTTGAGTTTCTCACTTGGAAAATATTCACCATACGTTGCTCCTCAGTGAGTTGCGGGTTAGGTGGATCCGGAATATCGTTCGGCACAACACAAATGGCCTTGTTTTTGTTTTCGAGTATCATATTGTGCAATATGATACACGCGTACATAACTTTGCGCATCGTAGGTATCTCCATGAAGCGAGACGGTTGTTTGATTATATTCCAACGTTTACGGAGAATGCCGAAAGCTCGTTCGATATCTTTACGTGCCGCTTCTTGCGCTCCCTTAAACTTAATTCGTTTATCGTCTTCCGGATAGGAAAACGCTTTGACAAAAGTAGCCCATTCCGGATATATCCCATCCCCGAGATAATATCCGTGCTTGTAGGTCGCCCCATTTACTTGAAAAGTTCGGTCGGGTGCGATTCCGTTATACACATCTTCGAAGATGGGCGAATGATTGAGCACGTTTAGGTCGTTCATGGCACCGGGACAACCAAAGAATGCGTGCCAAATCCATGCGTCTTGGGAGGCCGCCGCTTCTAAAATGATTGACGGATGCGGTTTATCGCCTCGATGGTATTGACCTTGCCATCCAACCGGACACATCTCCCATTCCCAATGCATGCAGTCAAGGCTACCGAGCATGCCGGGAAATCCGTGACGGTCATCGTGCGCGGCGTACAACTGCTGAATATCTTCGTAAGTCGGCTTGCGTAAATATACTTTTCCATACATTTGTATAATTCCCTCAACGAAGTGGTTTAGACACTTGCGTGTCGTTGACTCTCCCATGCGGACGTAGTCATCCCATGCGTCACCGGTTATTCCATACGCCAGTTGCCGAATTGCCGCCGTACACTTTTGGTGTGTGGACAAACCCGGCAACCCCGTAGCATCGTACTGTTGTTGGAAATATGGGTACCGTGTGTATAAATCATAGACTATTCGTGTGAATAGATTTCTCGACATCCTAAAACGTCGCTTGAACGTCTTCTCCGGGTACGTGGGTTTTCGTCAAAGTAGTCCGCCATTAGCCTTGCGTTAGCTTCTACCCGACCCCTGTCTATGTTAGGGGCCTTCGAACGACGAATCGATGATGATGCGTTTGCTTGTTGGACAAGATGCGCAAAGATTTGCGCATCTTGTTCCCAGTCTTCGTCGGTATCCGTGGATGATGAATCGTTCAAATAACCGGGTTGTGCCATTGTGGATGTATGTAGAAGAGAGTAGTGGTGTAAGAAATATGGTTGGAGGATGAAGAAATTTGTGTAATAATATTTGGTTGGGTATGTGTATATGTTGTGTATAGAGGGTATATATATAGAAGGTATTAAATGAAAAAGAAAAAAAAGAAAAAAAAAAAATTTATCCGTTGGAGAGAGCCGTTTGACAACGTCTCTCCCAAACCGTTTTTGCCTTCAAGCCGCCGGCTTCAATCCCTGCGCACCCAAACCCTCTAACCCGCCGGCTTCACTTCCCTCTTACCCGCACCGAAGCCGGGGTGCGGTGCGTACAGCCTAACCCTCTACAACCCGTACCCCAACCCTCTCAACCCTCTCACACACAACACACACCACACACACAGAACACACATAAAAAGAACGGGTTGGGGAACCCTCCCATATAGAGCCCGCCGGGTAGAAGCCTTGCGTACCCCCAACCTTGAGCCCACCTGCTTCATACCCCCAACCCATCCCCAACCAATGTTTTAAAAACCGGTTTTTTAGTTGAACCGGTGTGATGACCGGTTAACGGTTCGATCGGTTCAACCGGTTCAATTGCCGGTTCAACCGGTTCCAAGTATTTTTATGTTTTTTTCCATTTTCTTACATTCATATATTTATAAAACCAACAATTTGATATCTACAACTCAAAAAAAATATTAAAATATACATTACAATAAGTTTTACATTAATAAAAAAACATTAAAATAATAATAATAACAAGTTTTACACATAATATTTTTTTAAAACAGTACAACCGGTTTTTTACCGGTTCGATCCACCGGTTCAACCACTAAACTGGCCGGTTCAATCCGGTTCTTAAAACGCCATAAAACCGGTCACAATTGAACCGCTCCTTTCACCGGTTCACGGTTCAACCGGTTCGACCGGGTCGGTTCAACCGGTTTTTAAAACACTGTCCCCAACCCGTCCCCCAACCCGTCTCCCGCTACGCTTAGCCTTAGCGCACACACCACATACACACAAAATCACATATGATTCATGTGAGACCAAGTTGTTTTTGTGAAACCGCGTAAGACCATGACTTAATGTATGAAACTTCACAACAAAACACCATGAAAGTAAATAAAACTCGAATATTCATACTAAAAAATACTTTCAAGGTAAAAAAATTCAAAAACAAGGTAAAAAGACGAAACCTTCACAGCTCAAAAAACTGTGAAGGTAAAAAATAAATAATCCAAATCTTCACAACAAATCGAACCTTCACATCAAAAAACACCGTGAACGTAGTTTTTACTATGAGTGTTCAATTTTTTTTTACCTTTACAGTATTTTGTTGTGAAGTTTCATGTAAAAAATGTTAGTGTATCACGTGAACCTGACTCATGTTATATATATATATATATATATATATAGAGAGAGAGAGAGAGAGAGAGAGGAGAGAGAAGGGGGGGGGGAACTCAGGGAAGTTCAAATGTGAACTCAATTTTGGTTGTGAACGTGAGGACCATTAAAATCGCGCCACGTGACAATATAAATCGATGCCTAAGCTTTATTCAGACTGACTAAAACTTTATTCATTCAGTCTGAATATTCATGCGTTATTCAGTCTGAATAAAACATGAATATATATATATATTCTTAACTACTTATTTTATTGTTATGATTGGAAATTAATAAAATTATGCATTCAAAAGTGGCTTTGTAAATGTCCGTGAACAAGGTTTTGATACTCGCGCTTCACCGCGGGTCATTACGTATATAACGTTTTTTATAATCAAAATTTTAAATTGTAGACTATTTAAATTTATTGAGATGATTATTAATGAGTGTCATTAACCAAAGGGGGTACACCGTAACTTTTACAATTTGAATAATAGAATCGTATTTTTTTTATTATTGTAATAAAATTTTGATTAATGAGTTTGATTAAATGATATTTTTAGCCTTTTTGCTAAAACGTATTAAATGAATAAACATTATAAGTCTAAGGGGGTAAAATGTAACTTCTACAACTAAATTAATTAAAATAATATAAAGCTATCGTTCATAAGAGAAAAATATTAAAAAAATGAAATAAAAAACAGAAAACTAAAAGGTATAAAGTGAATAAATATTATAAGTCTAAGAAAGTAAAATGTAACTTCCACAAATAATATAAATCTACTGTTCATAAGAGAAAAAGATATAGGAATTTTTTAAATAATGTATGTATTACTAATTATTAATACTAATAAATGTCAATGACACTACATATAAACATAGTAGAAGCCACTGAAATTTATCCCTCTAGCAAGGTTTTATATTGATGATTCCGAATATGTAATTGTATTGATTGTTCTTTAATAATCGAAGAGTAATCTTAGAGAGAAGGAAAACGTTTTAGATGATTTATAAACGTAATAAAAGATAGTGAAATTTTCACCTCTAGAAAGGACACGTAATCAGGATTCCGAATATGTAATTTCAATATAACGAAGTGGCCACCCTTGCTCAATTTGGGTGAGTCCTGGATGCTGCAACTCAGGCATTAAAAAAGTATGGATGAAGTATAACCATACTATATATAATAAAAGTTTAATTAAGACCTTTAAAATTGCTCAACTATTTTATTATTATTATTATTATTATTATTATTATTATTATTATTATTATTATTATTATTATTATTATTATTATTATTATTAAGACATTTCAAATGTATCGATGACATGATTATAATGACGTAATTTGTTAAAATTAAAACGTATTTTTTAAACATGTTTTGACGAATATACGACATATGATTAAAATGTAAAAGAAACTATAGAAAACTAAAAGGTATAAAGTGAATCAATATTAAAAGTCTAAGGGGGTAAATCGTAACTTTTACAATTCGAATATAATAAAATTTGAATATTAGGCTTATTTCAAAGGTATCGACGATACGATTATAGTGACATAATTTTTTAAAATTAAAACGTATGTTTTAAACTTATTTTGACGAATATACGACATATGAGTAAAACGTAAAAGGAAATGTAGAAAACTAAAAGATGTAAAGTGAATCAATATTATAAGTCTAAGGAGGTAAATCGTAACTTTTACAATTCGAATTTATTATAATAAAATTTTGATTAATGAGTTAAATCAAATGACGTTTGATTAAGACCTTTTTAATTGCTCAACTATTTTGATTAAAACCTTTTTAACTGCTCAACTATTTTTGAATACATATATAATCGTACTATATATAATATACAATAAAATAATTAGATAAAAAAATATATTCAATATTAGGCTCATGTCGAAGGATCGACGACACAATTATAATGACGTAATTTGTTAAAATTAAAACGTATTTTTTAAACATCTTTTGTCGAATATACGACATATGACTAAAACGTAAAATGAAATATAGAAAATTAAAAGGTATAAAGTGAGTCAATATTATAAGTCTAAAAGGGTAAACCGTAATTTTTAGAATTCGAAATTATTATAATAAAATTTTGCTTAATAAGTTTGATTTAATGACGTTTTTTGCCCTTTTATTATTTTTGAGTAAATATATAATCGTAATATATATAGTATAGAATAAGGTAATTAGATCAAAAAATATTCAATATTAGGCTCATTTCGAAGGTATCGACGACACGATTATAATGACGTAGTTTATTTAAGTTGAAACACATTTTTTAACATATTTTAACCGGTATACGATATATAGCTAAAACGTGAAATGAAATATAGGAAACAAATAGGTATAAAGTGAATAAAGATTATAAGTCTAAGGGGGTAAATTGTAACTTTCAAAATTAAATCAATTAAAATAATATGTAGTTACGATTCATTAGAATTTTTTTTAAATAATCGAATGAACAGTAAAAATAATAATAAAGAATTATATGAACAGTAAAAAATATTAAAAAATTGTTTAAGCACTATGATAAATGTATGTTAGTATATAATGTGAATTTATTTAGATGAAAGTTATTAAAGGTTTATAAAATTATAAAAAAATGAAGTCAACCAAAAATTCATATTTTTGTTATTGCTTTATTTCTTGGAGATAGAAAGAAACATACATGGTTATGAAGCTTCAGATGAGCAATAATTAAACATATCTGGTTATGTTTACTCTGTATCATGTTTATAATTTTATATAAATGGTTAAACAACAAAATTTATATTTTATATCTTCATTACACGAATAAATAGTGCATCATACTAGACTTAAGATTTTCTATTTAAAAAAAATCTACTTTTGAAGTTTATATCTCTTATCAAATATTTTACATATTTAACTATCAACAAATAAAAAAAATACAAATAACCCCCAAAACATCAATTGTAAACATCGTCAAAATGTATATCTTAATAAATTAAAGAAGATATAACACTTAGAAGATTTTTGCAACGTCCTTCATCAAACCTCTATTGGCATTATAAAAATCAGTAAACTCATCATAAGAAATGTACCCATCCCCATCGGTGTCGAGTTCGTCCATCATAGTTTGCACCTCTTCGGCTGTCACAGAGCCAAGCGTCTTCAATGATTCTCCAAGCTCGGCTGAAGATATCTTACCGTCCCCATTTGCATCAAACTTGCTGAAAATGCGATCACGCTCTGCCTTGTCCTCATCATCGGCCATTTTGGTTTTCTAATTGTTGACAATTTCAATACTTCTGATTTTATGTTTAATTTATATATTTTATAAATAGTTGTTTTGGACAAGAAATCTAATGAACAAAATAATTATAAAATGCTTGTAGAAGAAAAGAGATCATGGACGCCCTTTAATTACGGATTGCCATCTGTTTTTGAGGTAAAGAGAATTTGGTTTTTACCGTATAATTAGAGATAATTAAGGGCTAAATAATAACAAATTAATCCTATGATTCTCATAAAAGTAACTAAGAATTTCATGAAATTTTAGAAAGAATCATTTATATATAAGAATTTAACTCAAGTCGAGCATGGAAAAAGCATATCATATGAAAATAAAATGACTTTTTATGGAATGCAAAAATACTTGCTACTTGATGATAACTCATATATAAACCATTAACCATACTTTTTCCAATAAAAAAACTTCTAATGTGTATTTTCCAAAATTTATATTGTCTATTCCTTAATACAATAAAATTGACTTTACAATAAACTTAGGCTATGCGTAATGCATAGCAACGGCTTCAAAGCCCGCCGGCTTCATTTCATCCAACGGGTTGGGGTACGCGAGGAATTTACCCAGCGGGTTGGCCAACCCGCTCTTTTATGTGTGTTTTGTGTGAGAGGGTTGGAAGAATTGGGGTACGGATTGTAGAGGGTTGCAAAGGGTTAAGAGATGGTTGGAGAAAAGCTGATGTGTCAGCCGATGTGACAGTTAGGTTGGGAGGGTTGGGAAGGTTATGATAGCCTTATAATATCAAAGTATTTACATGATATTTTCTAGAACATAGATTTATAAAAACAAACTATAAAGCATTCTATCTCTAAGTATTACATAGTTTCGTAGGACATCTATTGTCGTTCTAACAAGATTTTATAACGTTTTTTTATAAATAAAGTATCATATTAGCTATTTTGTAGGACAATTATGCTTAGAAGACATTTTCCAAATAGTGCCTTATAAAATAGCTAACACGATACTTTATTTTAAAATCATCACATAAACATGTTAAAATGCCTAAAAATGTCCTATAATCATGTTGTAATCTATATATAATAAAAGAGTAACTGGTTTGACACGTGTCGCGCTCTGAGTAACTCATTGACACGTGTCGCGCTCTGGTGAGATGGTGAGCCATTGCCACATCATATGCATATGTGTCATGTGTTATATGTTGACACATGGCACTGATTCAAAATTTAAAGTCATCTATATCTCTATATTAATCCAAAATTATCTATTAAATATAACAAACTTTATCTCTATCTATTGGTATGAAGTCATCTATATTTTTATCTCTCACCCTAAATTGATATTTAAATACTAAGCAGATTCAACAAAAACCGTATAAACCTTACCTTTTCCATTTTAATTTTTCAAGTTCATCCATTACTCTTTTTGCAAACGTCTTAGGTAAGTTCGTCAACCATTTTTTTTGAAGAACATTCATGCATAATTTTTGTTTATTATTTGTTTTTGCAATTATTTGAAGAATGATAAGAAAATTTGTGTCATTGTTTTCTTATGATGAACTAAATCATATGGTTTGATTTCCTCCTGATTTACTTTTTTTTAGTTTTTTGATCTACATCAGTAGAAGCATAACTAAGTTTTCTTCTCAACATTATATAATAATTTATTGTTATTTTATTTATTGTTTTCATATTTATCTATAGTTTGGATTAAAAGGTTTGATTTAATTATGTAGAGGAGGATTTTTGAAAGTGGTATTTATCTTTTACATTATTTTATTTATTGTTTTCATAACCGAAACCGGCTCACCAGAACGTGACATGTGGCAATTCTAATTGAATGTTCGATCTTTTTAACCTTCACAATGTTTTACTGTGAAGTTTCATGTAAAAAGTGTTGGTTTCACGAAAATAACTTGACCTCACCTAAACCTCACTTATATATATATATATACACACTCATCAAAGTTATACTTTTTAGGTATGTGTCATATAATATGTTATATTTTTCAAACAATTTTAGGACTACTTATTATTAAATCGGAGATAGGACCGTTTTCATAAATTGACATGTGAAAGTATATTAACGTCATTTTAAAGTCAAAGATAGTTATATAGTTTGATCTATAAAATGTCTTTGTTATATTTTTATTGTTGATAATTTGATATCAATTGAATTAAATTAAAAATAAATAAAGTTTGTACTTTTTTTTAAATATAATTAATGTATTTGATATAAAATAATATTGATGTTAAAAGATCAATAGTACAACAATTCATATTTGTAGTATAAGATTTTCGGCATGACTTAATTTCTTGAAATTATCCCGTGTATTACACGGGATCAAAACTAGTACTTTTATATATGACGTTTTTTGGTATTGTTCTATAAACTAAAAGTCCTCTAACAAAAGTGAGTTTATAGTATGCTTAAAGTTTCTAAGCATCCTAATAACATGCTTTATACTTTATAGGACTTAAGTTTAGTGAACTAAACTACATTTAATGAGGTGAGAATCGCATTTCCATCAAATTAGTAATTAAGTTGTAACTCTTTTTTTTTTTTTTTTTTTTTTTTTTTTTTTTTTTTTTGGGGGGGGGGGGGGGGGGTGGTGGTGGTTTATTTTGTCATTTGCTTAATGCTTTCTTCTTACGGTGTCCATGATGAATATTGTCGGTTGATTTAGTTAAAGAAATCAATTCAACTTGAAAGAGATTTGTTGTAGTTATTGTTTGACAAATCTTATCTTAGTGGATCCGAAGTCAACCTCAAAGAGTACTATACAATTTAAAAAATATAGATTAGGTGTCGCTTTTTAGATAGCTAGTTGGTCCTTTAGTTTAATTCTCTTGTTCTTATCGTTTTCTTTAATCCTAGTTTTACTTAAATTGTTTAGAGAGGGATAGGGTGTTTAAGCACTATTTTGTACGTAGTTCAAACACCCCTCCCCCCAACATACACACACCACAAAATCAACTAAGATACTTGTTCGAAAGTTTTATAAATCATTTGTAACTGTAAGCGTATAGTGTCATAGCATACGGATCGAACACGGGAAAACAAGGAAATAATCACAGATTTACTCACGACATTAGCTAGTTGCGCGTAATCAAACTTCAAAGATTGTATTTAGTAAGGAAATCAAATAACAAGACTAGCTAATTAACTACACTAAACATAATAAGATTAGAATTCAAACTAGGCTATGAAGACAATCGAAACTAAGAAATGAGTAAAGCTTGACTAACAACTAAAGTAAAATCAAGCAATGATCTAATTAACACTAATAACATAAATCAATGAAAATACTAATTTCTACCCCAATTTAGCTAAAGTGGTGAAAATCGGTTTAAACTTTTCAAAGTGAGTATTGTCCAAATCAATTGTTACTTTTGTCCCTCTTCCAAAGAAACAAAATTCTTTCTTAATTGAAAATTGATTATTTCCATATCAATTATTCCAATAAGAAGCATTAAGCAAGACAAATTATCCCCAATTACTCAAAATATCTATTTCCATGATGCGGTGAGAAACATCAATTGATTAACCCAAGTCAAAATCAAATTTTCATTTAATCTCAACAGTAAATTTAACGGTTATGGATTAGTAATCTTTTAACAACCCCTAACTTCCGTTAGTCGGCAAATCAAACAACCATTTTATCGGAAAACCACTTTTCATGAAACCTACCGATTGATACAAATCAAATCTTCACCAAAGTTCACCTTAAACTATGAACTAATATAACACATAACAAAATGAAGTTGAAATTACTAGAATCAACCAAATATGAATTGGGGGAAACAAAATTTTAAACTAATACATGAATAAACAAGAACCATTTTGAAGAAAACAACTAGAACAAGATAAACACATTAACCCTAAATCTAATTTATCAAAAACATTAAGATAAACATCAAATCTAGCTTAAGAATCAAGAGATAAAACCCAAAATAAAGTAAACAAAGGTATATTATTTAGAGATTAGACATAACCAAAACTAAGAAAGAAGATAAGAAACATGAAATTAATTGAAGAATGAAGATCTATAAACCAATTAGATGAAAGTTCAGTTGAAAACTAATCTTTCATTGTAAACGTAAGGACAACTGAGAGCACAAGTGAAAAATAATATTTTATGGATTGTAAACAATCATGGGTAGAAGGTTGACTTAATCCTTGCCATTGATTACAGTACTGGGTGGTTTAGATTGGTTCATAAAGTGTACACGAATCATGGAGTTCTCTAACAGAAAAATACTGGACTCCGGCAACTTGCCACGCGACTTAAAATCACGGACAAAATCGTGTGAACCATATATGATTTTATAGATTAACGAAGTTTTTCTTGTTTTTTAAAAGAGTACGTTAACATTTCTTATGAGCCCAACCTTATATATATAAGTTTACATTTTAGTTACTAGAACAGAGGAAAGTTCAAATGAGAACTCAATTTTGGTTGTGAACATGAGGACGAATCTCAGCCACTCATTCGGTTAATAAAGGCGGATTTGTCCGGGCCCCCTTCTTTTAATAACCTCTACCCTCCCATGAATTGCGTCAATCCTCCGTGATCGCGTCCACCGCCGAAGATGTGTGGCAAAGATTCGTCCTCACGTTCACAACTAAAATTGAGTTCACATGTGAACCTGACCCCTGCTAGAACACAGCATTTTTATAAACTTATAATTTAAAAAACAAAACCAAGTAAGAGTCGATCACCGCTTTTCGGTGGCCCGAAGAATATCATCAAAGTAGTGGGCCAAGGCTTATTCTCTGATATCAAATTGGGCTTATAATAAATACCATTAAACAGCCCAATACATATTTACTGGACTACTGGACTGGGCCAGTTTATTAGCAATTAGTCCAACATTTTTTTATTTTAATTATGGTAATGATTTTTTCTGCTGATAGAAATTATTTTGATCGAGGGATTTGATTTTAGCAAGGTTCATCTTATTTGGTAAGAATCTTCAATCTACTCTTGCTTATGGTAGTTTTTACCAATTTGGAATGTAGAAATCGACCCAAAACCTTGATTTTGGGTTATTTTAGAGTCGGTAAGTAAGAAAGTGGTGGAGGTTGAATTAATCGATCAAGGGATTGATTAGATAGAATGGTTTTGGGATTTGTAGACTTAAAATGTTAAAAAATCGATAAATATATATATGATAGATTTAAGTCGAAAATCATGAAACTCAGAGAGTTCATAGAGTCAGAAAGTTCACTCGGAAGAGTGGTTTAAGTGAGGTTCCCGAGTGGGTCGGGAAGTGTAGTTTCCGGGTCGGAAAGTGGGTTCCCGGCTGAAGGGTTCCCGACTGGGTTGACTGGAAATTAAGTGTTAGGACCGGGGGAATTTTTATAACGAACCGAGAAATGTAAAGTAGTGTCTTGCAATAGAACTTTGACAGTTGAGAGTATCCGAATTCCAAGATAATTCGGACGGTATCACTAAGGAAGTGAAGAAGCTATTTCTTAGCGCGAGCATGTAAGTTTCTCTCACTTTGACAAATATTTTAACTTAAAACTGTGTTTTTACATGCACGATTTTTACGATGTTGGAATGGTAGTTTTGTTTACAAACATGCATTCATGCTTCATTTGCATTGTATGTTGTGAGTTGCGAGCATTGCATGGGGTGGGGAATGTACTGGCTAACTTGGGAGGTGTGACCCCAATGGGCATGTGTGAGCCAACACGTGTTGCGAGAGTGGGAACGAAGCATTTATCTATTTGTTTACTTTAAATGCTTTGCATATAAACTGCGATAACTTTGGAGGTAAGAAACCGACGTTGCTTTTGAGGGGACTCGCTAGACCTTTGGTCTAACCCCGTTTTCAAACTAAAACCATTTTGTAGCCAAGATTATGGGAGTTTACTTTTATGTCAAAAGTTTATTTTCGGCATAGTGGGTTGTTACAGTTCACTCATACACACAATCGAATTTCTTTTCATTCTTGGTACAATCTTACTTTATATAAGTTTTCTGTTAGGAACACATTGTAAATGATTCTTTCATCTTTGATGACTTGAAGCTCTAGGATGTTGTGAACACAGTGAGCCTTGTTTTATGTAAACAAACAAACTTAAAGTTGATACGAACATATCGGCAATTAGGTTGACATATGTAGGAACTTGAGATTAGCTCTTACCATTGAGGAAATTGGTATGGAAATGTAGAAAGCTAAAAGCAACAAATAATTTATGGAACAACAAAAATATTAAATAGAACTAATATACATACATACATACACGCACGTACGTATGCACGCATGCGCGCACGCGCGCACACACACATATAGGGAAGGGTTCAAACGAGAACACTTGCTATTTGCGAGAACGCGAAAACCTTCCCGTATGTACACAATCATATATGATTCATGTACAAATCACATATGATTTAAGTAGAAAAATCACATATATAATTCACGTACAAAATCACATATGATTCATATACATCGCATGTACAAATTGTTGGGTTTTTTGTGGGTATCCTTGGATCAAACTGATCCGAGGATTATCTCAGATCTATCAAAACCTCGCTGGTTTGATGTATCTCGTAGGTTTAAAACAAACTGTTAAAACCCACGTGATCAGAAACTCGCTGTTTCGGATCTAATCATGCGGAAGCGATAAAAGCTAAAAAAAACCCATTAAAGCCTAAAGATCTTAATCGTTTGTAGCTCTAAACCTAAAGGATTAGGTTAGATTAATTTACCTGGATTGCTTGATGATAGTCCACCTGTAATCAACCAACGAACGTTCCTCTAGCAGAACTTGTGAAACCCAAACAACAAAAACGACCCGAAAGGGGGTGTGTGTGCGCCGGTTTTTGGGAGAGAGGAGGAGGGGACAGAAAACTGATTTTTCAACTGAAAAGCTTAATATTTTTCCTTAACCCATAGGCTTTATTTATATGGAGGAAAAACACAGTTTGTATGGAATCCAGTTTCCTTATAATAATTATCTCAAATCCTTTCCTTATTTAATTAGCTGGAAAAGAATTTGCATACGATAATTACGATTTATATATTTATCTAATATATAAAATCTTTATTAATTAACTATTATATATTTATTTATCTAATAAATATATAATATCCTAATTAATTAATAACCCTCCAACTTTGGTAAATCTGACTGAAATTACCCAACTGATTTATAATACACTATTATAAATTTTAACTCTCCATTTCGGGATTTCATCTAACTTGTTCGACTTATAGGTTCTTACAGGTGTGACCCTCAAGTGTCTTGTAACATTGGATGTATAATCACTTGGTTTGTCAACTCTGCACATAATTCCTAACAGACTCCCACTTGTGCAAGTTGGCAATACCACCTTTGATTATACGGACCTAAGGAGGCCCCTAGACAGGCACTTAGGCTGACCAGGTTACAAGGACTCTTATACCCAGACTGGTGATATTAAACATTCCGCGAGGAACTCGGTATCTATGAAACTACTGTTCATTGATTGGGTATATCTTGGCTTTTCCCTTTGCAACACGATATTTCATCTGTGAGTATGAGCTTGGAGAATGTCAACTCTAAGTACTCAAGATTCTGTTCTCTTGATTATCTGACTTTCACTGATAGGTAAACGACAAAGAACTAATCAGTTCGTTTGGGCATGGCCATGCACTTCATCAGTATACTTAGTCAGTCAAGATGGGCCCAGAAATATCTCTCTTCTGAGAAGAGGTGCAAATCCCATCTTGCATATCTGCCTTTAACACCACGGCTTCCGCTGAATCTAGTTACACCTTTTATAGCTACCCTGTTACGGCGTAGCGGTTGAGTGTACTAAGAATTCAGTAGTCCTCATGATATCAAATCAGATACCTCAGGTGATAGGGACAACCACTGTGAGATTTACTTATGACCTTTTCCAAGAAGTAATCTCAACCGCGGATCACGTCCGATATTTGCTACTCTATCAAATATCTGTGCAACTTTTAGTCTACAACACTTGTAGCTGTTATTTAGCAACTGATCATAACTACCTAAAAGTTCACAATGACTTTAACGCCTTATCATGTTCCCACAATGATAAGTTGTCACGGACAGATTTTGAATGAAAACTGGAAACTAGTTTCATTCCTGGATTAATTAAAAACATGCAAAAAAATGTGAAAGTGATAAAGAAATCAATCTTGTATAGTCCATATTACACGCTGTAATAATAACAAGATCGAATGTCTTTTCTTCTAACAACTTTCATTTTGTCTATTTAACATTTGTTAAATACTGGTCTAAAATAAAGTATCACCCATCTTTAGTTTAAACCCTTTGATTAAAGTTTACCATTTTAATCAAAGTGATAACCAAAAATACAAGTCTGTTCATACGATTTACTTGTATCTGCTAATTATTGTTCTGCAAACACCTTATAAGAACAATAACCAGACTTTTATCATATTCCATGAACTTGGAGACCTGGACTAACTTCCAGTTCCTGAATATGTAAAACTGCAACTTTCCTTAGTTGCTGTGTAGATGAATGATTTCTACCTGAAATCCGTTTCTATTTGCAATCCCGGCAAATCTACTGGAATGCTATATATTTCAATCCAACACTTTTAATTATTGATTTTTAAGTCAGTTACGACCTTTGTTTCATGGGTCTTGAAACTTTTATCCTTTTAACTAAAAGGGTAAATTATATCTTATGAATTCTTATCCTACCTGGATTTATGAATTCCGAGATATATCAATAATTATGTCCTTTATTCTTTTATCTTAGACTAGATAGAGAATAATCGGGCTCCCACTTGCTTGCATAAAAACTAACTATTACTCAAAATTTACTATTGACTTATTCAAGACTTTGATTAGTCAATCCTAATTTCAAGTAATGAACTTTGAGAATTTCCCTTTTTATGAAACTCAACTGGATTTGGTTAAATCCTAATTCCAAACCTTGGAATCCTTCTAGTTTCATAAATACTGTTATTAACGCTATCTGAGTTAATATCCTAAATTCTCCCTTTTAAAACATTTGAATAAAACTTGATCAAACTTAATTAGTTAATTCTTGAGAATTTCTTTTATAAAACTTAACTGGATTTGGTCAAATCCTAATTCCAGAACTTGGAATCTTTCTAGTTTTATAAATGCTGTTATTAACGCTATCTGAGTTAATATCTTAAATTCTTCCTTTTGATCACAAAACTATTATTCATAAATGTTTTATTCTCAAAACACATTCCTATAGAATCTCGTGTGTTTTGATAGTTTTTATACAAATTACTTCAATTTCATTAAAGTAATTATAACAGGCATCAACTAGGATCATACAGATATAAGAATATCAGTCACAATCAGATATTTCTATGTCAAGACAATAACTTTTGAAAATAAAACCATGAAATTATAAAATATAATTATCCAAAAAGTTTAAAACATAATCCCCAAAATTAACTGTTTTAAAACTATAAATTCAAAAATGTCTTGACTTTAAATCATCTCGTGTTTTGATCCTTGGCAACTCCTGGGCACTCCACTTCATTTCTGATTTCCTGCAATAATCATTTGCTCTAGGTATCAGTATACTTGTAAGCCAACAAGTAAGAAGTGTCAAATCAAAGCAATCATAAATTTTCTGAGGTTTACATACCTGCTTCATGACGCTTAGGGCAGTTTTGCCTCCAATGACCGATCTCATTGCATATGAAGCAGCGATTCTCGGTCCTAGCTTTGTTTGGCTTAACCTTCTTGCCCTTGCCCTTGCCCTTGCCTTTCTTGGGTGCACTCTGGATGGCCTGAACTGGTCCTTTTCCCTTGCTGGTGCTAGCATGCCCATTTTTCTTTTTAACCCCTCCGTCTTTTACCATCAAGACATCCTTTGTCTTGTTCTTGTTCCCCATATTTAATTCAGCTGTCTTAAGCATGGAGTGCAATTCTGCTATTGTTTTCTCCATGTTGTTCATGTTGTAGTTGACTACAACGGGCCTGTAGTCTTCTGACAGTGAATTAAGTATGGTGTCAGTTGCTAGCTGCAACGGAACGGGATGACCCAGCCTCTCCAGATGATCTAAGTGCCGTTTCATTTTCATGACATGGTCACTTACTGATGTCCCTTTGACCATCTTGCATTCATTGAATGCTTTGGTGGCATCGTAGCGTTCTGTACGAGCCTGAGTCTGAAACATGTCCCTCAGCTGGCGGATCATGTCGTAAGCATTCGTATTTATGAGCCCTGCTTGCAGATCTGGGCTCATAGTTGCTAACATCAGACAGGCAACATCAAGTAGATCATCTGAGTGCTTCTTGTGGGCATTTCTGGCAGCAGCCGGAGCGTTTGCCGGAGGTGCCTCCCCAAGTGGCTCTTCAAGCACATACCACTTTCTTTCATGTCTGAGCACAATCATCAGATTGCGCTCCCAGTCAAGAAAGTTAGAGCCGGTCAACTTATCCTTCTCTAGGATAGAGCGGAGGGAAAGATTGTTAGTGCTGGTAACAGTGCTTGCCATCTACACAAAATAAAACTTTTTGGTCTTAGCAACTGTAAATAGACTAATTTCCAATAAAATATCAATAAACCCTTAAATGATCAATTTATTGGACTAGGATCCTTATTTCATACGTCTTGATGTGCGTAATGTTCTTGCTCCACCAGAACCGTATTTATTTCGGTAGGTAAGGACTTTTACCAATCATGTCTAACTGACATGACTCCTAGATCTTTTCGGGACCATGGCAACTACCTGTGCATGTTTTAGTCCCTCTTAGTGCTTTTTGGCCCGGTACCACCCGGTGAACATTATAGAACCAAAACAGATCTCACCACTTTGGGGACCTGATTACTATACTCTGGCCGGTACCACCCGGAGATAATTCGCAGAGTTATGTAACCCCTTCAGCTTCAGTTTGAACACAGACGTTGAATGTGTGATCACTTACAACGCCTATGTACTTTACGCCGAAGGTGCCCCTAAATGGGTTGCACTACTGATCTATGATTTTCGGGGTTTTGAAAAACTTTATTTCCAGGATTTTGAAAAACTGATTGTTTATAAAGGCTACTTATGTTTTAAACTAACTGTTTGAAACATACATGTAATTTTAAAACTAACTGTTCTAAAATCACTTGCTAATTAAAACTAGCTGTTTTAATAGCATCCCTAGTTGATTAAAACTAACTGTTTTTGTCAACTTTGCCTTTTATAAAACAATCATCTATACGTTGTTATAAAGAGCAATTAATATTCTAAACTAACTGTTTTAAATATTCATGTTATTTTAAACTAACTGTTTAAAATATCGGCTAATTGAAATCAACTGATTTAAAGTGTACTGGTTAATTGAAACTACCTGTTTCAATAACCCTTTCCGACTGACAAAAGCTAACTGTTTTGTCAATTTTGCTCCTTTTATAACAATACATTAGGTTTTATTAAAGTGCTTCACTTTAAAGGTTTTCGATTGAAAAATTAATAAAACCTAATTCCTCCTTGTTTTAAAAAATATTTTTAAAACATATCTAATAAACTAACAGTTATTAGCACCAACTACGCAGTTAATCATGCACACAGATAATTATAACAACTACGCAATTGTTAAACAGATAATTATAGGATTTGCCAATTTTGTTCCTAGGGACCAATAATGACCTAGTTTTTCTACAACTTCAAAACTTCGCGTAGCTCCCACTGGCTTCGCCATACTTGTCAGTATTCCGGTAAGATGAAGAATAGCTCCCACTGGCCTCGTCATCCCAAAAGAAAGGAAAAATCTATCCTTAGGGTCATTATTATATAAGGGGTTGTAAATGGCACGCAGGCCTCCCCATGTATATGTCAAGGGTCTAAGTTGGCAAAAACTATAACGTGTATGTATATGTAAAGTCAAACTGAAATTCATATATAGTTCTCAAGCAATCACGCAATTATGTGTATATATGCAACAAAAGCAATATTATAATTACGAGAAAAATAAACCTGGATCCGTTAAAATTATCTTGTCTCAATTATCGCAAAACTTGGTTTTATAACTGATTCAAAAACAAACTGTTTTATGAACCCAAAAAGCTTTTAGACGAAAAATGGTTTTTACTTAAAACTAAGGTTTATAATCAATAAATCTTATTTTACAAAACTAAAACCATTTTATCTAAAATTAATCCTCTTACCCAAAATTATATCAAACAGGTTTATTGATTCAATTTTACAATATTGGCCCCTTAGTGTTTTAATTAAAAGGTAAAAACATAATATTAGGCCTATTTTGAAAAACCTGTGAAAAATAAATTTTATAAAAGATTTATCAAACCTGGAAAAATAATTTAATTGGTTTGAATAAATTTTATCAGATAAAAAATAACAATCTTGGGTAAGTAAGCCTAAAAACCAAACAAACTCATTTTGGGCCATAACTTGGTCCAAAGAACTGGGCCTTGGGTCTGGTTAACGCAACTAGGCCCAAAACACGAAAAACCCTAGGTTCATTCTGTGGTCAAGAACCGCCGCCTACCACCACGCTGGTGGTTGCAGTCACGGCGGTTTGGTCTCCGCGCGTGGCAGTTGGCCATCGCGTAACCATCATCATTGATTGGTAACAACGGTAGTGTAAACGACGCCACTACCGCCACCAACCAACGCCATCGAATTGCCACAAACGGATCACCACCAATTAGATCGGAAAACAGCAGCAGCACAAGGCTGCCACCGCCGCTGTCGTGGCCTTTGACCACACCAGTTGCCGCAACCATCATATGTGGTGCGGCCGGTGTTCGAAAACCGATGGCTATCGCCACCACCACTCGCTGTGGTGTGGCTGCCGCTACTAGCCGGCGAATGGCAACAAATATCATCGCCGTTACTTGGTGATCACAACCAGCACCACCACCAATCTGTGGTGGCTTCGCCGCCGCCGGCACCGTTCGACTACCGCCACCGCATGGCGCGGCCATAAGGCAGCCAGCGGTGGCCGGTTCGCACACCACCACCGTGGTTCCTGGTGATCGCCGATTAGCAGCCACCGCTCCCGCGAACACCATCGTCGCCCGCTGGACGCCGGCGTTAGCCGGCGACCGATCATCGCGAACAGCCGCCGCCGTCGCTAGGCGTGGTGCGGTCGTTGTTCTGCCGTTACGCCGCCACCGTCGCTACCACCACCTGTGGTGCGATGGGTGTTTTGATCTGGTGGTGGTTCGATCGGCTATCTGCCGTCGTTCCACCTCCGTGTGGGTTTTCGGCCAATGATGACAGTGGTGTGAACGATACCACCATCACCACCGCCTTGCGATCCAAGGCCGGCTGCCACCACCATTCTGGTGTGGCAGCCACAGCCACCACCTATCTGGTGGCGCGGCTGTGGTTGTTTCACGGCAACGAAGGGCTTCGGCCATCACCACCTAATCTGGTGGTGTGGCCCGGTGGTTAATACCGGATGGGTTTTTCGTACGATGAACAAAATCAAAAATCATGTAAACCATAAAATTCAGATTTTAAACTTAAAAACGCAAGAAACAGCCTTTTAACGGATCACATACATAACAGATAAACTGGTAAACTGATAAACAGCTAAAAACGATTTAACAATGGCTCTGATACCACTGTTGGGTTTTTTGTGGGTATCCTTGGATCAAACTGATCCGAGGATTATCTCAGATCTATCAAAACCTCGCTGGTTTGATGTATCTCGTAGGTTTAAAACAAACTGTTAAAACCCACGTGATCAGAAACTCGCTGTTTCGGATCTAATCATGCGGAAGCGATAAAAGCTAAAAAAAACCCATTAAAGCCTAAAGATCTTAATCGTTTGTAGCTCTAAACCTAAAGGATTAGGTTAGATTAATTTACCTGGATTGCTTGATGATAGTCCACCTGTAATCAACCAACGAACGTTCCTCTAGCAGAACTTGTGAAACCCAAACAACAAAAACGACCCGAAAGGGGGTGTGTGTGCGCCGGTTTTTGGGAGAGAGGAGGAGGGGACAGAAAACTGATTTTTCAACTGAAAAGCTTAATATTTTTCCTTAACCCATAGGCTTTATTTATATGGAGGAAAAACACAGTTTGTATGGAATCCAGTTTCCTTATAATAATTATCTCAAATCCTTTCCTTATTTAATTAGCTGGAAAAGAATTTGCATACGATAATTACGATTTATATATTTATCTAATATATAAAATCTTTATTAATTAACTATTATATATTTATTTATCTAATAAATATATAATATCCTAATTAATTAATAACCCTCCAACTTTGGTAAATCTGACTGAAATTACCCAACTGATTTATAATACACTATTATAAATTTTAACTCTCCATTTCGGGATTTCATCTAACTTGTTCGACTTATAGGTTCTTACAGGTGTGACCCTCAAGTGTCTTGTAACATTGGATGTATAATCACTTGGTTTGTCAACTCTGCACATAATTCCTAACACAAATATCACATATGTAATTCACGTACAAAATCATATATGATTCACATATAAAATCTCATGTAATTTGGTACGTGGTCCACTTCCCTTTTTTCATTAGTGTAAAATCACATGTGATTTTGTACATGGCCGAAGGTTCTCGCGTTCTCACAAATAGCAAGGGTTCTCGTTTAAACCTCCATATATATGTGTGTGTGTTTCGAAATGTCCTAGGTACTAATCCTATGGATAAAATCTGTTGTTCCAATTATTTTCAGGTCCCATTTCTATACAACAATTGTCTGGTAGCAAATAATGCTTTATGTCATCATAGTAATTAGTATATAATTTCTTACATTTCACATTATTGGTTTGTTCCAAGGCTTGTAGTGCTTAAGCCCGTTAGTTTTACTAGTTTGTTTCATATGTTATTTTATTTTTATGATTTTTTGACTAATAATATGATGATTTTATCAAGCTAAGGGTGTATACTTGAATGTTGATGTGGAAGAAGAATTAAGTAAAGTGAAGATGAAAAATGTGTAGATGATGAATATTCAGAAAAAATTGAAAATGAAGATCGGATTTTTGTCATTCACACATGTTTTGACGGGATGGATATGTGTATCCACCCGACAGTTGCATATGAAGAGGAACATCACAACTTGGCATCTTATTGTACGAAATTGGGGGATTGAATAATGCATCATTGATAGATAGACTTTAATGGAAATATTAATTGTGTACAAAACACTTTTGGAAGTAATATGTATTCCCTCTTGCAACTTTGAGTATTACGAAATTCACAAAAAAGATTCACTTTTGGAATGATCTAAAATCACACTAAAGATTCTAGGCAAAAATCAAGAGTAAAACACACATATAATTCTGTTATGTTTGTCATACGTTGTAATTGAGATTGAATTCCTCTAAAATTAGAGGCAAATCAACATTTATTTTAACGATAATGACAATTACTAAATACCTACTGTTGAAAAACGTTGCTTCATTTCATATTAGAGAAACTTCAAAGGTAATTCGTTTGAAGTTAGTGGCCTTTAGGAGTTGTGATTCTACTGTTTCTCATATAAGACACGCAGGGTCGGTCCTGAGGTTTTGGATGCTCATGGCGAAAAGCCAAAAAAATGCCCCATGTATATTGAGAAAACCAAACGAGAATATTAACTATTCAAGAGAATACAAAAATGGCCGATGGCGTGCGGGCAACTTTCACCGCTTATCCAACTCGTGGGGCAGAGTCACATGAATCAAATGTGATTTTGTATGTATCATTACCGTACAGTCGTATGTGACTTGACCGTTTTATTCTCTTAACATATACTTTTCTCGTTTGAAGAGTGAGAGAAAGATATTTGTGATCATGTGAGACCAAATTGTTTTCGTGAGAGACCTGTGAAGTTGTATTTTTACAGTTGAAACTTCACAACACACTGTGAAAGTAACCTTAGTAGTGTTTTTGCTGTGACGGTAATTTTTTAATTCATACGTTTTGCTGTGAAGTTTCAAGTGTAAAAATATGATTTAACAGGTTTCACGAAAACAGAAAAGATATTGATCTCACGTAAACCCAACTATATATATATAAGTTATCATAATAAGAAAAAAAAGATTACAAAATATAATATCTAAAAAGTAATTTTCAAGCTAAAATGTCAAAGATAATAAGAAAATAACTAAAAATAACATAAAATCTTAACCAAATATTTAAGGATAAATATCAAAGATTAAAAAAAAAATAAGTTAAAATACGGCAGCCATTTGAGGTTACCATATATGCTTTAGATTAAAAAGATTCAATCTTCCATATTTTTTTCCCCTATGTTTGACATGTTGATATATAACATGAATTTGATGCCCTCTAAATTTTGGTTTCCCATGGCCACCGCCATCACGGCCATGGGTTAGGGCCGGCTCTGAAGACACGTTTTACAAATCAAGAAGTTAACTAATAAAGTTGTCAATGTCAAAATGAAGGGACCAACATTTATTGTTTGTTGGTTCTCCCTCTATCATAACATCACCAAATGACTACCGGGTCGTGGTACCTTTTGGATGGTTGAATTTATGTAGTCAATCATTTACCATCGTTCATAAGATTTTACCAATAAATAATCCCGAGTAAATAACAATACGATTAAACATAGAAACAAGTCATGTGTCTAATAACAATTTAGCTAAAAAAGCTTTTGAGTGTATAACGGCTCTAATCCGTTCAAGAGACTAAAGATGTTGGTCATTTTATCTCTTTGAATTGTCATCCACAAGACAACAAAAAGGCGGTTTTTTTCTTTCAAGTTATACAACATTGCTATGGTGAGCATGAATCAAATATTCAGATTCAATCTACAATTTCATAAAACCTATCACTATGTCGAGAGTTTTAGAATCATAAGAACTGAAGTAACAAAAGCTTCGGTTTAAACCTTCTAATCGAGCTTGCACACAAGTTGTATGGTCCAGAGGCAAGTGGGTCATGAATTACATCCTTGTTTGTACATGGAGAAATCCTTTTAGCCATAGTAGATTGTTCTAATCAAATGGTCCAAAACCATTTTGATCTATGAATATATTGGTCCAATGAGATCGAGTTTTCTATTTTCCAACAATAGAAACATACGGTATATTTTGTACAGTTACATGTAAATGTGTAGGATGGGATATATTTTATAGAATACTCAAATCAACTTTAAAAAAGAGCATCTTTTTTTGTTAATCCATTATTTGAGTATCTTATAAGGAACTTACTTACAAGTCAAATGTTTGATCTATACGGGATAAGTTATTGCAACCCAGTCCCCATCCCACTTAATTGATCCCTCAAGTACGTAAATTCCATTTTTTATAAATATAAGACGACTAGTCAAAGTAAAATTTTATATAAATTTCTTTTTTTGCCATATAAAGATCATGTATAACACATTCCAATACACAATAAAAGTGTTGAGAATTTAGGATAGTTGCATGTTTATTTTTTCTAGAATAGTCTCTGAGCTATGATCGAAGTTACGTATTATCAATGAAGGCAAAAATACTTAATGATTGTCTACATTGATTAAGAGTATAATTGAATGGTTAATCTTTTTTACTTATATTTTGTGTCAATCATTATTATAAATCTTTATAATTTTTAGAGCTTACAAAAAAAATCAATTATCAATTTATTATTGATTGTGTGAAAATGTAAACTCAAAACATTGGTCTACCGATGTTAGAACGTTTGAAACAAATTTCATCATGTCATGATACTAGGGGATGTTGAAAATTGACTTAATGATCTGAATAAAATATGTAGCTTATTCGATAAACCATACAATATAATTGGAAACAATTTGAGAAGTTGTTTAATAATTATTTTGAAAATATGGATTGTAAATTTAATTACATATCTTAGAGCATAACTTTTAATGGTAATGGTCTAATGGATATTAATTTTCTGATTATTTGTCAAAAAATTGAAAACATAATAGTAATGGTTTTAAAAAATTTATTAGCGCAAAAAACTTATTCAAAATCCTTTAAACTTTATTTTGAAAAATCTATTAAAGATGCTTTAAAGATGCAATGTGACGTTTGATTTGTGAATTCTAAATGAATTTGAAGAAATTGACATTTTTTTTTTGGATCAAATTTCAATTATTCGTTTGCTTTTTTGTTTATAGAAGAGAATATTCAGACCCCACAAACAAACGATTTTAATATTCTTTTCCCAATAAGCTAGGATTCTAATTGAATGAAAATTTATTCATAATACCAAAATACACTTCAACCCAAATATTAGCTATATAATTTTATGATTTTGATTTTAATTTAATTTTATATTTAATTAAGTTTAATACCTTTTTATTTGTATTTATTATGAAATATCGTTTCCAAATATATACTTTTTATAGGTGAAAACATATTTAATTTAATTTAATACAGTTATTTTTATTTTATTTTTTTTATTATATATTTAAACAAATTTGCCTTTATGTTTATTGAGTATTAATCTTTTTAATTAATATAATTAGCTATTTTGAAACAATTCTAATATCAGTTTAGGAACATCGTTTGGTTTATGGTAATATTTTGGTTGTGTATTTTATATTGCTTTACCTGATTATTTCATTAAGATATTTTATGTTTTGAAAAAAAAAATTTAAAACAAGCATTTTGATCATTTACCAATATTTCATTCAAACTCTAAAGCTACATTCTGTAAACAAAGTAGACAAATTTTACATTCTTAACAAATTAAATTTCAATGTGTACGACCTAACAATATTTCATTCTGATTCTTTCAGTTAAATTTTCTTTTAACATATTCCATTTTATCTAAAAATATTTTAAACTAAAAGCCACCAAAGAGTTTTATGAGCTTTAATAGTTTCACTAATATTGTGATGTGTTTTAATAAGCATTGCCATTGAAAATTGAAATACTACAGAAAAATATCGAAGTTTAGATATAAGTTTTAATGAGTTATGAATGGTGGAACACAAAACCCTACCTAATAATAATCAACATTGGAACTATTTTTTAGTACGTTTGGTTTACAGGATTCCAACAGAATATGAACTAATTAGAATGATTTATTTCATTGACAAAATTTCATTCATGCTGTGGTAGATTGGTTATCGCTTAGAGGGTTCATAGCGCCCTAACTAAGTTCGAACCTTCCTGTGCGCATGCCTGGGGACATTTAAGTGAGGCCATGTTTAGCCCCCAAAATTGCCGGGGATTAGTCGGGCTTTGGCCCGGACACCCTTCGTAAAAAAAAAAAAAATTCATTCATGCATTTGGTTTACCTATAAAATGGAATTGAATTCATTCATACATTTCACCATTCATGGATTTAGTCATTCCAACACAATTGAGAAAAAACTATTTCCAATCTATCTCACTTTATCAAAAAGACAAAATTATCCTTATTTTCCTCACTTGATTTACCCGGACCCATATGACCTCCATCTGAACCATTGTCGACCACCATCGATCTAAATTGCCGACTGCCATCGATATGAACCACCACCAGCCGCCACCGATTTAAAGCATCACCGTTGAAACCAACTATTTGAACCACCTCTAACTACCATTGATTTGGACCCATACTAACCACCGCCAATCTGAACCACCGCCGACCACCACAGATCTAAACCATTATCGACCATCACCGATTGTACCAGCTTTCTAAACCACTATCGACCACCATCATTATAAAAGTGGTCTTTTGGTCATTAATTATCGTCTATTTATTCCAATTCCAAAGCTACCTTAATTATACCAACCAAACAAGTAGACTATGAATCATTTAACATAATTCCTTCCATTTCATGTCAATTCTCTAAGTCAAATTTATTTGACAAATTCCATTCTTCTATAAAATATTCTGCGACCCAAATGCCCCCTTAGTGTTTTGTATTATTGGGTTGGGTTTCGATAAGAATAGCTGTAAGAGCTATAGTGTAAATACTTCTAAACCATAGTGTGATTTGATCTTTTGATCGTATGGTTAATAAACTATATACAAATTACCTTCAATTGATTGTTGACCATAAACATAGACTTTCAAGTACCTTCATCATCGACCTTAATCTACAATTTTTTATTTTCACTTCACTCGCCTTCAAGATCTCCGAGATATTTTTGATCACTTTCATAAGATTGAATTATTGATTGAATAATTATTAACTTTTATTTCTTATTACGTTAACTATAATGTGTTCCCCATGTTTACGTAACAAAATCCTTCTTGATTTCCTTTATTAGCCCTACTTTGATTAGCTAGAAGAGTCAACAAAGAAGTACAAACTTATTATAGCTAATAATTCATGTAGACCTTTCAATTATCAAGTAGCGGGGTTGATGGAGAGAGTGGGCACATACCATAATTGAGATCACAACTTATTTCAACATGTTTTTTAAGGTTATTAGTAGTGTAGTATTTTGAGTCCCCAAGCCCATTATGCCATATCAGCTTTATCATTAATCACCATAAGTTTTTTGAAGTCCTTTCTATTTAGTACCACAACCTACCAAACCAAATACCCAATACACATATTTTTTCAAGTAAAAAAAGAAGAGAGAGAGAAGAGTGTACAGAGAGATAGAGAGAAAGGATAAGAGAGAGAGAGAGAGAGAGAGAGAGAGAGAGAGAGAGAGAGAGAGCTCAGGTTCATCAGTGTGGGGAAGCCGCAAGGAAAGCTGAAAGCCGAGCCCTACTCCAGCTCGTTGAGTTCATACGAACCTGCTGGAGCCCACTCAGCCCATCGAGCCTACCACGGCAACATGCATAGCCTAGCAAATACTCTGAAAGTGTACTTTATGTCTTCAATTAATTGGAAAATAATAAAGTCAAATTTACATTCGTTTATTATGAATAAAAATACGTGTGTTTTGGGTAAATTCTTTTTTTTTTGTTGTTCTAATAAATTTCAATCGAAATCCCATCAATAAACCTTTATATTTATGTATAAGAAAATTTAAATCAACAAGAATATTGTTTAAAATCTCACCCAAAGTATATAGAGAAAATTATTAAAATACCCAAATGGAAAATCAACTTTAACCTCTTACCAATTCTCTCCCACTTTTTACTCAAATACCCAACATCCCGCTCCGGCCGGTCGCTCTCCGGCGCCGGCCACCCGCTCCAAGAAGAAAACAAGTCGCCGGGAAAAAAAAAAATTTGGCCGCTCCGGCCGTGGCCGCGCGGAGTGGCCAAGTTTAACAATATATATTAATAGTTGCAAAAATAATAATAAAACCTCTTCCAGCCTAATGGTAAGGCATGTAACCTCTACAATAGAGGTCTGGGGTTCGATTCTTGGCTGGAACACCTTTTTTTAATAAACTGATTCCATGAACTGGGCCGCTCCGCGCGGCCGGGCCTGGAGCGGCCCAAAATGAAATTTGCCTTGGAGCGGGCTGACTTTAAGCTGGAGCGGCCCAAATGGGTATTTTGGTAAACGGAGAGAGAGATTGGGTAAGAGGTTAAAGGGCTTTTTCATTTTGGCTATTTTAATAATTTTCTCAAAAATATATGGATGGTAGGTAAAGACAAATTATGGATTTGGTCCCTGTGGTTCTCGTTTTTTACTACTAAGGTCCCTAAACTAAGGAAATTATGGATTGAGTCCCTGTGGTATTCAATTTTGCACTACTAGGGTCCCTCTCCTTAACTTTGTTAACGGAGACCCCGTTAACTCAGGGGTATTAAAGTCATTTTATCTGTTTTTATATTAAATTAATTTTTTTCATTTTATTTTATTTTTCTTTTTTTTTTATATAATAAGGACTTTCTCTCTCTCTCTCTCTCTCTCTCTCTCTCTCTCTCTCTCTCTACACGTATCATTACCTACAACCCTATGTCTACCATCATCGTCATCCTTCAACCCTCAACCTACCCTCCGGCGACAGCCATCCTCCGATGGCAACCCACCCTTCAACTCATCCACCGGTCGTCTTTATCACCGTGACCCCGCCCTTTCTTACCTTGATACCCTGTCTGATTCAAACCAGAGCAAAAAAAGGAACCTGCAGATCTGAAAACCCCATCTTCCTAGACATGTGACAACTCTCTCTCTCTCTCTATCTCATCAAACACTCAACCGGCTTGCAATTTTTGGTGAATCCTCGGAGATTCTTCGACACAGATTATGGGACAAAGGCTCTACACTTCTTCAAAGCACTACAGCTCAACAATTGTTTTGAGGGTTGAAGAATGACGATGATGGTAGACATGGGGTTGTAGGTAATGATACACGTAGAGAGAGAGAGAGAGTCCTTATTATATAAAAAAGAAAAAAAACAAAAAAA
The DNA here is from genome assembly GCA_030169165.1 of Centaurea solstitialis. Taxonomy (NCBI): domain Eukaryota; kingdom Viridiplantae; phylum Streptophyta; class Magnoliopsida; order Asterales; family Asteraceae; genus Centaurea; species Centaurea solstitialis. The sequence goes on along the minus strand of CM058040.1, from coordinate 6,099,712 downwards.
ACAAAAAAACAAAACAAAAAAACAAAAAAAAAAATAAAAAAATAAAAAAAATAATTTAATATAAAAATAGATAAAATGACTTTAATACCCCTGAGTTAACGGAGTCTCCGTTAACAAAGTTAAGGAGAGGGACCCTAGTAGTGCAAAATTGAATACCACAGGGAGCCAATCCATAATTTCTCTAGTTTAGGGACCTTAGTAGTAAAAAAATGAAAACCACAGGGACCAAATCCATAATTTACTCAAGGCATTATAACGCTAAAATCTCACATCTAGTGAAGATAAGGTGGTAGGGATTCTGATGAAAATTTGAGTTGTTATTAGAGGGGTAAGAAATGATCTCTACTTCTAGATGTATATATAACTCCAACAATTTCTTTGTTCTCAACGCTTCCCAATTTCCAAGAATTATGATGAGATGCATCATAACAATTCCCATCAACTGCAATTAATAAGATGAATTTAAATATAAAATGATCAATGGTCTAGATATCTTCTTACGTTTTTCACGCTAACTCTTCTTCTTGATCTTTCGCCCAAGATAAGATTACTTTAACATAAAAACTCATTTAACTCACTAATGTAGGCGAATGATCGTGTGAGAAATTGAGATTAAGGTGATACACACGATATGTGGATTTGAACAATTGATGACTTTTACTCATGCCCTATCATGGAATTACGCTTCAAAAATGAATTGATTTCTTGCATCTAATCTTGGTACATCTCATTTTAATGTACATCCACTTCTCACCTGAGGGTGGATAACCACTTCTCATTGAAACCCAATCCAACAATTTAAACGATTAAAATATATATGTATATATATAGCTATTAATGTGTTACTTAGTAAGGTTGGGTCAATTATCGAGTAGTGGGGTTGATGGACACCGATGGACAACATACATACGTATTAAGTATTCGAGAGCTTCACGTGGGATCACTCGAGGTCCACGTGTACCAAACTTGAATTAAGGTTCATATCTATTTATCTATTCTATTACATAAAAGAAATATGTTATTTATTTTTAGAGAAAATAATTAAAATAGCCACAAAAAAATAGGTAGTTAATCTCCTACCCAATCTCTTGCTCCGTTCACCAAAATACCTACCGACCCGCTCCAAAACCATCCCCAAATAGCGGCCCGCTCCAAACACACCATATACAAATAAATGTGAGCCGCTCCAAACACATCATGTGTGTGTGAGCCACTCCAAAACCAACCCCAAATAGCGGCCCACTATTTTTCTCAACAATGTGTGTGTGTGTGCGCTCTAAACTACAAATATCAACCATGTGTTGTATGTGAGCCACTCCAAAACCAACCCCAAATAGCGGCCCACTATTTTTCTCAACAATGTGTGTGTGCGCGCTCTAAACTACAAATATCAACCATGTGTGTATGTGAGCCGTTCCAAAACCAACCTCAAATAGCGGCCCACTATTGTTTTCAACAATTTGTGTGTGTGTGAGCCGCTAAATCCTTGCTTTTGATGAGCCGCTATCCATGGTCGCCGGATAGCGGCTCGGTGGGTATTTAGTGAAGTTTTGGAGAGATTAGGTAAGAGGTTAAAGACATTTTTCCAAATGAGTAAAACAATTATTTTCTCTTATTTTTAACATTCAAAGTTTCAAGAGTATATAATCTATAATATAATAAAAGAGTAACTGATTGACACGTGTCGCGCTTTGGTGAGCCATCATATGCATATGTGTCATGTGTCATATGTTGACACATGGCACTGATTCAAAATTTAAACTTATTAAAAATTAATCCAAAATTATCTATTAAATATAACAAACTTTATCTCTATCTATTGGTATGAAATCATCTATATCTCTATCTCTCTCCCTAAATTGATATTTAAATACTAAGCAGATTCAACAAAAACCAACTGATTGACACGTGTCGCGCTCTGATGAGCCATCATATGCATATGTGTCATATGTTGACACATGACACTGATTCAAAATTTAAACTTATTAAAAATTAATCCAAAATTATCTATTAAATATAACAAACTTTATCTCTATCTATTGGTATGAAGTCATCTATATCTCTCTCTATCTCTCTCCCTAAATTGATATTTAAATACTAAGCAGATTCAACAAAAACCGTATAAACCTTACCTTTTCCATTTTAATTTTTCAAGTTCCTCCATTACTCTTTCTGCAAACGTCTTAGGTAAGTTCGTCAACCATTTTTTCGAAGAAAATTCATGCATAAAATTTATTTTATTATTTGTTTTTGCAATTATTTGAAGAATGGTAAGAAAATTTATGTCATTGTTTTCTTATGATAAACTAAATCATATGGTTTGATTTTCTCCTGATTTATGGCTATTTGCTTGAAAGCATAACTAAGTTTTCTTCTCCACATCTATATATAATAAAAGAGTAACTGGTCTGCCACGTGTCGTGCTCTGGTGAGCCGGTTTCTGATTTTTCCCGCGAAAACACGTACCTGAACACTTTTATGGTCTATATTCGTTCTCGCCTACGTGTCAGTTCTTGACACATGTCATGCATACGTGTCATTTGTTGATATGTCACTTTAATTTAAATATTAAACTAATCTACCTATTTTATCTCTATCTCTCTCAAATATTTTATCTCTATTAATTTAAATATTAAACTAATCTACCTATTTTATCTTTATTTGTCTCAAATATTTTATCTCTATTAATTTAAATATTAAATTAATCTACCTATTTTATCTCTATCTATCTCAAATCAAAAGTCCACTGACAAAAAAAATTAAAAGTCCAGTTATAAATTAAATAGTAATTAATTTAGATTAAGTAAATTATACTTATAATATTGTTTTTCTCGTATGATTTTTTTAATTAAATTACCCCGTATATTACATGGGATAAAAATTATATAATAATTTATATTTGTATTCATGTAACTAATTGATAAACGTCATTAAATAGAAAATAAATATTTCATTTTAAATATAATCAAGATAATCATTGAGTTTTAATATAATAGTTAATTAATATTTTTATAACAAATTATTGTTAAAGGTATCCATTATTATATTTCAATCCAAGTTTACTTTTGTATGTATACCTTTCTCTTTATATGTGAAAGTATATTAACGTCATTTTAAAGTCAAAGATAGTTTATAGTTTGATCTATAAAATGTCTTTGTTATATTTTCGTTGTTGATAATTTGATATCAACTGAATTAAATTAAAATAAATAAACTTTGTAGTTTCTTTTAATATAATTAATGTATTTGATAGAAAATAATATTCATGTTAAAAGATCAATAGCACAACAATTCATATTTGTAATATAAGGTTTTTAATATGATTTAATTTTTTGAAATTATCCCGTGTATTATGCGACCAACTTTGACAATCTCTTACTTTAACAAATGAACATCAATTTCGTAGAGTTATAGGGTTTTTTTTTTTTTAGTTGCGACCACTTTTTTCTTCTTGTTGTTATATAGCATTAGCAACATATTGATCCTTTTTATAACGTTAGCATCAACATGCCTGGTATTTTATGTTGATTGCTATAAATATTCCAATGAACTCAACAATATTATACTAGTATTGAATTGAAATTTTCGTAAATCCCGATAACTGTTATACATGTTATCAAGTAGTATTATCATTTTTTGTTATTAGTAGTTGTTTTATTAATGAACACGATGAAAAATATACACATACGTATATCAACTTACATACGATATTTAGTTTGGTTGGATACGAAGGGGTATACTCTTTTTCATCGTTGACTTATAAATTTTGTTGTCAGTGTGATTAAAGAAAAACCAACTTTGACAATCTTTTGAATTTATTTATTATGAATTTATGATCGAAAAAATAATACTTCCAAATAATAGAATAAATAGATATTTGATATTTTTTTATTATATTGTAATAATTACAATATATATAATTTAATAAATATAACTTATACAAAATCAAGTGGGACAATACAATTAATGTATTTGATAGAAACTAGTTTTAATAATATTTAAGTATCTTTCGACTTTTAAAAATATAATATTTTAATAGATTATATAATAAAGTATACATATCTCTATCTATATAATATTGTAATAGTTTATTTAATATATCTCAACATTATGTGAAACAATATTTCAATATTTCAATATTATAATATTTTATTTTATACTCTTATGATTAGTTAATTAAATTATTTTCAATCTCTTACTTTTTTATTTTTCAATTTCTACCATTATCACAAAAATAATGTATATGAGCTAAAATGTATTAAGTTTTTTTACAAAAAATTTCAATAAATTATATCGTTATAATCATCTCGACAATATCTTCTAAATGAGCTTAAAATTAAATATTTTTGGATTTGATCATATTATTAATTATCAAAAATACATTCAAGTTAATTTATTTTATATATTTTTTACATTCCTATTTTATATATATAGAGGGAAGTTCATTTAGAAACCAAAAAAAGAGTAAAAACTTACAAACCGATGGCTTTTTGGTTTAAATCAACGAAAACTCTTCGTAAAGTTGTTTATTATGATGCAAATGTTTCATATAATTTATTTTTTTGATGAAGTTGTTTCATATTTTGGTGTTTTTTATATAAAAATGAAAAGGTTTCATACATTTTTTTCATGCTTATGAAACTGTTCTATGTATTTTTTTAATCCTATGAAACCTTATTATTTTTACAAAAAAAAAAACATCAAAAAATGAATTATATGAAACATTTGCATCATATTAAACAATTCTACGAAAAGTTTTCATTGATTTAAGCTATGAAACTATGAGTTTCTACGGTTTTTATTCTTTTTTTGGTTTCTAAATGAACTTGACTCTTTTTTGCATCATACTATTTTGTAAGTTTAAAAGTTTCAAACAACTCTAATGTTCAACATTATAACTAAAAATAAAATTAGTTTTATATTTAAATTACATTTTATTATCTTATATGTAGTTATTTAATTTATTTCATATTTCTATTTTTTCATTACGTTTTGTCATATTAATATATGTAATCTTATGTTAACTAAGATTATATTTAAAATATTTTGTTACAAATTATATCATTATAATCATAACTTTCAAAATAAGCTCAAATGATATGAGTTTGAATACCCACTATCAATGATTCATGTAGCAATATGAGCCGGCACATATGTAATAATTTAATTAATATAACATGTGTTAAAATAATTTAATAATTATAACATGGGAAATTATTCATTTATCCTTTTATATTATTTAAAGAAATGAATAATTTCATTTATATCCTTCAAAACTTCTCATATTACATATGTATTTTTATAAAATTTGAAACTATGTAAATGTCATTATAAATCTCTAAAACTCATATATATGTTTTTCTCCCTAATTTAATTATAATTTAAACATTTAGAAATACAAAACATTATCCTAAAAAAATACAAAACATCTTCACTATGATGTAAATTAAATAAAAACACAAATAACATTAAAAATACTAACAAATCACTTTATTTGTACACATCATGCAACACACCTTCCTACCATTGATATCCAATTAACACCTCGCCTACTACAAGACAATATTGTTCGTTTTGCTCTATATATTGGCTCACGAATTTGTTTCTGTCGACCCAACGAGGACTTTTCAAGGGGTCCCTACCACAACGCATGTAACACCCCAAAATTTGGAGTCAACAAAAACTTTCATTTGAACGAAAGGTGGTATACAATGTACGTCAAGGCGTGAGCTCATCCCAAAAACAGGGGTACATGTAGTGTATAATATTACAATGTTTGTAATCGAATAAAGAAGTACAATAACCAATTAGTCTAAATCCTATTAGGAAAAGACTACAAAAGGGTTATTGATCTATGGTCAATCTCACGGTCAAGAAGACCGGTCTCTCCACGTCCCCCAATGCTCACTCTACTCCCGAAACCTACTTGGGAGCGGCGTCCCTAGTACCTGAGAGACACATCGACACCAAACAAGTGTTAGGTTAAAGGAGCCTAGTGAGTTGTACAAATAATATCATGCACGTAGAGTATATTAAGACATGCGAGGCATTCAAGATTACACTAGCAATATAAATAGCATGTTAAACCGGTTTATTATTATCTTCGGAAACAATGGGCGCGACCCATTTCCACCAACCAATGCCCCGACATTATCTACTTCCAAACACCTCGATGTCCCGAATTTAGCATGGCAACATCATCAGAGGCCTGCGCACTTCGGAGCCACTCGAAGGCCGGCGACATAGGTACAAACCCGCGACTGTTTGGTGTGGACACATTGCGTTGGTTCGTCCAGGTTCTTATCACACAAGACTTCGATACTGAATTTAGCATAGCATCTCGTCCGCGTTATTATCATATAAGACTTCGATACTGAATTTAGCATAGCATCTCGTCCAGGTTATTATCATATAAGACCGTGATACTGAATTTAGCATAGCATCACGTTCATGTTATTGCATACAAGACATCGATACTGAATTTAGCATAGCATCTCGTCCATGTTATTCGCATACAAAACCTCGACACTGAATTTAGCATAGCATCATTAACAGAGGTGTATATTGAGGGTCTCAAGCCCTTTACGTCATTTCATATATGCCAACATATTCGGATATCAAATCCCTTTTTTATAATTCCATGGCATGCATACTTTCAAGTATTCCATATAAATACATTCATCCTACACATCCATGTATTTAACACATACGATAGGCGTATACGATAATCTACCACACGTATACAACCATATAATCCAAATCATTCATGTAGGCATAACTCATCATACGTTTCATGGAAAGCCTTAAAGTCGACATGATAAGTAATTCATACTAAAATCACATTCATCCACAAAATCAAGCAAGGAATGTAAAATCATCAAGATGATGTGCCCTCAGTTTTAACAAAATGGTTTTAACAACTCACTTTGAGGCTTGTAAAGCCAAAAGCCCCAATTTTCACCAAAACCCTAACTTAAAGCTTGAGTAATCACCTAAACTGATAAGGAGTTAAAACCTTGGATTAGCTCCAGATCTACGACATATAAGACTAGATCTATACTTTAAAACCATATAGAGAACTCACCTTGAGGGTTTGTACCCAAAACCCCCAAATCCAAGATTTAGGTTAAATATGTGAACAACCTAAAATCAAGCAAATCAAACCTTAGGTTAGTTTTATAACTCCTATTATGTGGATTAACATACCTCAAGTGGTTTAGATAAGCTTACCTAGCCAAATCTTGAGTAGAAAACCCTAGATTTTGAAGAGCTCAAGCCTAGCAACAATGGAGGTGGAAGATGAGGTGAAGAAGATGAAGGTGATGAAGATCCAACTTCCAAATCTTGCTACTTTCACTAATAATCCATTAATGGGATCTTGAAGAACTTGGAAGGAGAAGAATGTGGGAAGAAAAATCAGCTCAAAAGGAGGAGAAATGAGAAAGTTATGAGTGAAAGAAGTGAGAAGGGTTTTTAACTCGAAATCACTTGCTGCAGCACACCTAGCGATCGCTAGGTGTGTATGCTAGCGGTCGCTAGCTACGGCTCTCTCGATCAGAATGCGGTCGCGAGCTCGGGCAGAAAACAAAGATACTGATAGGGTTAATATTTTAACCCTTGTTGAACAATTTTTTGTTTCATTTTCGCAATTAATATATCAAGTTGATTATTGTTTTACGTTACAATCCCATCTTTTGCACATAAGTTGGTTAATTATACTTGTGCATGATTTCATGCAAATATTGGTCACTAAAATTACGTTTAACTCTCGCATTTGCAGCATAACACTCATGGATCATCGGGATGTCGTTTTGTGGTGTTGGGCTTCATCCACTTTTGGGCTGCCACCGCTGGATTCTTGCTGGATTGGGTCGGCTGCTAATTGGGCCGATGACCAGCTGCTGTTGGGCCGATTGAAGGATGCAAAGATGAGACCAAATACACTTCTTTTGTTAGTAGCCCATGATCCATGAAGTAGTATATATATATATATGTAAGGCATGAAGAAAAAAAACACTTTTTCACCACTTCCATGCTTAGTTTTAGTTAAGTACTACTCTAGACTTGTTAGTTGGCTAAGTTCGGTTCGTATCTCGTACTCTCAATACTCGGGTTTCCTCAAGGTGAGGCCGAGTATAACTTTTTGGAATACTTGGTGGATTAGCTTTCGGGTTCTTTTGGAACTCGTCGTTTGCCCGAAAGCATCACCAAGTGTTTTTGTGATCCTTGAAATTATAATCTACGTAATATTTATGTTATCTTATTATCTTTCGTTTAACTTTCGTGTTTTGTACTTACATATACATATATATCCGTAGATAAACATATATATAATCTCATTATAAATCTATAAGTCAGTTGTTTAATTACGTCCTTCGTCTTTATTAGTTTGCTATAAGTTAAGTTAAGTTTTCAACTACATGTTCATAACAATTAAGTAGTTATTTTTGTTTACCTTATTACTTGTTTTAATTTCAACTGGTCAATTCCAGTAACTGCACATTATCAATTGCTTTAATTTCAACTGGTCAATTCCAGTAAATTCACCTTATCAATTGCTTTAATTTCAACTGGTCAATTCCAGTAACTGCAACTTCTTAACTGTTCTAATTACTGTATTTTATAATTATTCTTGTGGTACTAACGTCTTCTTATTCAATCAATTATTAATTTAACGGTAAAACACACCCAAGCATGATAGGCTAATTCCATAGCTTGGGGTGTAAGGTTTAAATTGGAATGAATCTTTGGTAAAGAAAAAAGTCTTTTATATAAACTCAGTTTTTGCCACTTCAAGTTTAAATGCCTCATTAAAGATTGTCCTTGGATTTTTACCAGTTAATCAGATGTACGAAAATGCTGTATCTTTTCAGAAGTTACTAAAATGTTATTTTGGGGATATATGAGTGGGTGACAACACTCGTTGCTATTATCTCACGTCTTTAGCATTTCATTAAAGAGTTCATCTAAAAGTTAACTAGTAATAATCCAAGGACATGAAAATGTGTTAGTCTCTTAAGGGGCTACAATTGGCGCTATTCCTGAAGTTGGTATCAGATCTAGTATCCCATTAAAGATTATAACTAATTATTTAACGATGAATCAGATGCATGAAAATGTGTTAATCTTTCAGAGGTTACGTAAGTGTTGATTTTTAATATATTTTAACATTTCATTAAAGATTGCATCTAAACTCATCGATAAATAATTGGGCTATATGAAAATGTGATAACTTTTCAGAAGTTACTTGGATATCATTTCTGCATAATTGAGATTATTAAATTACGTCCTATCTAATTTATCTATTTTTATTCCAACTAAAAGACTTTACACCCCTGGCTCCTTTTTATAATTGTTCTCTTAAAGTAGCTCATAATCAACCAACCAATCAAAATACTTTTTCATCCAAAACCCCATTTGAAGTTAACTTTCACAAAAACTGAATCTCGAAAGATTGTTTTCACCGCTTCCCTGTGGGATCGATATCTGGTACTTGTACCATTTTATTACTTGTTTCTAGAGAAACGACAGTAATTGGAGGTTTATACTTGGACCAAAGGTTACTTGTTTTATTTCTTTTGCACACCTGTTTTGGGCACCGTCCGTTCACTATAATAATTAATCAAATCATAAAAGAACAAAAGGGGGTTGTGTAAATTTGTCAACAGATACTTTGCCTAGCGATCGCTAGGGGTGATAGCTAGCGATCGCTAGCACCTGAACGTTTTCCGTGACATTTTGTTTCGGCCATAACTTCTTCGTTATAGCTCCGTTTTCGATTCCGAAAGAACCGTTGGATTCGTATTTCAATTTCCCATCCAACAAGACTATAAAATCTAGGTTTTGATCAAAAGTTCTATTTTTCATATTTTCTTAAAAGTTTTAAAGTCCGAAAATTACGGGTGTTACAACGCAATATCATTCGTTTTGCCTAACTGGCTCACGACTTTGTTTCTAGCGACCCAACAAGGACTACCAGGGGGTCATCCCTCCTGGTATTGCTCATACTCAAGCATACTTAATTACAGAGTTCCCATGAACCCTGCCAATTAAGCATGTGGCCTCAAAACGCTTTGTCCCAACATCTCTTTTGTCCACGACGATGTTGGATTTGCCTAAATTGCTACATGATTTAATTGATGAAGGTCAATATCAGATTTTGGTTTGTTGGTCAGATTCAATCTAGATTGTTTTGAACACTCATATTTAGCTACATAATCTTAAATTAGATTTAACAAAATCCATATATTTTTTATTAGTATATAGCTATTTTTATTTAAAAAGTGAAAATATCATGAATTTAATTAAAAATTCATTTAAGATCAAACCCTTTATATCTCATAACGTCAAGTATGGTTTCATATGAAGTTACCTTAAGAAGACATATAAGGTGATAATGACGACTATTAGTGGAATTATCAATTGGTATGTTTCTTCTTTGACTTATCGTCATTGTCGTTTAGAAAACTAACGGAGCGTTTGGTTCATTTCAAGAAATGAGAATGAAAATGAAAATAGGAATGCAAGAGAATGAGAATAGGAATGAACACTGCATTGATGTTGTTTTGGTTAACCCAATATAATCGATAAAAAATTGTTTCGTATTACATAAAAAAATGTGTTCCTCCAACTTGAAAAATACAAAGGATGTTCATTTAACATTAAGAGATGGAACAAGATATGAGAAAAAGAATTGAGTAGAAACAAAAATTTCATTCCCCCAATTTGGTCAAGAATGAAAATTAATGGATCTGCATGAATGATCTCATTATATAATATCAAGCCAAACAACCGTTTTCATTATCATTCTCATTCCTTACTTCCCAATACCTCCAACCAAACGCCTCTTAAAATACATTCACAATAAGAATATAAAAGTGGGATATAAAAATCATAGTTGCTCCAAATTTAATAAGTTCCACATGACCTCATCGGTTGGGAAATCAAACAAACTATTTTCATTGTCCTCGACAACATTTAAAGCCTCACCCTCCACCTTAGGATCATCAAATAACCACCCAATTTCATTGTCTGTTGTTTTTTCTCCTTCATCAAATAGCTCCTTTAAAAACTCGTTAATCGGGTCATCTAATACCACTGGTGATGAGATTAACCTTGGAGATATATTATAGTTGCTGTTGGCATCATCGTCTGATGATCTCAATAAGTTTTCAACTTCATGAGTTTCCACGACCTGGTTGTCACCCTTGAACCAATTTAGGGGTTTGGATAGTGTATGTGGTTGTGGCTTAATAATTGTAACCATCGTGTGGTCTTCTGACGATTTAGCATCTTGGTGTTTTTTCTTTTGTTGTTTGACACGAGAGCGAAGGTGGGTGTTCCAGTAATTCTTCACATCATTTGCTGTTCTTCCGGGTATTCTTCCAGAAATCAGCGACCATCTAAATTAATGAATTAAAAATAATTATTGTATTATTTGCACAGAAAATAAATATTTTGATGCACTTAACTTTCGTACTAAGTTCAAAGGAGATCAAGTGTAATATTCGTACTTAGGAACTTATATTTAAATACCACTTGCCTATTGCCTAGAAGCTTGTGAAGTCTACGTATGAGATCAATTTCATCTTCTTTAAAATCCCCTCTTTTTATATTTGGCCTTAGATAATTCAACCATCTCAACCTACAACTCTTTCCGTATCTTCTTAAACCTGCAAATAATACAAGAAAAATATTAATAAGAAAAACTTCACAACAAAAAACCTATGTCGTCTTTTTTCTTTCTTTGAAAACCCTAGAAAACGGTAATCAATGTTAAAGAGAGTATACAATGAGCATTATACCTGCTTTAAGAGGAACAAGATTCCATTTGCCTTCACCATGTTTCTCGATACAGTTTTTAAGAAGCGTATCTTCTTCAGCACTCCATGCACCTTTCCTCAACACTAAACTTGTATTACAAGCATGCTTCATTGTTTTGTACTATAAAGTATTGTTGTATTTGTATACATATAAATTGATGTTTGAAATTCTAGTGAATCTTTCTCTATAATTACATGAAACACGTGCAAGTTTCCTCTTTGTGCATAAGCCCAACTATTTATAGACGAATAGAACTATTATATGTTTTTAACCCCCAAAAAACACCATACCCCCTCTCCACACATATATCACCTACGTGCACCTTCATTTTCCACAAATATGTAAATTTCCAATCTAGAAGTTCCAAAAATAGCATGAACAAGATATTTATGATATAGATAACCTTGTAATAAAATTGATAGTACGTTATGATTTTGCCTGACGTACGAGAGGATTTAGTAAATATTTAGTAGGGTCACTTGTGTCAGCATAAATTGTTTCGTGATAGTGAAATTCTTATATGGATCTTGAAATTGTTATTATTTTGTGCTATGTTATCACCTCTTGATCTTGAAATACTTATTGGATCGACTTCTGGTTTAAAACAATTAGTAATACATACATGTTCGAAAAGTACAATTATGTTTATGGTTGAAAACCTCTAATTATAAATCTAAATATTGTTTTATATGTTTTTCATCAAAAAGGAGATATGTATATTTTACTCCTGCTTTTAGATTATCTTCAACAACTATATTAAGAAAGAGATTTTGAATATTTAAGAACTTTTGTTATTTCAAAGACTAAGCTAAAACAGAAAAACATGGTAGAAATATTCAAAGTTAGAGAAATCTTTATAAACTAATATTGAAGAGAGAGACAAATTGTTTTGACGGTTTCTACAAACAATCTATATATAATAAATAAAAGAGTAACTTGTCGGCCACATGTCGCTCTCTCGTGAGCCGAATTCATTATTTTCCCGCCTAAACTTTAAATCTTGACGCATTTTCACCTTTGATTCATTCAAGCCCATATGATTGACACGTATCAAATTCTACTAATTTATTTTAATCTAATTTAAATTAAAACTATAAAATATATGCAAATCATTATCTCTATTTCTATAAAAAAAATTAAAGTTAAAATTATATGAAAATTTTAATTATAGATAATTAAGGTCTAATTAGCAATAGAACAAAAAACGTGGTTTTTATTTTATTAATATTTTAAATATTTAGTTTTCCATAATTTCGTTTAATTTCTATTATGAATTTTGTTTTACAAATTTCTAAATATTTACTCATATTTTTATTAATTGTTTAATTTTTTTTTTACAAAATACATAGCACGTTCGTTCGATGTGAGGAGATAGAAATTAAAAGTAGTGTTCGTATTTCTGATGATCATATATATTTACAATATAAATTTTCTGACATAATTTAGTTTTTTTTTAATTATTTTGTGTATACACGAGTTTAAACTTAGTATTTTTATAAAGCTCTTTTAAAATGTATTAGTATGACGAAATTAGAGAGCTAACATTCAAAGCAAAATAATTTTCAATATAAATGAAATAAAATTTACACAGACCCCTCGAATAAATTGATAAACCAAATCTTGATTTACATGCTCAACAATTAATTTAATTCGAAGGTATACTATAATTAATTTTGGTCCTTTGAGATTTAATGAAATCTTTGAATTTTTTGAAAGTGACTCGTCAACTTCAATAAGTGAATGAGTGAATTACATATTTGGTCCCTCATGAATACTTACTTTTTGCTTTTCGTTCCTCCAAATGTAAAAGTACATCCTTGACCCTAAAATGAGTTTTTTTTTTAACATATTGGTCCTCCCTCTAACGGTCATTAAGTGGATGTTGTTAGTGGTACCATGTGCCCCTCACGTGAGGGGTAATTTAGTCTTTTTACCCATCATCTTCAACCTCACATCATCCCCCAAGAACATCCAAACAAAATCTGGGTTTCAAAATCTTAACATATTCATATTCAAAAGTAAAAAAATTAAAATAAATCAATTGAATTCATGCGTTTATCTAATCTCCTTTGCAAAAACAAAAAGAAAAGAAGAAAAAAAAACCAAAGAAATATCTAACCTAATCTACCATCATCATCACCTTCACCTTAATCGAGAAGGAGTCTTTAATTTTAATCTTTATATTTAAAATCCACTATGACCATCATCCATCATAAAACATTTCATTGTTAATCATATTATATGAAAGAAAAAAACCCACCATATATGGAAATTCACCACCAAACCCATCACCATTTTACCAAAGTTGTGCAAAACCATCACTAGATCCATCATCCTTAGTCCCTTCTCGATCGGATTGTCCCTCTCTCACCATCAGATCCATCATCATTGTCTCTGGTTTACGATCAGGAAAACAAAGAACAATAAACTCAAATCGTCTTTGCTCACCACCGAAAAACGAAAGGGTCAAATCGTCTCTGGTTTTCGGCTCAACAGAAGATGAAGATGGTGGGTTTTGATTTTTGTTTTCGTTTTACCCCTCCCCTTATATTTCCATCTTCAAAAATGGGTTTTGATTTTTTTTTTTTTGTTTTAGATCTGATTTTTGAAATGATTCTAATGATGGTGGTTCCAACCCTTCGACCTCCAAATTCGATTAGTGCTTTTTTTTTATCATAATTTTTAATATTTTGTATGAATGTTTTTGGATACACACATATTTCATAGTTTTTATTTAGGGTTTTTCTCTGATTGAACAATGGTTCCATTTTTTAGATTTAGGGGTTTTTTGAGTTAATTAGATTTTATCATTTTATCTTTGATTTAGGGGTTCCATCTTGAATTAATTATACAAATCTACGTGTTCTTGATAGTTGATGATTTGTTCACGTATTCTTGTGGATTTATTTATTTTAGGTTTAGTTTTGATGATTTATGTGTTTAGGGTTTTAGTTTTTGATGATTCATGTGTTTAGTGTTATGATTTTCTTTTGGTTTTGAAATATGAATACGTTAAGATTTTGAAACCCATATTTTGTTTGGATGTTCTTGAGAGGTGATGTGAGGTTGAAGATGATGGGTTAAAAAGACAAAGTTACCCCTCACGTGAGGGGCACATGGTGCCACTAACGGCATCTACTTAACGACCGTTAGAGGGAGGGACCAATATGTCCAAAAAAACTCATTTTTGGGGTCAAGGATGTACTTTTACGTTTGGAGGGACGAAAAGCAAAAAGTAAGTATTCATGAGGGACAAAATATGTAATTCACTCCAAGTTAATTTTTATTCTTCAAATACTTGTTTTGCTTTAGAAATAGACCTGGTCACTAACTATATATCTAACAAACTAACAGTGTATTTTTCTTATTAAAATTATTATGCAAATTGAATAAAGCTTAAATAAAGCTAACTCTCGCACGTTAAGTCGTTCGCGTCAAAGTGCAATTAAGCTTTATTCATACTGCATAAAGCTTTATTCAGTCTGTATAATAGCTTTATTCAGTCTGTATAATAGCTTTATTCAGTCTGTATAATAGCTTTATTCAGTATTAGTCGAGTGCGTTTCAGATTGCCGCGTGACACGATTTTAGTGGTTCTCATGTTCACAATGAAAAAGTGGTTCACATTTGAACTTTCCTTTCTCTCTCTCTCTCTCTCTCTCTCTCTCTATATATATATATATATATATATATATATATGTTAACATTTGCGACTTTGACTCTAAAGCACCGGATAATTCCTCGCATGGAATGCTAAAGATAGAGGGTTAGTTTCGTAACTTTTACAAATAGACAACAAACAAGTTCATATATGAACTCGTGTTTATATGTTAATCCGCTAATTAGTTCACATGTGAATCATATATGAACCCTTGTGAACTATGTAACTGATTCACATATGAACCCACGTGTTCAAATGTGAAAATCATAAGGGTTAATGTGTGAATCAGTTAGTTCATATGTAAATCACAATTGTTCATATATGAATCAGTTAAAGTAGTTTATATGTGTAGCAGTTAGTTCATATGTAAATCACAATTGTTCATATATGAATCAATTAAAGTAGTTCATATGTGAATCAGTTAAAAATAGTTAATGTGTGAATTACATAAGTTTACACATGAACATATAGTTCATATATAAATCAGTTAAAAATAGTTAGTATATGAATTATACTAGTTCTCATATGAACATATAGTTCATTTGTAAATCACATATATGAACCTGTTTTTCAACTATTTGTCAAAGTTATGAAACTAACCATCTATTTTCTGAACCAATCCTCTCCTAATATTTTGGTTTTTCCCTAAATTATGTGAAAAATGATTTTTTATGGACTGGAAATAATCATGAGTAGATGTTGACTTAATCTTAGCCATTAATTAAAGTAGTGAACGGTTTAAATTGATTCACAAAGTTTATACGAATTATAGAGTTTGTAAAATAAACTAACTCTTTCTCTCTCTATATATTATAGATTACCGCTTTTGGGTCATGAAAGTAGTGGGCCAAGGCTTATTATCGTCTGATCTCAAGATTGGGCTTATGTAAATAGCATTAAACAGCCCAATACATATTCACTGGACTGGGTCAGTTCATTAACAATTAGTCCAACATTTTTTATTTTTTTTCTTTCTTTTGAATTTTAATTATGGTATTTGAGTTTTGGCTGATAAAAGTTTAAATCCACCAAAAACTATTTGATGGTAAAAGCGTCAACTTACTTTATAGTCGAGTAAAATTACTACAGATGGTTAAGAAAACTATAATTAACTTATAACTTTTTTGGGGTAATTAAAGATAATTAATTTTAAATAAATTTGTATTTATTTAAAGTCTTCATTGTTGGATTAACCTCAAAGAAATTATTTCACTCTAAAATATATATATTTTTTTGGTTTGATGTCTATCAAAGATACTAAAAAAATTGAGTCCCCAAAAGCAAAATATTATGTAATATTATAATATAATGAAGACCTGTGTATCTTAAAATAAAAACTAGTATGTAAACTTACAATTGTATTTTCATATGAATTAATTAACTCATATATGAATACTTTGTTCTCATATCGTCAACCTTTTATGTTTTCTTATTTGAAGCTCTGTGTTCTTTCATACACACATAATCAAATTTCTTTTTGTACTTGATACAATCGTACTTTAAGTAAGTTTTCTGTTAGAAACGTATTGTAAATGATTCTTTCATCTTTGAAGGCTTGAAGCTCTAGGATGTTGTGAACAAAATGAGCCTTGTTTTCTGCAAATAAACAAACTTTAAGTCGATATGAACAAATCAACACTTAGTTTGACAAAATGTAGGAACTAGAGATCAGATCTTGGTCTTACCATTGAAGAAATTGATATGGAAATGTAGATAGCTCGAAACAACAAATAATTTATGGAACAACAGAAACTAATATATATAAATATAGAGAGAGGGAGGTTCAACCGAGAATGACATCAATCTAAAAGAATATGAGAACAACTTGCAGCCACCTATTTTTCTCTTCAAACTCAAACCCCAGGTTGCTGAGGTGGCTGAGATGGTATGGGTGGTGGTGGTGGTGGTGGTGGTGGTGGCAGCGGAGGTGGTGGTGGTGGCGCACGTGGTGTTGGTGGTGGCGGAGGTGGTGTGGGTGGTGGTGGTTGTGCTGCTGCTGGCGGAAGTTGTGTTGCTGTTATTGGGTGACGAGGTGGTGCTGGTGGAGGTGGCGTGGGCGGTGGTGGTGATGTTGGCGGCGGTAGAGGTGGTGACAGAGGTGGTGTGGGTGGTGATGGTGCTGATGACGCTACTTGTGGTGGTGACAGTAGTAGTGGTGGTGATGGTGGTGGCAGTAGTCGTGGTGCTGCTGCTGCTGGTGGCGACAGATATTACCAATACTCCGGGTGATGTATTTGAAGAAAAAATGGGTGGCTGAGAATCGTTATTATATTCTCTTAAATTGACGTCATTCTCGTTTGAACCTCTCTTTCTATCTCTGTATGTATATATATATATATATATATAGAGAGAGAGAGAGAGAGAGAGAGGAAAGTTCAAATGTGAACCACTTTTTCATTGTGAATGTGAGGACAGCCGAAAGCACACCACATGGCAATCTGAAAAACACGCGACTAAGCTTTATGCATACTGCATAAAGCTATCATTCAGACTGAATAAAGCTTTATATAGGATACATAAAACTTTGTCGCACTCTGACGTGTGCGACTTAGCGCGCGGGTTAGCTTTATTCAGTTTGCAGCTTTATGCAGTATGAATAAAGCTTGAATGAAGCTAACTTGCGGGCTTTATGCAGACTGAATAAAGATAAGCCGTGGAAGTCAGATTGCCACGTGGCGCGCTCTCGGCTGTCCTCACGTTCACAATGAAAAAGTGGTTCACGTTTGAACCCACCCCTATATATATATAAATATATATAGAAGTAGGTTCAAACAAGAACAAAACCAAATTGCAAGAATGAAGGAACCAACAAAATCACACGTGATTTTGTGCATGGACGCCCACTCGCCTTGTCGGAGCGTGGCCTACACATGCTTTTTCCATCGCAGCACAAAATCACATGTGATTTCTTTGGTTCCTTTGTTCTTGCAAATTGGTTTGTTCTTGTATAAACCTCCCTCTATATATATATATCCATATATATATATAGAGAGAGAGAGAGTAAGTTTCAAATGAGAAGTGCTAAAAAATACGAAGTAGAGAAGTGATCTTCACCACTCATCCGATCAATAAAAGTGGCTTTGACCGGTTACGGTAGACGAGATCATGTGGGATTGACGCAATTCATGGGAGGGTAGAGATTATGAAAGGAGGGGACCCGGTCAAAGCCGCCTTTGTTGACCGGATGAGTGGTGGAGATCACTTCTCCACTTCACATTTTTTTAGCACTTCTCATTTGAACCTAATACTTTATATATATATATATATATATATATATATATAGGAAAGTTCAAATGTTAACCTATCTTTCATTGTGACTTGAGGACCACTAAAATCACGCCACATGGCAATATTCACTCTGAATATCATGCATTATTCAGAGTGAATAAATGCACCTAACTTAACATTGGTTGGTACGTGGTATGAAAATTAGTTTTGTTGGTATTAGTTCAATTGGTACAATTGATAATGTAATTGACTAGTTTGTCATGGTATAAATTTAGCATCCCTAGTCCTCATTATTCAAGTGCTACTGGTTTTAACGTGTTATAAAGACATATGAAAATAATGTGCTCGACTTGGGACAACAGAGGCCCAAGCGGTATCAAGGCCCCACTCTTTAATATGTTAAAAAATTACCCTTATTTGTCTGACCGTCTCGCTCTATTTCTCTATACGTCCCCCACTTGACGACGACCATCATGTGTTCTCGGCCTCACTTAGGACTCTCACCCTCGCTCTTTGCACCTCACCTACATATGACTTGAATTATCTTTTCGTACTATGGTTGAATACGTCTAAATTACACTTCATCGATTTAATAGAATCAACTGAAGACCGAATAAGATTGATCATTTCAAAGCAATGAAAAACCATCACTTTTTTCTGAATTTTTAGTACTCTTATGCATGATCTGACATCTAATTTACTGAAATTAACTGACCTATAATTAAAAGTTTAAATTCCATTCAATACTAATAAGATAAACGTATGAGCCCTTATTTATCAAAAATCAATAATGATCGACAGTTAACTATTTGTAATAAGACCCCACATGTGTTATGACGAAATTGGTAGGCCATGCAACCATCCTAATACGGTAACTTCTGATTTTGTAGTATTAATAACTATGTGTCTTACACAAAACCATTATAATAAGTTCGTCTAACTATGTACTTCAACAAACTAACAAGTTCTATCCTTGTAAAATAAATCTCTAAAACTCTTATCAAACTTTAATAAGATTTTTATAACCTTTCAAAAAAAGAAATTGTTTTTTTAGTTTTTATATGACATTTCTTGAAAATTGTCATAAAAAGAAAATTTTTCTTACAATTGTAACACTTGCATGTGGAAATTAATTTATAGGTTTTTTAAATGAAATTGTGTTGGATCGATGAATTCCAAATATTGGTATTGAAAACAGTTTAATCTAGCTCTAAATAACAAATAAAGTGCAGCGAAATTAACTTCAAAGAGCATATAAACAAAATAACTAAGAACTCATACAGATTGACAAGAATATTGCTCCCAAAGATGTTTGATTCATAATTGAAGTGATGAATACAAACTTGACATTAAATCAATGGAACAGTGAAATTTCTTTGATGATCGATTACAAATACAGAGAAGGAACTACATATTTATACTAGTTTCTAACCGACTATGTGATCAGTTTACACGTGGACCAATCTCAGCCCTTGAAGGAAGGTCGGTGAGTAACCAACTGCACATGACAGGCATGTGACTGAGATGATTGTTGAAGAAGGTCTGAAGTCGTCTTTCACAGAGGCTGATATCGCAGAGCCTCTGTCACAGCTTCCAGAGGCTCTGCGGCTGAAGACTTGTAATTGTTGACTACCTCTGGGAAATCTCTGTAGATGTTTTATGCAAAACACTGGATGTCATTTTTCATACTTCTATACAATACGAGGCAGGAGTTAACAAATTGTATACCTCTAAATCATTTGTGAATTCAAATTTGGTGTACTATTTATGTCTTTTTCTTTGGCGTAGAACCATCTACATGTTTTTGTGTTGGTGTGCCTTAATAAAAGGACAATTAGGAAGGCAACAAAACTGAAAACTTTTTGCTTTTTAGAGTTGATAACTTGTTGCCTATTATGGTGTATCCTTGCTATGACTAGAGTGCTACCATGGTCCAAAATTCAAACAACTGTGATACTGATATGATTCTATTTTTTCTCATATAAGACAAGTTTTACAAATCAGAAAGTTAAATAATGAAGTTGCCAATGTCAAATTGAAGGGACCAACATTTATTGTTTGTTGGTTCTCCCTCTATCAAAACATCACCATATGACTATAGTCGCCATGGTACATTCTGAATGGTTGAATTTCTATGGCCCATCATTTGCCATCATTCATAGTATTCTACCAATAAATAATTTGAGTAGATAACAACAAGTTTAAGCACAAAAATAAGTCATGTGTCTAATCACACTTTACCTAAAATACGTTTGAGTGTATAACGATTTTAACCGGTTCACAATGAATCAGTGAGCCTAAAGATGATGGTCATTTTGTCTTTCTTTGAATTCTCATCCAAAAGATAACAAAAAAGCAGGGTTTTTTTTTTTCTATTTATACAACATTGCTATGGTGAGCATGTATTAAATATTCAAATTCAATAGACAATTAAAACCTATCACTATGTTGAAAGTTACTAACCATAAGAACTGCAGTAACAAAATCTTCGCTTTAAACTTTCTAATCAAGCTTGCACACAAGTTGTATGGTCCAGAGCAAGTCAGCCATGATTTGCATCCTTGTTTGTACATGGAGAAAACCTTTTTACCATAGTAGATTGCTCTAATCAAACGGTCTAAAACCATTTTGGTCCATGAATATATTGATCCAACAGGCTGTGTGTTCTGTTTTTTGTCATATAAAGATTATATATAACCAAACATCAATTGTTAGTGCCATAATAATCACAATTAGGAACATGTGAAACAAAACTGAAATTAAACTAACCCAATAAAATTATCTAACTACTCTCAACTTTAATCAAATGTTTAATTCCAATTATTTTAATATTATATATGAAGATATTTTTTAAGAAAAGGAGCTCATTCTAATACACAATAAAAGTGTTATGACATTTTCTCGAATAGTCTATGAGCTATGGTTGTAGTTACATATTGTCAATGAAGACAAAAATATTTAATGTTGTTGTCTACTTTGATTAAAGAGTGCATACCATATAATTAAATGGTTAATTAGTTTACTTATTTTTTTATAAATCATTACTATAAATCTTAATAATTTTTTAACTTACAAAATAAAAAATCAATTATGAATTTACTTAGTGATTGTGTGAAAATGTAAACTCAAAACATTGGTCTATCAGGGTTAGAACGTTTGAGACAAATTTCATCGTGTCGGGAAATCATAAAATGACATTGCATACATATTATGATCATTGCATATTATAAGTTTTCAGTTATCTATCAGTTAAGATGTAAATTCACATTGCATACATATAATGTTCATCACATATCAATCAAGAAATACAAAGGCATTAGATGCTAGGAGAGGTTCGAAATTTTGATGTGATGATCTGAATAAAATGTGTAGCTTATTCGGTAAACCATACAATATCATTGAAAACAACTTTAGAAGTTGTTTAATAATTATTTTGAAAAATGGATTGTAAACTTTAATTCCATATCTTAGAGCATAACTTTTAAGAGCATCCACAATGGAGGTTCTTATTGAGGTTCTTCTTGGGGTTTTTACAAAAACCTTCACTGTGAGATAGATGTTCTTGTCCAGTCATAGGTTCTTATTAGAACCCAGGTGCTTGAACAAGAACCCAAGTTCTTCTAATACTTTCATTTTCTGTTATATACTAATTTACATAAATAAAAATAATATTATAAACAAGAAAATGAAGGTGGAGTTTTTGTAAGAACCTCCATTGTAGAGTTTTAAAGAAGTTCTTCCTTTATTGATGTGACAATGATATGGGATGAAAAATATAGCAAATGAGGTTGTTCACCGTGGATGTTCCAATAGTAATGACATTAATTTTCTGAATTAATTAACTATCAACAAACTGAAAAAAGATATGGATGATCATACCTCACTTAAATTGAAGAAAACTACAACGTAGTTCTTGAAAAATCATATTTAACAATCAAATAAGTTTTTTTATTTTATCATTTGCTTATTTAACATTTTGAATAATTTTGTCTCATGTTGGGGGTCTGGACTTTAATGGCTGTAGTAGGGACACGTCTTACAGGCGTTACGTTGCATGTATTGGGAACATGTACAGTTAATTATAAATTCATTAAGAAATGAATAAATTTTAAATTATAAAATTATATTAAGTTTTTAAAATATTTTATTTATTATTTAAATTTACGGAAAGGGGATGAGGAAACCAGAATATACTAAAATCATTTTAATAAATTCTTTATAAAATTTAAAATGAAAAGCAAAACTTTAAATCTTTTAAAATACATACCCCATTCAATTTCAGTGAATTCTTAATGAATATAATATTGATTTTATTATTAAATATTTACTTAATAAAGGTATTTTTATTTTGAAAATATCAAAGTTTTATATTAATGAGAATATATTAAAAATTAGTTCTCTTTAATTCTAAATATTTTTTTTATATCTTTTCTAAATTTGGAGATCCTTTTATACTTTTTTCACATTTTTTATGAAACCGTAAGTTTTCGGAAAAATCATTAGCACAAAAAATATATTTAAAATCCCTTAAATTTTTATTTTAAAAAAATGTATTGGAGATGACCTTAAAAAAGTAACAATAGGTCGTGTTACTAGTGATATTATTAATAATATCATAATCTAAAGTGATATATGATTTACAGATTCTAAATATAACGAATTTGATAAAATTGAACTGATCAAATTTCATTCATTTCTTTAATTCTTTCTTTATTAAAAAGGAATATTTAAATTCCACAAACAAGGAATTTCATTATTCTTTCACACTAAGTTATAATTCTCGTCGAATGAAATTTATTTTTTCATAATACCAAAATACATTTTATCACAAACATAAGCTATTTAATTATATGCTTTTGTTTTTTTTTTAATTTAATTGAATCTAATATTTTGACTTTTATTTAACTTTTAACTATACTTTGTTTTTATTTTATTCAAATATACGTTTTGTTGTATGACAACATATTTAATTTAATTTAATATTGTTATTTTTTACTTATTTTTTAAATATATTTAAACAAAATTTGTCTTTATGTTTATCTAGTATAATAGTTAATCTTTATAATTAATATAATTAACACAAAATTATGTCTATTATTATTTATATTAAATGATAGATAATTAGATTTTTTTAAAACGCTTTTAAAATCGATTTTTTAATGATAAATAACATAACACGTGTTTAAAATGAAGTCGACGAGGTATCCGAGATCCATAAGGACACATGACTAATCATCGACGACCATGAACCAACTCGAAGGCCAATCTATGGTCAGAGTATCGCCACATGTTCATCCCATGAATCGAACTCGGGTACACATGGATGTCATCCACTGTCCCTCCCTTACTTTTTTTTGAAAGGCAAGAGAGGGAACTCAAGAGCGAGAGCATCGGCAAGGCCATCACCCCCAGTGTCCCTCCCAAGAATGTTACTGACTACTAGGCTACTAATGCTTTGATATTTCAATATCGATTTAGGACCGTTGTTTGGTTTATGGTTATATTTTGGTTGTGTATTTTGTGTTGCTTTACACATTAAATGATTATTTCATTAAAATATTTTTAGTTTAAAAAAATAAAATTTTCCATAAAAAAGGCATTTTAGTCATTTACCAATATCCCATTCTATCTCTAAAGCTATATTATGTAAAACAAATAGACATATTTGACTTCCTTAACAAATTACATTCTAATGAATGATAAACAAACAAATGGTACAATCTAATAACATTTTGTTCCAGTTCTTTCAAAGTCAAATTCTTTTGACATTATTCATTTCATCTAAAAACATTTTTCAAACTGGTTTTTAATAGTATTGCTAATGTTGTGATGTCTTTCGCTGACACCACCTATCTTAACCATCTCTGACTACCAACGATTTGAACCCCTACCGACCCGTCGATCTGAGCCACAACCTACCACTACAAATCTAAACCATCATCGGCCACCACCAAAGTGTACCAGCATTCTAAACTACTATCGACCAACAATGTTATAAAATTGTATTTTGGTGATTTATCGTCTAATTATTCCATTCCAAAGCTACCTTATACCAATCAAACAAGTAGATTCCCAATCATATAAGAGAACTTCGTTCCAACTCATGTCAATTTTTTAAAGTCAAATTTATTTGACATATTTCATTTCTTTACAAAACATTCTGCAAGCCAAATGCCCCCTTAGTGTTTTGATTGCTGTCCATAAACATAGACTTTCAACTACCTTCATCATCGACCTTAATTAACATTTTTTTTCCGCTTCACACACCTTCAAGATCTTTGAGAGATATTCTTGATCACTTTTATAAGATTGAATTTGTTAAAGTTTCATTCATGTTGAGTCTGAAGATACCACTGCTGATACTACTGCTGGAAGGTTACCACTGCTAGCTTTGGAGTTACTACCACTGACAGTTCATCTGAAGATTACCACTGCTAGTATGTGTGTTAACACTGAAGAACAACTTACCACTGCCAGTACAAGTTACCACTGCTAGAACAGAATTACCACTGATGGTTGAAGATTACTACTGATTCTGTTTTGCCACTGCTGAGAATATCAAGATAAGGAAAGGATTCTGTTGGAGAAGATATGAGATAGATACGATTATTTTGGAGATTATCTAGAGTAGATTTACTTTCCTTATTGTAATCTTGTAACTCGTATAAATAGCTGATAGGTTTTCAATGTTTAGAATACGAGTCATTAAGCTTTTGCTTTAGAATTATTAAGCCTCAAGATTGTTCTTGAATCCCTGCAATTGAGAAGAGTTGCACGTCTGGTTTGAGCCTGTTCAAATCAGATTGGGGCTTTGGTTGTAATCATTAAGCTTTTGATTAATACACAATTTGTTTTTCAATTCATTGTTAAGTCTATCAAAGTGTTATTCCGCAAACTTATTTGATTTAAGTTTTCTGTTCTTGATAATTTCGATCCTGTCAATTCATGATAATATAAATAAGCCAATGAAGGTATTTGAAGTAGATGGATATTTTATTCTCAAAATTTTATCATAATAATTATATTCTCAAACGATTCCAAATCTTGTATTGTATTTGTTGAATACTATTAACTTTTGTTTCATATTAAGTTAATATGTGTTCCCCATGTTTAGGTAACAAAAGCCTTCTTGATTTCCTTTATTAGCTATACTTTGATTGGTTGTAAGAGTCAACAAAAAAGTACGAACTTATTATAGGTGATCATTCATGTAGAGTTTTCAATTATTAAGTAATGGGGTTGGAGAAAGTCGACACATACCATAATTGAGATCACAACTTAGAACATTTTCGAACATGTTCTTTAACAAATACTCTTAAGTGTTCTTTAAAATAATGAAAAAGAGAAAAAAAATGCTAAACTTAAAGAATTCCTCTAAACCTAAAAAAAATTATTTTTAATTTGTTTTAATCATTAGGATTAAACTATTAGTACTTTATTTAGTTTTTTTTTTAAAAGTGCATCTGAATAAAAAACTATAGTATTTTAATAACATAATCAATACTTGAACCTCCAAAATATTGATTATGTTGGAATGAAATGTACTTTATTTAAAAGTTTTAGCATTTGGTTCTTTATTTTAGGAAAAGTATAAAAAAATTATTGAACATACTCTTAGGGGTGTTTGGTTCGCAGAATGTGATGAAATGGTAATGTTTAATTCTTTTGACTAAATTTCATTCCCTTGTTTGATCCACATAATGTGAAGGATTGACTCTTGAAATTCCAACAAATTTTATGGATGAGAGATTTGAACATTACATCATAAAACCAATGAATTTCAATGGAATAAAATTTGATATTTTCACAATTTCACAATTATCTTTTCTAAAATTTTATGAAATTATTTACTTATTTTTTTTTATTAAATTACTTGATTAAAATTAGTTTTTTATTCAAATGCTAATAATTATTTTGTTAAATTTATTAATGTAAAATATTTTTAATTATTTTATTCAATTATTTAATTGTTAATTTAGTAATGTATTTTTAGTTAAAAAAATAAAATATTTAATGACTATTTTATTAAAGTATTTTTAAAATACTATCAAAAAGGTATTTTATTCATTTTATCAAAATTTCAGCTCAATTCCAAAAATGCATTCTGTAAACTAAATAGACAGATTTCAATTTCTTTAACTGATTCAATTGCAATTCTGTCAACCAAACAGTTGTTGGAACTTGAAAACATTTTATTCCAATTCTTTCAAAGTCAAATTCCCTTGATAGATTACATTCCACCAAAAAACATTCTACGAAACAAACGCCACCATAGAGACACATAAAGGATTCAAAAAAATCCATGGAGTTCACTCCATGCATGGGTGTCACAGACTTTATATACTAAGGAGACGTTTACTAAACACTTACCCGAGTAAGCGCTTACCGGTATCAATTACCTTACAATTTTTGCCAATTGAGCATGGAAACCATCGATAATCTTACCGGTAAGAACCATAACAAGGACCGAAAGTCTTACACGATAAATGATAGAAATTAGTCGTACCTAGTAAACACTTACCGAGTTGAACACGTTCACCAACAATCAATTTTGATGGTCGAGAATGTTATACGATAAGGTAAATGATAGTAATGTTCTTGCTAGTATGCGTTACCTGATAAATGTTTGGTAAACAACCCATAATTTCTCAATTCAAAATATTTACTTTTACATTTTCGTCTTTTGGAACATCTGCTTGTCTTTGTAGTGGTCACAATTTATGTTTTTTAGAACGATAGATTTACTAAAAAGAGCAACCTGCTAGCAAGAGGCTAGACGAGAAGACAAAAAGAAATTACAAGAAAATTCCTCTAGCGGATTACAACACCAATTAACCCTTACCCATCTTCCCGCTACTATTCACCCAAAAAAAGAATGAGATTAGTCTTATCGACTATATTGTAAGTAGACTCACCATAGCTGTTCAAAAAATATTATTCCTACAATTCTGCAACATCCAAAAAAACTGAAGATAACTGAGTTGTAAACCTCCAGTCTGTTTTCAAGATGTCCCAAGCTGTTCCCTGAGTTGATAAGTGAATTCAAAGAAGGAGGGGTTAGACGATTTATCCCCACCAGGAGCAAAGATCATTGATTGCCTTTTGAGTCTGCATGCAAGATAAAAACAAATTTTCTTCATCTTTCGGGTTAAACTACAGAACGAGAACAAAACCGTGTCAATATGAATCTCACGTCTTAGAAAATTACATCGGGTTGGAAGTCTCATGTGTTGAATCCTCCACATGATTTATGTTCTTAAAGGTGCATTTAGTACGTAGACAGAAAATGACATGTTGGGACGAGACTGGACATGAAGAATACCCAATAAATATTAACAACTTATAAAGTATGTTGGCCAATTTCAGCAAGATTCAAAGATAGGAATAGATGAGAAACATTTCAACAAGAAATCATCAGTAGACAAAATAAAGTGTTTTTGATTATTGGAGAGCTCTCAATTACAAGAAAACACACAAAAACCTTGCTTACACTAAACGACTCTCATTGAAAAATGACTTCTCTCTAAACCCTACCCCCAAGACACTTTATATATAGGTGTTCAATACAATAAAGCCCAATTACAAAATAAAATTACAATTAGCCCTAATGGTAATGAAGCATAATAGTGGTTTGTTTAAGAATATCTCTAATAAGTTTTTCAAAGTAATTATGGTCCAAGAGATTCTCCAAATGGATAGGAAGGAGAGATACTGCGAAATTCAAAATTTTAAATGACTCCTAAAAGATAATTATCATGAGAGGAAAATATACTTTTAATTATATTTCTATCGATAATTCTTTTATGAAACTAATGCTTAGTGGAAAGATATAATACTTTATTGGATATGAAATATTTCTAACAGTATAAATAAAATAATCTATGATGTCTGTATACATCTAGAGGAAATTTTAAATGTAATACTTTCCATTGTGAACGTAAGAACCAACAAAATCGTATAAAGTAACAATCTGAATCGACGTCTAACTATTATTCAGACTGAATCTTGTCACATAGCGCAATACTAGTTGTCCTTAAGTTCACAATGAAGGATGAGTTCAGATTTGAACATGACCCTATACATCTATATATATAGAGATATATAAAAAGAATTTGCCAAAACAATTTCTAATTTTTCAAGAATATAATATTATAATATATTATATAATAAAATATAAAATCATATTAATTATACCTTTATTAATCGACATTCTAAAATCTTTTTTATTACACTATCTCTTCTTATAATTAGATAATTAAATTATTTTTAACCTTACCTTTTCATTTTTTACTTTATACCTTTATCATATAAACTAAAATACATTAAATTTTTTGTTTTTATTTTCAACAAGTTATGTCAGTACAAATGTTTGGAAAACACCTTCAAAATAAGTTCAATATTGAATATTTTTTAATTTGATTATACTATTGAAGATAAAAAAATACATCCAAATTAATTTATCTTATATACTTTCTTTATATTCTCATTTTACATTTTACACTCTTATCTGTAATTTATATTTATATTATCTCATAAGTTTAAAATTTTCAAATACCTCTCATGTAATTTAATTTTATATTTAAATTACACTTTATTTTCTTATAAGTATAGTTATTTAATTTACTTCATATTTTTTTTATTAAAATAAATTAAAAATATCTTTCTTTTGCAGATTCTATCATTATGATTGCACTTCATGTGGGTTCCAAATCAACCACAATGAACACTTAGATTTATATTGTAAACTTTAAGTACAAGATCTAGAGTGATGGAATAATGGTAATGATCATGATGAAAAATATACTAAGTGTAAAAGACATCAAATGATTCATAGCTCTCAAATGATTACAAGGGAAGTGGAAAGTACAAATGAAGAATTAAGCTCCTATTTATACTTGAACTAAAAGGGCCAAAAGGCCTTAGAAAACATGGGCCTAAACACTTGGGCCAAAATATCAAAATTACAATTAAGGAACATACTTTCAATTAATTACAAATTGACACAACTAACAAATGAATCTAACAATTTCCCCATTTGTGTCAATTTCTTCGTCGCCGTTGATGGTTGCTCAAAGTCTTTCTCCTCGCATAAGTGGTTTTCCTTGATGATCCCTCATCTCTCCGTGGTGGTGGTGGTCTCTCCTCGAGCTTTTTGGCCGGACCCTCTATCTTTCGTAGCCCGTAGAAAGACTCAAGACGTCGTAGAACATTGCGGTGTTCTAGACGATGTGCGATGATCCTGAAGGCTTTCTTAATCAACATGGTGGGATCCATCCAGTGACCAGTCTTCTGTACTTCAAGTTCACGTCTTTTCTCTTCCGTAGCAACCCCTTGTTGATAAAATGAAGAGTACCATCACAGTATTTGTGGACCTCATCGCACCGCATGAATTTCTTCTCACCTTTCTCATTCGGATAAACTACTCCAAGGGATGGTTTCTCAATAACATCAAAGAGAGGATAGCGATCGATATTGGGGAAATTCTGATTCGGTGGAGTAAGGTTGATGGTGTTTTGATGACTCTCCAACCCAATCTGAAAGTCTGATATCTCTGAGTTCCTCCTGTTTCTCACGATGAAGCGCTTTACGGCTTCAAGCCCTTCGTAGAAAGCCTGAGGTCGACTAGTAAGCGTCTTCAGATCGGTGAACAAAGTCTCAATGTCATCAATGTGTACGTTTTCGAAGTCGGCTTCGGAGAACGTATACACTCTGGTGTTCTTACGAACAACTGTGAAGACTGAGAACCATAACCCCTGAAAGCACACGAAGGAAATCTTTCTAATGAGAAAGATCGGGTTGTTGTAGAAGAATACATCTCTTTGGGGTTTCGCTTGGCTCTTCATCCAGTGGATGTGTTTGACTTGATCGGACTTTGGCATTTTAGTGATCCCAAGGTACTTCTCTATGGGCAAGTCGAGTACCTCGTCAGTGAATATAGATCTGTGAGAGTCCTCAAGGTATCGACCGCGTCTTCTTTCTCTATCCACCGAATTGGTACCCGCGGTTCCACATATCTACGCCGATTGGAGAGAGCACCCTTCTCATTAGGATAGATCACCTTGGGAGGTGATACCGATGGTTGCCTCCATTGACCATGAATCGGTCGCTGAGGGCCATGAGTCACCGGGTTGATTGGTGCACGGCATCTGACTGTGGAGCGAGGAGGTGGCGACAGAGTACCAAACGCGGAAAAGTCCGGTACAGTAGGTGATGCTCGAGGAGGTGAGACAGACGGAACAGGCGAAGGCGTGCGTGGCGGAGGTCTGTCGTGATCATGACATGTCGGCAACGGCGTGAGTGGAAGAGGAGACATGTATGGTGGAGGAGAACCAAAAGACAGTGAAGAAGATGTCTGGCAACCCATCTCAACATCAGTGACTGTTCTCTGACTAGGCTGAGAATACTGTACGTCGGCACCGGTGTCCGTGCGAGTACCGGAAGGTGCGGTGCCGGAGGATGTGCCTGTCAGAGCCAAGGAAATATGCCGAGCCCTCTTCGTGATTTCCCCCTCACGGCGATCGGGGTCATCACGGTCGTCGTGTCTTCGTCTGGCTGGCTCGGCCGCGGCACGGCAGGTGGTCTGAAGGTCTCTAATCTGAGTCTGAACACCGGAGAGAGAACCTTTGACCAAGGATATATCAAACTGGACCTCCGTCTTCATGGCATCAAGCTTCCCTTCGAGCCGCTGGATAGAAGAGACTACCTCTTGAGAAGAGGAGGTAGCCGGCTCGGGATGGCTCACGGGAAGTGATGTGTCGGTGAACCGCTTCAAGTACCCCAGAAGATTGACCTCATTGTCATTAAGGTCACTTCGAGAGAGTAAGGACGTCATAAGAAGGTCCCGCAACTCATCGGAGGAAGAAGCGGGAGCGGTAGATCTCGGAGGTGATGTCGGAGGGGGAGGTGGTGATGGATCTCGCACGGGTTCAACCACCTGCCCTTTGCCCTTTAACTGGGCCTCAAGTACTGCAATCCTGCCAGCAAACTCCTCTCGGACAGCCTTTAGGGCGCTGTCCACAATATCCCTGACAACAGATGCCGGGTAAGTAACACCGGGCTCACATAGAGTACCCGTTTGCACAACCGCTGAATCAACGGTGTGGCCTACGTTCACGGTTGGCGTGATGATAGCCGTGGTAGGTCTTCCCTCGGGTCCTCGTGAAACACCCGTCTGGGGCGCCACTCTCGGGGTTCCGGTCACGTCACTCAGAATCGTGAAAGATGGAGCCGAAACTGCGTCACTCAGACTGGCAGTATGTGTCCCTAAAAGTGTATCATTAGGCTCTAGACTCATGTGCTCATCAATGAAGGTTGGGGATCAGGGCGGGGATCCTCCTGTTTCAATACCACTACCCTCCAAGTGAGGGCGCGATAGCCGTTGTGCTAAGTCCCCGTGGAATGAAACACGCACCTGTTGAGAGGTGAGTGAGTGGCTAAGGGGGGCGTGCAATTGCACCTCTGGGTGGGAGGTGTCTGCTTCAATACCCGCATCGAACGAATGCGTGCGGGTAGCGGATGTGGGTGCCCGGCTCCTTCCTAAGGGTAGGGGAGGATCGGTTAAAACCTCTGATCCTGTCACACGCTCATCAATTCTTTTTCGTCCCACACTCAGCTCACTCTCTTCAACTAGAGTGTCTCCCTCAATCCTTATACCTCCCGTACCATCAACGTTGTGGTCATCATCGGAATCATCAGAGTCATCAGAATCTAGACCCAACATAGTGAAAAGAGTGGATCTATCAACATGTGTAGTAGCATCTCCGGAATGATCATTTTCACCGCCTAATCTACCCCCGTCATCTCCCCCCGACACCTCATACTCACACCCTTGATCATCATCCCCAGATGAGTGATCACTCTCAGAACCCTCACTCGCTCGTCTAGGGGATACCTCCGGGGTGCCAGTCTCCGGCTCTGGAGTACCTGGTAGAGGTGAAAGTTCTAAGTAAGCTCTCACAGTCGGTGAAAATAGATCAGCTTCATCAAGTAAAGACTGTGGAATCTTCATAGGAATCACGCCCGCTGGATCAGATGAGCGGTCGTTCAGTCTAGTCATAGACCAAGTAGGATACATAGGGAGATCTGTTCTTGGATCAAAGTTGTTTTCGTCGAGGATGTGATGGATGATAAGACCCAAGAACCGGGGATAAGGGACAAAAGTCCTGGCCTTCTTTGGATTCCCTTTGTCTGTGATCACGCCGACAAATTCTTTCCAAAGGAAGTATCGGTAGTCAGTATTCCGAATGTCAAAGGCACAACCAAGAAATACTTGCTTCATTTCTTTGCCACATTGTTCTAAGCCCTTAGTACGAGAAGACAGGCACTTGTTGAGAATAGTGAAGAAATTATCCCAGATTCCCGCGAGAGAATTGCGTGTGAATTTACTAAGGCTCGAGAGTGTATCGGCATATCCGAGGCAATAGATCATTTCAATCATTTCATCGTTCGACAGATGCTCATCAGGTTCAAAGTCACCACCAGGGATTTGTAAGATATGCCAGAATTTCTCTGGAGTCAGCTCGTACTCAATAACTTCAACCATGCATTTGAAGTGCGCCGGTTTTGAAGAGGTCTCTTCAACATATGTCATGGAGTCGTAAAATTGTTGGATGTAAACTTCAGGGACATCTACTCGGCGAGTGAGAAGTGGGGTGAGTGGGTGGTTGCGAAGAAGCTCAACTATAATCGGGTAAGAACAAGTGAAGGTATCTGGGTCGAGGTAAAAGTTATTAGGTGCGGAAGATCGGTAGTGGGCAAAAGGGTAGATACTGTCTGAGATGGCTCGCATTTCGGGTGTAAGTGTTCGGTAAGTTATGGGTTGGGATGGAACG
Source organism: Centaurea solstitialis (assembly GCA_030169165.1). Lineage (NCBI taxonomy): Eukaryota > Viridiplantae > Streptophyta > Magnoliopsida > Asterales > Asteraceae > Centaurea > Centaurea solstitialis. The sequence continues at coordinate 6,066,169 of CM058040.1, read as the reverse complement.
TCATGAGACTGACGGGGAGCGGAGGAGCTCGGTTTCGCCATTATACCTGAAAAATAAGCGGTTAGTAAAGAGGTAAAGGCAAAAGTGAGTGATGTGAGAATAAAACACACGGCATGGAGGTGTGTTATTGTTTACTAAGTCATGAGATTTGGTAAAGAATAGCACAACACATTGAGTGTGAATTTTTCTCACGTTGAGAAAAGTTCAAGAAACCATCAACAACCTTACCAACCCGCAAGATAGTGAACATGTATGATATCCTTGATGAGGTGGTACCATGGCATGGTGAGACAATTAAACACATGTATTCACTTAAGTAAAGTTGACATACAAGTACTCAAGTAATCAAGTAAGCACATAACCTTGAATCACACAAACCACCTACAATGCCTAGGTACACACAAAAAAACATTAAGCCATAACATGTACGTATGCAAGAGTTTCGGAAAAAAATGATGGTTTACCAAAAAAATGGTACATAAGAACCAAAACCGAAATGAGCTACTAATGCCCACAATTTAGAACCAAAACAAAGAAAATAAAGAACACACAAGAGATAAACTAAGAAAAATAAGAAGAAAAAAAAAACTAAGACAATGACAAAGAATAGAACACACAAATAAAAATAAACCAAAGAGAAAGTTAAAAAAAACTAAGTCTACAAAAAAACCATAATCAAACAGTAAGTGGGAAAACAATCAACAAAGAAGAAAAAAAAAAACAAAAAAAATCGGGTCAGCACAAGGGAGGGGGCCAGACCTCGGTCAGAGAAGAGGGGACAGGTCAGACCGTCGGTCAGATCGTGGTCAGAGGGAAAGCTGGTCAGAGGGCCGGGTCAGAGCTCGGTCAGCGCTCCAACCCTTAGTCAGCAAGCGGTCAGAGATTGGAAGACTGGTCAGACGCTCGGTCAGCACCTCTAACCGAGCTCTGACCGAGTGGTGTGTGAGGAGGCGACAAGTGGAAGGAAGAGAGTGGCTGGTCAAAACAAAAACAAAGAGTGTTTTTTTTTTCTTTAAAACACGTTGCTCCGGAAAACCAACCAACAAAAAAGGAAAAAAAAAAAAAAGAGGCGGTGGTGGGAATGCTTAATCCGGAAAACAGAAAACACTAAGCCCAAGTTTAAATAGAAACTATGTATATATTCCGTAACTTAGTTTTTTCCTCTTTTTTTTCTGCAGCAAAACAAAAAAACTTCCGGATTTCTTCTTTTTTTTTTTTTTCCGGGAAACCAAAAAAAACTTAGACCAAATTTTTTTTTTCTTTTGTGCTCTTGTTCCGGAAAACCAAACCACCAAAAAACTTAGCCAAATTTTTTTTTCTTTTACTCTTTTGTTCCGGAAACCCAAACCAAAAAAAACTTAGCTAAGTTTTTCTCTCTTTTTTTTTTCGGGGATTTAAAAAAAAACACTTAACCAAAGTATGAAAATAAACAAGAGGAGGTTCCGGGATTTAACAAGGGAAAAACTAACAAAAAAAATAAGTAAACAAAAAACAATGGAGGGGGGGGGGGTTTCGGGATTTCACACCGGGAAAACACTTAAGCACACAAAAAAATTAAGTGTGGGTTCCGAGATTCACTCTTGGTTCCGGGATTCCACACTTCAAAAAAACTTAAGAAAATACCACACTTTTCAGAAATGCACACAAAAAAAAAAAACTAAGTAAGAGACTCCGGCACTAAATAAAGTTCCGGAGTTCTTAAAAACACACAAAAAAAACTAAGGAAGAGACTCCGGCACTAACTAAAGTTCCGGAGTTCTTAAAAAACACCAAAAAAAACTAAGGAAGAGACTCCGGCACTAACTAAAGTTCCGGAGTTCTTAAAAAACACCAAAAAAAACTAAGGAAGAGACTCCGGCACTAACTAAAGTTCCGGAGTTCTTAAAAAACACCAAAAAAAAAACTAAGTATAAAACGCCGAAGGATAAGTTCTTTGGAAGTCGGTTTGGGGTTTTAAAAAAAAAAAAATAACACTCCGAGACATAACCCCAAAATCCTACACTTGATTTCGTAAGAACCCGGAAACCATTTCTATCAATTTTTTTTTTTTTTTTTTTTTTTTACGAAATGCCACTTAGTAAAAATCCCATTTCCGAGCTTCACGAAATTTTCACCAAGTAACCATCGAAAACACAAAACTTAGGATTTTTCCAAGAGATAAGATTTTCCAACCAAGAACACATCCAACTCCCATAAACACCAAAAACTCAAAAAAATTAATCTTTTAAAGATCAAAAAGGTGTTTTGCTTGATTTTTCATGAAGAACATTATGATACCTTGAAGAACATAACAATGGTGGAAAAACACATAAGGACTCAAAACTTCACCAAGTCACACCCAAGTCTTCAAAAACAACTTTTGACAAAGATTTTCAAGATAATATGGATCAAAAAGTGGGTTTTCTCAAAAATCTTAAAGAACCCACATGAGTTCTTCAAGAACTCCAACAATGGTGGAAATCATTCCAAACCTCAAAACATCACCAAATCACAAACAATTGATATGAAAAGAAAGCTCCAATCACGATTTACACATTTAATAAACACACTTAGCACAAACAATCAACCCAAAACCCTCAAAATCCAAAAATTTTGAGTTTGGGGTTTTTGAAAAACCCTTGAAAAAATTCCAAAAAATGGGATTTCAAAATCTAATCTAGATGAGAATGAAAGATCCAATAGGATAATTAACAAGATGGAGAAAGATGGATCTTACTCTTACTTTGATACACAATGAATGGTGAAACCTTTGTGACTTGAAAGATTTGAAATCAAACTTTGAAGGTGAAAAAAGTTTTGGGGAAAACTTTTGTGAGGAAGATGAAGTTGGAGAAAAGAAAGAGTAGGAAAAAGACAAAAAAAAATTGAGGTAAATAAAATTTGATTTTTTTTTTGGCTTTTGGCTTTTAAAACAAAAAAATAAAACTAGTAGATATAGAAATATATACATATATATATAATTTAAGATAGAAAACTTACCTGTGTTGCTTACCTGTTCCCCCTTAGTTCAGGCAAAGGTGGGCAACGTTCCCCCTCGGAACAAGCATATGTAGGGAACGTTCCCCCTTGAAAGATGCACACTCATGACAAATTATTAGTAACACATATAAGTATGAGAAAAAGATAGATGCAAAGACACTAAGATCAATATCAAGTCTATCAACAGTGGAGTCCAAGACAACGATGACACAGTGGTCTAGTACAGATGACTGAACACTGAGTCATGGTTATGAAGGACTTAGGAGTTGAGAGACGATCACTCTTGAGGATCATACATGCCAAGCTTGGAGATTAGGAAATTGAACCGTTTCTCATCCAAAGGCTTGGTGAAAAGATCCGCAAGTTGATACTCGGTATTGACAAAGTAAAGTTCAATTGTACCTTTCTCCACATGGTCCTTGATGAAGTGATACCTGATATCAATATGCTTAGTGCGAGTGTGTTGAACCGGATTACAGGTGATTGTTATGGCACTCTTGGAGTCGCAGTAGATGGGGATATGATTGAAGTTGTAGCCATAATCACGTAGTTGGGTCCTCATCCATAACACTTGGGAACAACAATTGGCAGCAGCGACATACTCCGCTTCGGCTGTGGATGTGGAAACACAATGTTGTTTCTTTGACCCCCAGCTAACCAACTTATCACCCAAGAACTGGACGTGCCCGGAGGTGCTTTTCCGGTCCAACTGACAACCTCCATGGTCCGCATCCGAAAACGCGACGAGCTCAAATCCCGATTCCTTTGGGTACCACAACCCACGGTTGGGTGTGCCTTTCAGGTACCGGAGGATGCGTTTGACTGCCATCATGTGTGATTCCTTTGGGTTTGCCTGAAAACGAGCACAAAAAAAAGTAGCGAACATAATATCCGGTCTACTTGCCGTCAGATATAATAAAGAACCAATGATGGCTCTATAAGTCTTTTGATCTACAGGCTTCCCTTTTGGGTCAGCACCGATCAAAGTGCCCGAGGCCATAGGAGTTTTAGCAACCGAAGAAGTGTCCATGTGAAAACGTTTTAAAAGATCACCGATGTATTTCGATTGATTAATCAAAATGCCATCAGGTTTTTGTAGAACTTGAAGTCCCAAAAAGAATGACAACTCCCGGAGCATACTCATCTCAAACCTGGTGGTCATGAGATCACTGAACCAAGTGCACATATCTGAGTTAGTAGAACCAAATATGATATCATCGACATAAATTTGAACTAACAAGATATCATCACCTTCGGTCTTGATGAAAAGAGTAGGATCGATTTTACCTTTGTAGAAACCATTATCTAGTAGCGCATTGGAGAGATGATCATACCAGGCACGGGGAGCTTGCTTCAACCCGTAAAGAGCCTTGTCTAGGATGTAGACATGATTAGGCTTGGTACGATCAACAAAGCCTTCAGGTTGAGTGACATAAACTTCTTCTTTCAGTTCGCCGTTGAGAAAGGCGGTTTTCACGTCCATCTGGTAGACAGTGAAGTTCTTATGAGCGGCGTAGGCTAAGAAGATCCGAATGGCTTCAATTCTGGCCACCGGTGCAAATGTCTCATCATAATCAATTCCTGCTTGTTGCTTGAATCCCTTGGCTACTAGACGAGCTTTGTTTCTGGTTACAATACCATCTTCATCCTTCTTGTTCTTGAAGATCCACTTCAGATCGATGATTGTCTTGTTCTTTGGTCTCGGTACAAGTCTCCAGACACCCAGGCGTTCAAACTGATTCAACTCTTCTTGCATGGCGGTCACCCAGTCAGAGATATCAAGGGCTTCCGTCACGTTCGAGGGTTCGTGTCTGGATAAGAAAGCTGCAAATAGGCACTCATTTTGAGTTGCAGACCTTGTCTTGACTGGTGCAGACTTGCTGCCAATCACTTGTTGGAGTGGATGAGCTCGCGTCCACTTGGTTGTATGGGGTAAGGTTGGAGGGGGTAAAGGTTCTATCCTCAGATCGATATAGAACTCAGGTTCACGTCTGGTCGTTGCTAGAGTGGTAACAGTAGGTGGTACTTGAGATTGTACCACAATGGGACCAGAAGCTGCTGGTGTGTCTGAAGAGACAAGTGAAGGGCCAGCAGCTTGTGGAGCAGGTTGAGTACTTGTACTGGGACCTGCCACTTGTGGAGCAGGTTGAGCGGTTGTACTGGGACCTGCCACTTGTGGTGCAGGTGTAGGAATGTCTTGATGTTGACTTGTAGTAGGCATTGTGGAGGAAGCACCACTCTGAGGACTTGGAACATTCACCACCGGGGCCTGCTGGAAGATGTGGGAAGGTTCCCCCTCAGCAGGTGCAGGAGATACTCTAGAACTTGGTGATGTTGTTGCCGACGATGATGAAGTGCCTTGGAGGTTGGAAGATGAAATGTCAGTGGTAGAAACCATGACATGAGGTGCTGGTTGTACAACTGCAGGAACAGGAAGAGCAACATTAGCAGGTGCAGGTGAATCTTTATAAAAGAATTCAAACAATTCATCCAAATCACAAGTATTAGAGTTAGAAGAAGATGGTTTGTTCGCCGATGAAGAAGAAGTCATGGGATTGCCATGAAGTTGAACAGAAGCCAGAACACCAGAGATTCCTGGTGTAACTGGAGCTGGTGTAAAAGTCTTCTTCAATGCCTTCTTCAAAATCCACATTTGTGCTCTCAACCACACATCTTGTTTTCTTGTTGTACACCCGGTAGGACGGAGAGTCCTTGGCATATCCAATGAAAACACCTTCATCACCCTTTGGACTGAACTTGTCAAGATTGTCTTTATCATTTTTCACGTAGCATTCACAACCAAAAACTCTGAAGAATTTGATGCTGGGAGGTCGATTGTACACCAATTCATATGGAGTCTTCATGAACCTTTTGGTAATAAGGGACCGGTTTTGGGTGAAACAGGCAGACGCAACGGCTTCAGCCCAGAAGTGTAGCGGAAGCTTGGAGAATGCCAGCATGGTGCGTGCAGCTTCCACTAGGGTACGGTTCTTTCTCTCAACAACACCATTTTGTTGAGGTGTTCTGGCAGCCGAAAAGGTGTGAGTGATGCCGACAGAATCAAGAAACGAGTCAAGCTTGTGATTCTTGAATTCAGTGCCGTTGTCGGTGCGAATCACTTGAACAGGAAGTTGTAGTCTGACCTGCACATTTCTGATGAAAGAAATGATGATGTCTGAAGCACCATCCTTACTTCTGAGAAAGTTCACCCATGTATACCTTGAAAAGTCATCCACAATTACCAGTACATACTTCCTCCCGTTGATGCTTTGTACCCGCATTGGTCCGCACAAGTCCATATGGAGAAGCTGAAGTGGTTTGGAGGTGTTGTGTTCCACTTTCAGTTTGTGCGAAGATTTCTTGATCTTCCCCATCTCACATGCTGAGCACAATTGTTCCTTGGTGAACTTCAAGGATGGGAGACCAGTCACCAATCCTGTCTTAGCTAGTTGATTAATTGTAGCATAATTCAGGTGGGATAGTCTCCGGTGCCACAACACATTTTGATTGAAGGTTGCTTTTGAGAGGAGACATACTTCTGTGAATGGTCGTTGTTTCCGGAAATTGACGGTGTAGAGATTCGACCTGCGAGTACCCTCAATGAGTTCCTGTCCATCATATGTCCTGACACAGCATCTTGTTTCCCGAAAGTTAACCTCAAGTTTTTTGTCACAGAACTTTCCAATGCTGAGCAGGTTGTGACTCAGGCCTTCCACATAGGCTACTTTATTGATGGTGATTTTATGATGAAGGATATCACCATATCCCATTATTGGTGCTGAAAGCTTATTCCCAAACCGAACGTTCCCGCCATATTTTTGTTTGAAGTTAGCGAGAAGTTCCTTCCTTCCGGTCATGTGCTTGGAACACCCTGAATCCATGTACCACACATGACCGTCCTGCAAAATCACGGAGAAACATTTTTAGGTACCCATTTCGGAATGGGTCCTTTCTGATTAGGATTAGCAGGTTTGGATACATGTTCCTGTTTTCCCTTAGGTGGAGATTTTTGTTTGGGTTTTGGATTAGGTCTCTTGTTATGAGTATGATGACACCCACGATTGTAGAATCCATGATAGTTAGGAACAAAGTAATCATTCACGAAAGCATTTGCACAGTACCCAAATCTAAATTGATTTTGACAATGAAAATTGCTATGACATCCATAAACTATATGTTCACATTCATAACATTGAAATGGAGTTCGTGGTACATGCCTATTAGTTCTATGATATACAAAATTGGAAAAATTGTTTTTCATATAACTAGGCTTATGTGCAAATGGCTTCGGACGACTGCCTTCTTTTGATCCACTCTCCTTGTTCTTACGCCTACCATTTCTCATATTTTGATCTGTCACATTTTGAAAACCACGGTTAGTACCTTTGACATTTGGAGAATGAGTATGTGAGGCGTTTTTCTTCGGAGTGAAGTTGTGTGATTGTTCCTTTGGTTTGGTAGCATTCTTTCGTTTTCGAAAACGTCTGGTTTTCTTAGGAACATTCACATTGGTACGAGATGAACTCGCAACTTCAGACTCAGGAGTGACCAATTTGTCCTTCCCTTTGTCTTTTCGGGATAGTTTAGGAGGAGCCTTGTTTCCTGGTTTAGATTGGCCTGATGATCTACCATTCTCACCAACCCTATTGGTACTATCATCCGATACAATTTCAGAAATTTGTACCGTCGATTTAGGTGCCATATACGCTAAGTCTTCCATGTATGAAATGGTGGTGCAGATTGGAGACCTTAGTACCATGGATTTAGAGTTTGTAGAAGAGGTACTTGAAGGTCTAAAATCTAACGCATTCACATTCCATCTATGGTGATGATGACGTGAGTTATCACGAGTTCCAAAGGTGGATTGACTTGCTGTTGGTGTGCTTTTGGATTTGAGGGCTTTCTCCAATTCATTGATTTTACTCAAGAATAGGTCCTTTTCCCTAAGGCTCATGCGCCTCTCATCCTCTAGCTCAGCCTCCAGTTTAGCAATCCTTTTTTCATAAAAGGTTTGGTTATCTTTGTAAACTTTTTCAAGGATTGGAACTCCCTGATTCATCTCATCCTCAGTATAGCTAGGCGTGTAGTCCTTAGACAAAGGAATCTCACGCGTTGCATAACTGGCATTCAGAGATGAATAGTTGAAGGGAAATGATTGTTTGTTTTTTCTAGCCTTTTCTTTCTTCTCAATTTCCTTCAACTGTTCAGGGTCATCAGACTCTTTCATGAAAATAATTTTGTATCCAAGACTCATGTACCTCAGATCATACAAGGTAGGAGTCTTGGATATGGCACGCTTCAGGTAGCATGGACTTTTATATCCAATGCCTTCCTTTGGATTGTAATAATTGAACTCTTTGGGTTGATTCATGTGAATGGTTTGATCAGTCTGGCCTCTTTTTAAAAATTTGTCCTCCATGTCTTTTATTTTAGCAAAAAGATTTGTTCTTTGGGCAAAAATCACTTCATATTTTTGTAAACTTTCTCTACTCAAAACTTCAGCCTCATGAAGCTTCTTTTGCAAGTCTGAGATGTTATCATTCAGACTAGCAACTTTATCTTCTAAGGTTTTGTTTGCAAGAGTAAGAGTGGTTACCTTTTCTTTGGAATGAGCTAGTTCAGTAGAGAATTTTACAACTAAGGCATGCTCACTAGCTAATTTGGATTCAACAATTGTGGTTCGTTTGTTAGCTTGTTTGATCTTATTTTCATACTCAGATACCTTTTGTGCGAGACTTTTTACTTGATTTTCAAGTTCAATGTATGGGTCAGGGAGTACCTCAGAAGATGAATCGGAATGATCTGAGTCAACATCATTGTAATACCTATCACTGTCTTCTGAATACTGTTCCTCTACATCAGCCATCAAGCACAGTTGATCTTCCTTTCCTTCATCACTATCCACATTCCACGCATCATCTTGAGCAAGCATGCAAACAAGTCCTCTTTCCTCATCATCACTGGACATCTGCAACCAGGCTTCATCTTCAGCTAACAAGGCATGTCCCTCGTCTTGTCTTTTGGCCAGGTTCATCTTGTTTTTGTAGTAGTCATACTTTGAAACATGATTGGTACAATTCTTAGCAGAATGACCAGGCTTTCCACACTTGAAGCAGGTTGGTCCTCCATCAGCTTTCTTCACCTCTTTGCCCTTGTCTTCTGGTTTAGCAGTTTCCTCAGACTTCTGGTAGTTAGTTCTACCACCTTGTTCATACCTCCTTGGCTCAGGTTTTCTTTCATACCTCTTTGGTTCATCAAATCTTCTATCTCTGGGATCCTCATACCTCCTTTCTTCATATCTTCTCTCCCTCGGCTCTTCATACCTCCGCTCTCTAGAATCTTCATACCTCCTGTTATCTGTCTCAGTTGCCCTCTCATACCTTCGAGCATCATTCTTTGGTTCATACCTGTCCCGAGCTTCATACCTCCTGCCACTGGAATACCTATGATTGTTGGAAGACAAAGGTTTCCTTGAAGTTCTTTTGGCCATTGTTCTGGTGATCAATGCCAATGCTTTCTTCATATCGCTCATCTCTTCATCAGATTCACTTCCTCTTTCACCGATGTCGGAAGGAATGTCATAGTCTTCTTCATATCTTGATGATCTCCCAGATGAGTATTGTCTTCTGTCAACGACTAAGGCAAGTGGATCGGTATACTTTTCTGGTTTCTTCTCGGTACCAAGTATTTCAAGTACCTCATCTTGGTTATGATTCAGCAATTCAAACAACTCATGAATATCAAGATCTTCCAAGTTGCGATTCTGTTGAAGATTGGAAGCAAATCTCCTCCATTCAGACCTGAGTGAGTTGATGAACTGGATATTGATATCCAACTGAGACTTCTTGAGGTTGTTCTTCCGGAGCTCATTGATCATGGTACAGAACCTGTGATAGGTATCTTCTAGCAATTCTCCTTCACGACCTTTGAAGGTAGCAAACTTAGTCAGAAGATTAGTTCTTTTCATCTGTATGCCTTTCTCAGTCCCATGCATTAGGCTAGTGATCTCATCCCACATAGCCTTTCCGGTGTCGTTGCAGTCAATGTTAGCATATATCTCATTAGGCAGGCTCTGAATGAGATAGGACTTGGCAAGAATGTCACCCCTAACTCGGTTGGCTTCTTCAGGAGTGAAGTTTGTTTCATCCTTTTCCACTATACCTCCGACAATTGGTGGATTACCATCAGGGACTGCTGGAATTTCAGTGTAGTACTTCACGGGTCCATTCTTGAGGGACTCCATGATTTGCTTGTGAAGAGGTTGCTTTGCCACGAAGTCTAGGAATCGCGACTTCCATTGCGAAAAGTCTCCACGAAACAGTACCGGAGGACGGGTATCGGACCCGTTTGCTAAAGCATCACGTGTGTTCATGGTTGATTACGGATCTTAAACCACTTAGATTGATCTGGTGGTTGGATTGGTGAAAATGTTCAAGTATGAGTTCTGATGTGGGCTTTGGTATTAGCCTTTTGTGCTAAAAAGACTTAGAAAAATTTCAGAAGTGCTGGAGCTCAGGAGTGCTGGAGCTGAAAACACTTAGAAAAATTTCAAAAGTGCTGAAGCTCAGGAGTGCTGGAGCTGAAAACACTTAGAAAAATTCAGGAACGCCGAAGCTGAAAATCCAAAACCTCAATGACGAAACAAACTATTTTCCACCGGAACCAACACTCAAAGGATCAAGAGCAAGTGGTAGGCTCTGATACCAATTGTGGGTTCCAAATCAACCACAATGAACACTTAGATTTTATATGATAAAATGCTAAGTACAAGATCTAGAGTGATGGAGTAATGATAATGATCATGATGAAAATAGACTAAGTGTAAAAGTCATCAAATGATTCATAAGCTCTCAAATGATTACAAGGGAAGTGGAAAGTACAAATGAAGAATTAAGCTCCTATTTATACTTGAACTAAAAGGGCCAAAAGGCCTTAGAAAGCATGGGCCTAAACACTTGGGCCAAAATATCAAAATTACAATTAAGGAACATACTTTCAATTAATTACAAATTGACACAACTAACAAATAAATCTAACACCTCAATGATTCTAAAATGATCTTAATATTGATATTATTTAGTTTAATAATATTTTAAGATATCATTATTTTGGTTTTTCCTTTGAACATGAAATAATATTTAACTTTAAGATACTTCTTTGTTTTAAATAGCATCGGGCTTTTAGTTTTGTCACTTTTATAAATACAACGGTATTTTAATTATAAATTTTGGAGTCTATAATGAACATATCTTGACGTGTTAATACTCAACCTAGTAGTCAACAAAATAGAAAAAAAGTATTGAAATTGAATGTAACTTTTATTTAACTCCTTTTCTTCATTTTTCACACTTTTAGTAAAGGTTCTAAATGACATGAGGTGTGGTGTGGCGGCGACGACAAACCTCAAGCTTTAGGAGCCATGGCGAAGCCATTACGTTTTTAAGGCGTGACTTATAGCGTGAAATTTCTAGTTCATATAAATTATTATATATATGAGTTAATAGGAATAAACAAGTTAGAATTAAGTTATATACTAAAAACTAGCAAATAAAACCTTAAAAATGTAAAAAAAAAAATCAAATTTCGTGTTAGAAGAACTGAGCAGTAGGCCATGGTGTGCCACGAGATTAACGTGGCGTGAGACCCAAGCCTTGAAGCTATGGCACGCCATGGCGGCTGCAAGTCGAGTTTTTTAGAACAGTGCTTTTTTAGAACAGTGTTTTTTAGAAGAGTGTTATAGGGCCATTTATGTCTTTGGAAAATAAAATTGGTCACGTGGAACAATGAACGGAAAAGTCTAGAAAAATAATAATAGAAATAATAAAAATTAGAAAGCCTTGATATATCTTTAATTTTTTTCTTTGAAAGGCAAGTCAATGCACACGCGTTACAGCGGTATCGGACTTTTTTACGGAAAGTCTCACTAATTCGCTGCGACCTGGCCCAATCTATGGCTGAACCTGACCGACAGGTTTTAGGGGCCCTATGGACCAACCCAAACCGGTCCTAAACCAGCTCCGAAGGACCAGATCCAGAATTTGGATATCACAGAAAAGTGTCGCCCGTGAAAATCGAACTCTAATAATATGGCTTTCATCGCACACTCCTAAAGAATGTTACCTATCCAACTGATCTAACCTACTTAATTTAATATATCTTTAATTGATATTGCTATTCTTTTTTTATATAGTATAGTAGCAAGGCGCATTCAAAACTTGGTCCATTAAATTTACATCCAAATCCCATCGGGGAACTTTTATATTAATTAGACCCTGACAAACGTATCGTGTCGTGTCAAGTTCGTATGCGAGTTAAAAATGCTTTACCTTAACCTAACCCGTTTAATAAAGGGCTGACCCATTTAACCCGTTTAACATTTATTAAATTAAAAATCAAAAATAAAAAATTCTCAAAAATTTATTAATCCAAGTTATAATTCAAACTTATAAGTTTGAATCAAATCCATATAACATTAGTACATTAAAAAATAAAAATCCAAATAAATCGTAAAATAGTGAAAAGGTAAAAAGAAAACGTTATATATATACACACAAACACACACATATATGTATAAACGGGTTAGTCGGGTCATTTTTAAGTTGATATGTGTGACCCTGACCTTACCCGTTTAATTTTCATGTCGTGTCATGTCAATCCGTTTACTTAAATGGATTGAAATCGTTACCTAAATATGTTTATTTTGTGTCGAGTTCATTTCGGGTCAGCATATCGTGTCACTTTTTGTCAAGTCTAATATTTGGATTATCTTCACCAAAATGTATCCAACTATACCCGTATTCCTATTGTATGTATCCAACTTCAAAATGGGTTATTGTGTGTACTAAACTTTCAATTTAGTTTATTGTGTGTACCGGTTTACCTGATAACCTGCTGACGCTGATGTGTATCAGGTAATTTCTCCGGCAACACCCTTCTCCGGCGACTCCCTTCTCCGGCCACCACCACCACGATCACCAAACCCACCACCAACACCGCCACCATGTCCACCACCACAGCCACCACTACCATCACCAAACCCACCACCAACATCACCAAACCCACCACCAACACCGCCACCATGTCCACCACAACAGCCACCACTACCATCACCAAACCCACCACCAACTCGACGATTTAGACGAAGATTCCAACGACGACCGCCGCCAAACCCACCGCTGCAACTACCATCGTCAACCACCACCCCTGGTTCTAATCTAATTCTGATCTAGTTTGATTTTGCATTCGATCAATTAGGGTTCATATATTGAAATTAGGGTTCTTGGTAAATTTGGGGTTTTTTTCAAATCAAATTTGGGGTGTTGGTGGTGGTTGTGGTGGTGGAGATGGTGATGGTGGTGGCGATGTTGGTGGTGGGTTTGGTGATGGTGGTGGTGGGTTTGGTGATGGTGGTGGGTTTGGTGGTGGGTTTGGTGGTGGATTTGGTGATGGTGGTGGTGGGTTTGGTGATGGTGGTGGTGGCTGTGGTGGTGGAGATGGTGATGGTGGTGGTGTTGGTGGTGGGTTTGGTGACGGTGGTGGTGGCTGTGGTGGTGGAGATGGTGGCTGTGGTGGTGGTAGTGGCCGGAGAAGGGAGTCGTCGGAGAAGAAGATGGTGGTGGTGAGTTTGGTGGTGGTGGTGGCTGTGGTGGCTGTAGTGGTGGTGGTGGCCGGAGAAGGGAGTCGCCGGAGAAGAAGATGACCGGCTACCCTTTCAGCAGGTAAACTTGTACACACAATAAACCAAATTGAAAGTTTAGTACACACAATAACCCATTTTGAAGTTCGATACACACAATAGGAATACGGGTATAGTTGGATACATTTTGGTGAAGATAGTCCAATATTAATGTATAAGAAAGTTTATATCGACAAGAATCTTGTTTCAGATCTCATACATAAGTGTGGTAGGTGAAGACGTATTAGATTATAGACTATAATCAATTTTATTATAGCTCTAAAATCTCACCTCTACCATTAGACAAGATAAGATGGTTGGGTTTCGCTGAAAAACGGAGTGATCGTTAGATGGATAAGAAATGATCTCCACCCTTTAATGCATAATACGATGAGATGCATCAGATCGATTCCCATTAGATGCAATTAATAAGATGACTTTGAGATTAAAAGTGACAAATGATCCAGATCCCTTCGTACGTTTTTCATCTTAACTCTACTTCTTGATCTTTTGCCCAAGATAAGATTACTTAAACAGATAAAACTCGTTTAACTCAGTAATGTAAGCGAATGGTCGTGTGAGAAATCGAGGTTAACGTGATATGCATGAAATGTCCCTACAAGAAAAAAGGGTTTAGAGAAGAAAGTTTTAAAGGAGAATTTGGAAACGTACCTAAAAGTGACTTTTAGAGAAAGAATTATATAACACATGTGAGAAGTATAACTTAATATAAGTTTTTCCTCCTAAAACCTTTTCCAACCGTTATATAGAGAAGATTGTTGACAGAAGTAAAAGCTTCTTTAAAACCTTTAAAGAAGCTTTTCAAGCTTTTAAATACAAAATAAAACATTTTCTAAAAGTCGTTTCTCTTGTAGTGGTGTGGATTTGAACAACTGATCACTTTTACTCTCACGTCCTCCCATGAATTACGTTTTAAAAGAAAATTAATCAGATGCATCTGATTCTTATGTACAATCAATTCATATCCAACAGCTGATAACCAGTTTTCATCTAAACACAACTCAATAATTCAAACGATTAAAATCATATATAGCTATGTAGTGTTACTTAGTAAGGTTTGGTCAATTATTGAGTAGTGGGGTTGATAGATACCATACGTATAGGAACTCGGAGGCGTATTAAGGATTCAAGAAGTTCACATGACACTCGAGGTCCACGTGTCCCAAACTTGAAAGACCCAACTCTAAAATATTCTCTATAGCGACCACTTCATTGTCTTTTATGGAATTAATTCGGTGAACCATAATTTTGGTGTGAACTTGTGAACTCCGTCGAAAAGATGATTATATGATGAAATTGGTTTATGAAATTGCTTAACATGATGAAATTATATCATAATCATTTTTGTTGATATTATTTCGTATTTCGGTGTTTTTTACGTAAAATCAAAATGTTTCATACACTTCCATTCTTATGAAACTGTTTCATATATTTGATGAAACCGTTTGATTTTTACGTAAAAAACACCGAAATATGAATCAATTCCATCAAAAAAATGTATCATATAATACAATTTCATCATATTAAACAATTTCATGAACCAATTTCATCATATAATCGTCTTTTTTGCGAAGTTCATAAGTTAACACCAAAGTTATGGTTGAGGAAAGTTCAAATGTGAACTAATCTTTCATTGTAAACGTGAGGACCAACAAAATCAAGCCATGTGGCAATCTGAATCAGTGCCTAAGCTTTATTCAGGCGGAATAAAGCATGAATATTCGGACTGAATTTCGGCCCGAATATTGTCACGTGGCACAATACTAGTGGTCATCACGTTCACAATGAAAGATGTGTTCACATTTGAACCCGACCATATATATATATATTAAGGGAAGTTATTTTGTAAACCACAAATAACGTGTAAACCGTGTAAACTCATGGTTGCATAGATTAAATCAATAAAATTGATTTATGGAGTTGTTTAATATGATGAAAATGTTTCATAAACATCAAATTTTGATGAAATTGTTTCATATTTTGGTGTTTTTTATTCATATGAAATTGCTTTTGTTAAACCCATCTCTTTTGGGATCCCATATTTATGCTTCAGTTGTGTAATTTGCATGGTCAGATTAGAGGTGATCATAACGTTGTTTTTTGTCCAACGGGTCTAATATAGAAAACCCAAGCCCCTTTTACGGGCTTGCCCACGGGCTAGCGGGCTTACTTTTTTACATTTAAAAAATAAAGGTAATATACTTATAAGTTATGTAAATTATTTAAATTATCTAAGTATTTTTTTAGCATAAAAGTAAGATGTAAAAATTATTAATGTACATAACATATGAAAAAAAATACTATAATTAGTATATGAATTATGAACAATTTCTCATTAATGATTTATAACAATACATGAAATTATAAATCCAAAGTTATTTCCCAATATTTTTAATAAAACCATTAACTTATTAATTATATACAAAATTTAAATGAACTATAAAAATATAATGGGCCGGACGGGCTTGCCCAAATTCTTTTTTCACTACCAAGCCCGCCCATTTTTTCAACAATAACTGTCCGAGCCTGCTTTTCTAACGGGCCGAACGGACAGGGTCTAGCGGATCGTACCGCCCATGAACAGCTCTAGGTTAGATTATTGAATGAAGAACTTTTGTTTTCATCCCAATTTTTGAGTTTCTGACTGAATTCAAATTTTGAAGCCTAAGATTTAACATTCATTAAATCAACAAATCGAATCAACAAACCTTAGAAGAAACTACGAGTATTTAAAGAATCAAGTCAATCAATGTGTTCAATTTTTGTTTCACCCACATACCATGCATCACATTCATATTCATTAGACAAGGAAAAAAAAAATTCTATCCCTCTCTCTCTATACATACATATATATAGAGAGATAAAGAGAGGAAAGTTCAAATGAAAACTCAATTTTCATTGTGAACGTGAGGACCACTAAAATCGCGTCATGTGCCAATATTACTCTGAATATCATGCATTATTCAGAGTAAATAAAGATTAGGTGTCTTTATTCACTCTGAATAATGCATGATATTTAGAGTAATATTGTCAAGTGGCGATTTTAGTGGTATTCACGTTCACAACCAGAATTAAGTTCGCATTTGAACCCAATTCTCTCTCTCTCTCTCTCTCTCTCTATATATATATATATATATGTATACAGAGGGATTTTCTTTTGTGAACTTATTTTTTGTGTGAACTTGTGAACTTCGCCAAAAAGACGATTATATGATAAAATTGGTTCTTGAAATTGTTTCATATGATGAAATTATATTATATGAAACATTTTTTGTTGAAATTGTTTCATATTCCGGTGGTTTTACGTGAAATCAAAAGGTTTCATAAAAATATATGGAACAGTTTCATAAGAATAGAAAAGTTACGTAAAAAATACCAAAATACGAAACATTTTCATCAAAAAATGAATTATATAATATAATTTCATCATATTAAACAATTTCATGAACCAATTTCATAGATTTAACCTATGAAATCGTCGTTTTGGCTTGAGTTCACAAGTTCACACAAAAAATAAGTTCACAAAAGAAAATCCCTTATACATATGTATATATATATACAGGGTCAGGTTCAAATATGAACTCAATTTTGGTTGTGAACGTGAGGACGGATCTTAGCCACACATCTTTGGTTACGGTGGACGCGATCACGGAGGATTGACGCAATTCATGGGAGGGTGGAGATTATTAAAAGGGGAGACCGGTCAAAGCCGCATTTATTAAACAGATAAATGGCTGAAATTCGTTCTCACATTTACAACTAAAATTGAGTTAACATTTGAACTTTTCCCCCTCTCTCTATGTGTATAAACAAACAGTTTACATACGTGCATGATGCATGGAGAATAGGCATGATGCATGTGATAGTGCGATTAGTCCATGGATGGACACCTTCCTCTATTACTAGGTTCTCAAGGTTTTGCATGTCCCACCCTATTATTTTTCATCGGTGAAGGGTAGAATTTTTCAGTTTCGTGAAAGTACAATTGTATCATTTTTGAAAGATTATAAGGTGCATCTAAAAACCAAAAATTTCTCTTGAAATCAACAAAAAACTAAATCAAAATCAATCAAAAAAAACCCCAAAAATTTTATCGGTTCAACAAAAAAAATAATCAAAAAAGTCCATCGAAATAAATAAAAAAACAAACTAAAAAAGTTTAAAAATCAACCAAAAACTCTTTTAAAATCAATCAAAGACTTAATTATATGATATCACTTAAAAATGTTCTCAGCCGATCCCTATATTAATCTTTTTAAATTTTATGCTATATGAGAAGCTCAATTAAGAAAAAAAAACAAATTTCATTCGAGCATAACAATTAACAACGAATACTGGAAAGTAATGTTCATTTTTTTTTTAACAGCAAGAAAAGGGATTTTATTAACTAGCGAGCAACTAGAGAAATACAAGAGTTTACGGCATTCACCGGGTTACAAATCCAAGCCTCCCAATTAAGGATATTACAACCTTTCTTACGACACCTAATCCAGTTAAAAGCCGTGAATTGGATATCCCGCACCAGTTCCTCATCCTTCTTGAAAGTCCCTTTAAACACCTTGTTGTTCCTGTGCCTCCAGATCGTACTTATGAACGCCGCTCCGATCACTTTCCGAACCTTTGTATGTAACTCATTTCCACCAGCCTGACCCATCTTCTCCCAAAAATCTGTGATTGCGGATGTATTAATCGGCCACCAATCAACCCACTTAGCGAGATGTGCATGGAGCACTCGAGTGTTAGAGCAAGAGGTCGTTACATGATCGAGGCATTCCGGGAATGAGTGACAGATCGGACAATCCGGCGATTGCAGAAAAATTCCTCGCTTGAGGAGGTTGTCACGAGTTGGCAGCCTGTTGTTGAGGGTACGCCAAATTAGGATGTTGGTCTTGTTGGGGATCCAGCGGTTCCAATCTGTTTCCTTCTCCGCTGCCGGTAAGTTTACGCCATCAATCAATCTACGTAATGATCTCACCGTGTAGTTTCCGTTCTGTTCCAGCTCCCAAACCCATCCTAACCCATCTTCCTTCGGTTTCAAGAAAGAAGACAAATTGATACCCATCTCTTCCAAGTCTTTTTCCACTCCAAGAATTGTGTGCCACGTTCCCCGTCCGTTAATTGTTCCATTTGTATGCCGCGCGTTCCCGTTACAGCCTCGAACAACTTTATTCCAAAACGCATCCGATTCAATTTTTTCTCTCCATCTCCATTTTGTTAACAAAGCAAGATTGAATGCCCGTAAACTCCCAATGCCGAGGCCGCCACATTGCTTATCGCGAATAACATTTTCCCACTTCGTCCAACAAATTTTTTTCTTATCACCAGTGCCACCCCATAAGAACTTTCGCCGAAGACTTTCAAGAATATTTATAACCTTTTTAGGTGCCTTATACAACGAAAAGAGATACGTACCAAGAGCTCCCAGTACCGATTTGCATAGGCAGCTTCTTCCCCCTAACGAGAGGGTCCTCGCCTTCCAATCAGAAAGTTTCTTTCTGAATTTCTCAATTAAGGGCTGCCAATACTTCAAAAGGTTCATATTGCCCCCTACCGGGAGACCCAAGTACTTGAAGGGAAAAGTCTCCTCTTTACAATTTAGCCTCCTTGCCATGTTTTTCACTTCCTCCTTTGTCACTAACACTCCCGAGAGACTACTCTTGCTTAAATTAATTTTTAGGCCGGAGCAAGCTTCAAAACACTTGAGAACACACAACAAATTCTTTGCGTTCCGATAGCTCCACTCGCCTACAAAAATGGCATCATCGGCGAATTGAAAAATGGAAACATCATCTAGCATAGAGTTAAACCGAACTCCTTTGAAAATATTTGCCCGTTGCGCTTCTTTCATTGCTACCGTGAGACCTTCCGCGGCCAATATGAAAAGGAAAGGAGCAAGGGGATCACCTTGTCTTACTCCCTTCCCTAAGGAGAACTCCTTGGTGGGGGATCCGTTAACAAGGACGGAGACTTTAGCCGTGCAAATAACACCTTGCATCCATGCTCGCCACTTATCACCGAACCCCATTTGCGAGAGAATGTTATCTAGAAAATTCCAATTCAAGGTGTCGAATGCCTTCGCAAAATCAACTTTGAGAATTAACAGCTTCTTCCGCATCTTTTTAGCCCAAGAGATTAGTTCATTAACCATGAGAGGCCCGTCAAGGATACTCCGCCCTTTAACAAAAGCAGTTTGTGTGTTGCTGATCACCGAGTCCAACACATCCTTTAATCTCTCTGCAAGCACTTTCGAGATCACTTTGTTCACGCATCCAATGAGGTTAATTGGTCGGTAATCGACAAGAGAGAGGGGATCTTTTAATTTAGGGATGAGAGTGATGAAGGAAGCGTTACTTCCTGGATTTAATTTCTGATGCACCTCGAAGTATTTTACAGCTTCAAAAAAATCCTTCCCCACAACGTCCCAGAATTTTCTCACGAATTCGAGAGTGAACCCATCAGGCCCGGGTGCCTTGTTGGACCCACAATTCCAAACAGCTTTTTTAACTTCTTGTTCCGAGAAAGGGATTTCAAGCCTCTCACGTTGCGAAACCGATAACGTTTTGAAAAGGGAACTGGTGATTACCGGCCTTATTGGATGTTGTTCTGCAAATTTCGAGTTAAAGAAATCCCATACTGCGTTCCTGATTTTATCGGTTGCCGTCTCCTAAATGCCGTTGATATTAAGTCCATGTATCCTTGTTTTTGCCAACTTGTTATTCACACATCCATGGAAGAAACGTGTGTTTTCGTCTCCATCTTGTAACCATCTATTCTTGGCTTTTTGTTTGATGTCTCGCACCTTCATGTCCAAAAGCTCGTTCAAATTAACCATGAGTTCTGCCCTTTCCTTCACAAGGCTATCATCGATTGAGCCCACCTCCGCTAACAGATCAATGGCACCAATCTTATTTTTTAGATCGGTAACCTCGGCATCCGTCTTTCTCCTTATTTCAGCGCTCCACCGTTTGATGTGGGTCTTTAGATGACGTAACTTCCTAGATAGCGTTTCAATCTTAGAAAGATTCGAGACCCCCGGTAGCTCGTCGTTCCACCGTTCTCTGACCAATGTCTCAAACTCTGGAAGATTGAGCCACGAGTTAAAAAGCTTGAAAGGGATCGGACCGAAGTCCACATCTTTCGTGTCGAGCAGAATGGGACAGTGATCCGAGAGAACCCGTGGAAGTGCCAACGCGTTCGAAAGAGGCCAACCATCAAGAAAATTCTGATTTAACAAGAATCTGTCCAACTTACTAAGCTTGGAACCATCTGCATTCATCCAAGTAAAACGTCTTCCCCCGAGACGTAGATCGATCAGACCCGCATTAGAAATAAAATCATTGAAGATTTTCGTACCTCTGATGTCCAAAGACGAGCCTCTCCTTTCATCGGCGCAACGTACCTCGTTAAAATCCCCGCACACCACCCATGCCACCTCCGGTTCCAAGTTCATTTCTTTAGTGATATTCTCCCAAAGAGTCTTTTTACAGTTTACTCCTTGTGGTGCATACACGTTAATAACTCCAAGCTTGGTGTTATTCCCCTTCCACAAACCGCACACCTTTACAAAGCCCTCCATCTTACTCGAGTTATGAACTTGAAAAAGGTCTCCGTCCCAAACCGTTAAAATACCAGAGGAGTTACCAGTAGAGTCCAAGGCCACAAACTCTAAGTTTCTATTCCCCCAAACCGATGACACTAACCCCACCGAATTTATCACCGTTTTGGTTTCTTGGAGACATAGAAAACTAACTTTGTGAGAAAGTGTCATGTCTTTGATCCAAATTCGTTTCGCCTCCTTCCCCATTCCGTTCATATTCCAAGATAGGATTTTTAACATCTACCAATCCATCACCATTCTCAATCAAATTCATCAGGAAGCCTTCTTTATTATCAAGATCCATACCAATAGCTTTTCCAACAGCAACTAGTTTATCCCGATCTCAAAATCGGAAAGTAATGTTCATATATAGCAAAATCACCCAAAATGGTCACAAATAATTATCACATGGGGTCAAGTTTTAGATGCTTAATTAATAGTTAATACAGTGCATTAAATATAAAACAAATACAGGAAACAAAAAAATGTACATTTAAATATATGAACATTTTATAATAAGCCAACATAAAAAAATGGGTACTATAAAAATATTCGGTATATATATTTACTTACATTTTAAGTCGGGGTAATCGTTAGGGCATTAAAAAAGCCGACCAATCCTATCAATTCAACTTAACCAATTCGATACAAAATAACACTATTTAAAGTAACCTGATGTCTAAACGGGTTGATTTTTCTTTTTTCAAAACATAGTTGATATTGAGTTGGCATCGTGTGAACCCAACCCAATATGTTTTTATTGAATCTTATTTGATTGTTAAACACCTATTAATACGTATATTAAACAATTATAGTACTATTACATAGCCTCTTGAATCTTGATATGCATATTTTTTTTTGAACGGCAACAAATTATTCAGCACCGGCCTAGCGAGAAGCTAGAAGCAAAGAGTTTAACAACGGAAAAAAACAACGAGAAATGAACAAGCAACACAAGAAAAGCAACAGTCAACAACCAACGAGAAGGTTGCTACACGAATCTTGATATGCATATACTTTATAACTTTCTCTCTCTCTCTCCCCCCCCCCCCCTCTCTCTCTCTCTCTCTCTGTATGTATACACACACACACACGAAAATTCAAATGAAAATTTGAATCTAATTGTGAATGTGAGTACTGCTGAGAGCGTTATGTGGCATATTCAGTCTGAATAATACAAGATTATCGACACTGAATGTTTTTCCATTATTCAAGGTGAATAATACAACATTCAAACTGAATAATATTGAATATTATATATTTAGTCTAAATGTTGTATTATTCACCATGAAGAATACATAATATTCAATCTGAATAATTCTGTATTATTCCGACCGAATAAGAGTGAATAAGACACGTGTTGCGTTCTTGTTGTACTCAAGTTCACAATTAGATTTGAGTTTTCATTTAAACCTATCCCTATATATACACATATGCAAATTAAGAAAAATAGTTAATGTATTAACTCGACTAACCCGTATGGTTTGGGTTAGGTTAAGTTGCACTTTGGTTTAGGTCGGGTTGGGTTGGGATTTTTCAACCGTAAACATTTGATTGGGTTGTTGAAATGCCTTCAACCTGATCAGCCTAACATGTGAGCACGCCTAGTGAGCATGAGAAGCAGGTAAGTGTTGGTTCCAAAAACGTAACCTATGTGATTGCCTCCAATTCTAAAAATAAGAAACCGATCGGGACTGGTTCCGTTTTCGGTTCTCAGTTTTTTGCAACCGTTAACCGTTGGATACACAAAACTGGAATCGATAGGTACTTGCTATTTTTTCGAATAACAATTATTTTATATATTTAATAAACTACCTAAATTTTGGGACTTAGGAACATGTTAACGTATGGACCTAGGCTTTAAATAATTTAGTGTGTAATATATAGATACAAATATTAAAATAGATTAAAACCAAACTAAAAATATAAGTTACTTAATAGTCTGATATCTTAAACATGTAACTTGAACATATATGCACCGTGCTTTTAGATTTTATTAATGAGTCCAGGTTAGTTGATTAAAATGTTAAATAAACAACTTAATGTATATTCATATTTCATCTTACATAGCAAGAAAACTTTAAAACATTCTATTCTAGGATATGTTATTTATTTATTATAGGAACACTACTAAATTATGAAAATCATAGTTGTTCTAAATTTAATAAGTTCCACATCATATCATCGGTTGGAAAATCAAACAAAGTATTTTCGTTGTCCTCGACAACATTTAAAGCCTCCCCCTCCATATGAGGACCATCAAATGACAACCCAATTTCACCATCAATTTCTTTTTCCCCTTCATCAAATAGCTCCTTCAAAAGTTTGTTAATCGTGTCATCTAATACCGTTGGTGATGAGATTAGCCTTGGAGACGTATTATAGCTGTTGTTGGCACCATTATCAGAAGATCTCAATAAGTTTCCAACGGCATGAGTTTCCACAACCTGGTTGCCAACTTTGGACCAATTTAGGGGTTTGGATAATGTCCGCGGTTGAGGCTTAATAATTGTGACCGTCGTGAGATCTTCTGACGATTTAGTATCTTTGTGTTTTTTCTTTTGTTGTTTGACACAAGAGCGAATGTGGGTGTTCCAGTAGTTCTTCACATCATTCGCTGTTCTTCCTGGTATTCTTCCAGAAATCAATGACCATCTGCATTAATGAATTAAAAATAATATTTGCATTATTTGCATTGAAATAAGTATTTTAATGCAATTAACTTTCATACTAAGTTCAAAGGCATCAAGTGTAATATTTGTATTTACGAACTTATATTTAAATACCACTTGCCTATTGCCTAGAAGCTTGTGAAGCCTAAGTATGAGATCAATTTCAGCATCTTCAAAATCCCCTCTCTTTATATTTGGCCTTAGATAATTCAACCATCTCAACCTACAACTCTTTCTGCATCTTCTTAAACCTACAAATAATACAAGAAAAATATTAATATGAAACACTTTACAACAAAACACCGATATCATCTCTTTTCTTTATATGAAAACCCTAGAAAACGTTAATGAATGTTAAAGAGAGTATACAATACCTGCTTTAACAGGAACAAGATGCCATTTTCCCTCACCGTGTTTCTCGATACAACTTTTGAGAAGCATATCTTCTTCGGCAGTCCATGCACCTTTCCTCAACGGTAAACCTGTATTACAAGTACGCTTCATTCTTTTGTACTTTATAAAAGTATTGTTGTACTTATATGCATATAAAACTGATGTCCAAATTCTAGTGAATCTTTCACTATAGTTACACGAAACACGTGCACGTTTTCACTTTGTGCATAACCCCTACTCCATGTCCTTTTTATAGACGAATAGAAGTGTTATTTGTTTTAACCCTCCAAAAAGCACAATACCCCTCTCCACACATATATCACCTACGTGCACCTTCAATTTCCACAAATGTGTAACTTTCCAATCTAGAAGTTCCAAAAATAGTATGAAAGAGATATGTATGATATAGATAAATTTATAATAAAATTGATAGTACTTTTTTGATTTTGTCTAACGGGGAGATTAATAAATAATAGTTAGTAGGGTCTCTCTTGTGCCATCACAAATTGTTTTGTATAGTGTAATTCTTTTACCGTTCTTGGAACTGTTATTATTGTGTGCTACAATACCACCTCTTGAAATATCTTTTGGATCGACTTCGGGTTTGAAACAATGTATTAACTTGAAACAATTATTAATACATGTTCGAAAAGTTCAATTATGTTTATGTTTGAAAACCACTAATTATAATTCTAAATATTGTTTTATATATGTTTTTCATCAAAATATGAATAAGAAGATAAAGTATTTTTATTGCATGCTTTTAGATTATCTACACCAACTATGTTAAAGTAAAGATTTTGGATGTTTAAGAACTTTTATTATTTCAAAAACTAAGCTAAAATGTATGTTAAAATAGAAAAATAAGATAAAAATCTTCAAATTAGAGAAATGATCTATAAAACTAATATTAAGGAGAGAGTAGGGGTGTAAACGAGTCGAGGCGAGCCAAGTCGAGTAGTTAGGCTCAAGCTCGACTCAAGCTCGATTAACTTTTTCAATGTAGGGCTGGGGCTGGGGCTCGAGCTCGGATATTTTTTAAGTTATTGGGCTTGAGCTCGAGCTCGAGCTCGAAGCTCGTTTATGTGTTCCAACTCGCAATCGATTAACTCGTTAATCTACTTGAGCTCGATTATTTTTATATTTTTATACTATTATTAATAAATATATGAACATGTTTGCCTCGAAAAAAGGTATCCTCGAATGGCTCGACTCGATTTGAAAAACTTAATCGAGTTTTTGAACATGTCGAGTCGAACATTAATTGGTGTTATAAAGCTCGACTTGTTAAGTTAAACGAGCTCAATTTCGTGTTTGAGATCGACTCGAGCTCTAGCTCGAGTAGCTCGTTAAAAGCTCGACTCGCTTACACCCCTAGAAGAGAGATTATTTTGACGGTTTCGACCAATAATTTTTTTTATTTTAAAATGTACTAGTATATGTTAGCCGACCATACATACATACATAATAGCCGACCAATATAAATGAAATAAAATTTACAGGCCCCTCCTCGAATAAAATGGTAAACCAAATATGGATTCACATGCTCAACAATTAATGAAATCTTTGAATTTCGTGAAGTGTTTGAAAGTGGCACTTGAATTTTAATGACTGAGGCCGAGCGTGTCATAGGGCGAGAAGGCTCGGGTAAGGCGTGTTCGAGTTTCACACCGGTACGCTCCCTTCATTTTACCCGTGCGGGTATTGGCTACGGGTGTTGAAACCCGAACGGCTCCTCCCATCTCTCTTCTCTCTCTTTCAAATTGCCACGTGGCGCGCTCTCGGCTGTCCTCACATTCACAATGAAAAAGTGGTTCACATTTGAACCTACCCCTATATATATATTTCTCTTTTTACGTATCTAATATAATGTTTACATTCATGCACAAAGTGTAGACATGCTATGACTAGCCTGAAGTTGTATTTGTCTTTTTACATTCACTTTATTATGATAAACAAAAACGTTTTCTCGTGAGCATTTCTTTATGCAAAATGATAGAGGAAGGCATCAATCTTTGTTTAATAGGGCTGTAATTGAACCGAACATTGAGCATATCGTTTGTTAACTGTTCGACAGGAAGTTCATTTATGTTTGTTTATTTGATAACCAAACAAACTTGAACACAATAATTATTTGTTTTGTTTATCAACTTATTACATTTTATTATCGTCATAAGTTAATTCAAGCATTTTTTTTATTAAACTCTTATTAAATTCTACATAAGTTAATAAACACTTTTACTAAAAAAAAAAAAAACTAGTTATTTTAAATAAGCAATCTTAAACACCCGTTAATGACAAAGGTAAAATTAACTAGATGGACGGGTCAATCCGATATTTTTTGCATCACCCATGTCTACTCTTTAATTTTAACAAATGAGTCCAAACCACCCATTTCTTCTAGACTGGCGTTTCGTGCTTGCTTTTCTCTAGTGGGTTGAATTAGGATGGGCCTAGTGGTCCTTAACCTCCTTAGGCTGTCCGCACCGGACAGCGGGTTTGGTGCGGGTAGGAGTTAGGTTGAGCCGGCGGGCTCTTTGGCTTGGGTGCAAGGGGGAAGGAAGCCAGCGGTTTGGGGCTTGGTTGGCTTCTCCAAGCCGCTGGACTTGTGTGTGTGTTGTGTGTGTGTTTGTGTGTGTGTTGTGTGTTAAAATCTATATTTTTTTTACTTTTTTTTTCAATACTCATTTAACCCAACTTCTTTTTTCACACAAACAACCTTCAATTCTTCAACTCTTTTTTCACACAAACAACCTCCAATTCTTCATACCTCCCACTCTTCAAACGATGAATCCAAACGATCGAAACCGCGCGAAATGTAAACGTCGGGCGGAACCCGAGACCCCTTCGAAGCCCTCTTTCAAAGTTGACGTTACGCATACCGGGTTCCCTCCAGAATATCCACCCGATTACAATCTCGACATTTCGCCGAAAGGTTTTTCGATCACAATTTCGCCGAAAGGTTTTTCGATCACCCGATTAGTTAATTAATTATGTAATTTTAATTTTTAGTTAATTAATTATTAATCTTATTATTAATTAATTAAATCCATATTTTATTTAATTAATGTTATTTAATTAAATGAAATAAATAAAATAAATTGAAAAGTGAGAGGGTTGGGAGGGTTGGGTGTGTGATGTGGCATTCAAAAAGTGAGTGGGTTGAGAGGGTTGGAGAGTATGGGTGCGTGTAGCCTTAAGAGCATCTTTAATGGTTATTTAAAGAAAGCTTGATCATTTAGATTAGATTATTGGAGTTAATAAGTTGAAGATGGTTTTTTTATCAACCAAATGAGCAAAACTCATCGCCTTGCTTTATTTTTGCCTCAAGTCTTTGAAGAAACGGATGTGAGAGACAAATTAAGAGAAAACATGTATTACGGTTGGACCAAGACTTTTTTTTATATAATTTTTTTTTAAAGTCTTTTATATGGATTGACCAATTTGAATACCCTAAGGCTACCTGCACTCAACCCAATCAACTCACTCAACCCACTCACTTTTTGAATGTCACATCAGCTTTTGGTCAACCCTCTCTTTACCCTCCCATAACTCTCTACAACACACACCCAACCCTCTCACTTTTCAATTTATTTTATTTATTTCATTTATTTTATTTAATTAAATAAATAATATTGTTAAAAATAATTTGAAAATTCTAATATTTATAAAAATTACATAACATTAATAAAAAAATTACATAACATTAATAAAAAAAACTAAAAATCAATATCGAGGTTCCAAATATGTTCCACTAAATCCGCCCGAAGATTATGGTGAATAGTTGAGTTTCTCACTTGGAAAATATTCACCATACGTTGCGCCTCAGTGAGTTGCGGGTTAGGTGGATCCGGAATATCGTTCGGGACAACACAAATGGCCTTGTTTTTGTTTTCGAGTATCATATTGTGTAATATGATACACGCGTACATAATGTTGCTCATCGTAGGTATCTCCATTATGCGAGCCGGTTGTTTGATTATATTCCAACGTTTTCGGATAATGCCGAAAGCTCGTTCGATATCTTTACGTGCCGCTTCTTGCGCTCCCTTAAACTTAATTCGTTTATCGTCTTCCGGATAGGAAAACGCTTTGACAAAAGTAGCCCATTCCGGATATATCCCATCCCCGAGATAATATCCGTGCTTGTAGGTGGCCCCATTTACTTGAAAACTTCGGTCGGGTGCTCTTTCGTTATACACATCTTCGAAGATGGGCGAATGATTGAGCACGTTTAGGTCGTTCATGGCACCGGGACAACCAAAGAATGTGTGCCAAATCCATGCGTCTTGGGAGGCCGCCGCTTCTAAAATGATTGACGGATGCGGTTTATCGCCTCGATGGTATTGACCTTGCCATGCAACCGGACAAATCGCTCATTCCCAATGCATGCATTCAAGGCTACCGAGCATGCCGGGAAACCCGTGACGCTCTTCGTGCGCGGCGTACAATTGCTGAATATCTTCGTAAGTCGGCTTGCGTAAATATACTTTTCCATACATTTGTATAATTCCCTCAACGAAGTGGTTTAGACACTTGCGTGACGTTGACTCTCCCATGCGGACGTAGTCATCAAATGCGTCACCGGTTATTCCGTACGCCAGTTGCCGAATTGCCGCCGTACACTTTTGGTGTGTGGAAAAACCCGGCAACCCCGTAGCATCGTACTGTTGTTGGAAATATGGGTACCGTGTGTATAAATCATACACTATTCGTGTGAATAGATTTCTCGACATCCTAAAACGTCGCCTGAACGTCTTCTCCGGGTACGTCGGGTTATCGGAAAAGTAGTCCGCCATTAGCCTTGCGTTACCTTCTACCCGACCCCTGTCTATGTTAGGGGCTTTCGAACGACGAATCGATGATGATGCGTTTGCTTGTTGGACAAGATGCGCAAACATTTGCGCATCTTGTTCCCAGTCTTCGTCGGTATCCGTGGATGATGAATCGTTCAAATAATCGGGTTGTGCCATTGTGGATGTATGTAGAAGAGAGTAGTGGTGTAAGAAATTTGGTTGGAGGATGAAGAAATTTGTGTAAGATATTTGGTTGGGTATGTGTATATGTTGTGTATGAAGGGTATATATATATATAGAGAAGGTATTAAATGAAAAAGAAAAAAAAATATATACGTTCGGAGAGAGCCGTTTGACAACGGCTCTCCCAACCCGATTCACCTTCAAGCCGCCGGCTTCACAAACCCACACACCCAAGCCGCTGTGACCCGACGGGTAGGGCGGCTAAGCCCGCTGCCAACCCAATGGTGCGGTGCGTGTAGCCTAAGACTAGGTCTTTCAAGCATCTCCCCATTTTAAACTAATTACACTTTTAAGGAGTGAATTTAGTGACTATTTACCAAATTCTTATCGGATAAGTTTACGAGACATGACGTTCAAATTCAACTACCTTATTTTATAACATCATTGGCCTTGAAAACTAATTTTTTATAAGCATTTTTAACTCGGTAAGCTCTTATTTGATAAAAGTAATTTCTCACACTTACGATGATAAGAGTCTCGGTATTTTTCTCTTTGACTTGTCTCTTACCGAGTAGGTTTCCCGATCATCATGCTCAATAAATAAGGTAAATGATGTTGGTAAACGTTTACCCCGATACAGACAAATGAGTTGTTTTATGGAAGTATGTGTCTTTCATGTGGGTTTATGCAAGTATGTGTCTTTCAGGTAAGGTGTGCTTATGGGTTGGGTTAATCGATTTGAAGACATTTGAACAACCTAACACAAAATTAAGGAAAATCGAACCATTGGTTTGAAATTAAGTTAGGCCCCAAAGTCCAACCCATGACTCGATTAAAGTTTTAGCGGCTTCTCTAAATTTATTTGCATTTCTTTTTAATATGTATATTTTGCCAAAAACGACTCGATGACAACGTGCGATGGAACTCATAAGATCGATGCGATTATTGGAAAGTTATATATTGTACCTGAATATTTGATGAACTTGTATATTCTCTTGAATGATTGATTGTATTTCAAAGGAAGATTACTTTTAACTTTATATTCTCAATGTTGATTTTATTTTCTTTAAACACAATCCTACCAAACCGATCAACGCTTTCGGATTGGCTTGGCTTGGGTTTGGTTAAGTTGAAATTTTTTTAAAAGTTAGTGAGTACTAGATTAGATTATTTCAAATACGTTCAATCAGATTAACACAATTTATAGACATTCTACATGTGATACCTTATAAACCACAAGGACGAATCTTGGAATATAATCTCTACAAGAAAAAAACAAAAAATCTTACACGTAAAAGATACGATGTGATATGCCTCCTAATTTTGTATCTCATTTACTTGTATTACTGTTTATATCATAATTTCGACCCCATTAAACTATTACGATCTAAGAAAACGTTTTTTTAGCAAATAAACGTTTATTTTTTTACAAATCCAAATCCATAGTAAATTATTGAAAGATATTACATATAATATGTCATATAATATAAAGTATATAACCTCCAATTTAATTATAAAATAATACTTAAAAACGCCAAATTAGCCATCACCAAGATATGCTACAGGAAAAAGCTCATTCCAAGACAACGAGCATAAAAAGACTTTAATTTTTGGACATTACGATGAATACAAGAAAGCAATATTTTACATATAATAAATGAACCCAAATGGTCCCAAAAAAAAACTATCGTATAGGATACGTTTTAAATACATAATTTATCACACTATAAGAAATCATACCTATAACGTTTGAAAAAGGGGCCCTGGCTCACTCTAGGATTTTAATTCATTTTATAAATACGTGTAATTCTAATAGTATTTAGCTGTTTTCTTTTGTAGGTAATTCAAAAGAAAATGTTGGGTGGAGAGAAGACACAATAGTCCATAGTGTATATGCACTTTTGGAAAAAGTAAAATTTGCTTGTAATTTAAAGGGTGTTTGGGATTTGGTTATTTAGCACAACCTATATTTTTTTAATTGTTTTTCAAAGGCGTAACAGCATTGAACCAACGAACGACTACCACAAACATACACATGTAAGCATGCTTCCTCAGCGGTATCGGGAATCCAAGGGCAGCCCACTAATCCGCCGCTGTCCCGATCCAGCTTACGCTGGACCTAAAGCACAACCACAATCTTTAACTGGGCTAGGGGGGGGCCCAATATAGACTGGACCATCTCAAGGACTGGGTACTCCTCATGCCCTCAAATTGACTCCCTTTAGATTTGGACCCAGGTAGACTGGGATACCATCCACAGTCCTCCCAGGATGTTAACGCCCTTAGGAAGACCAACTAAGCTAGACAATTTTTTTTATTATTAATTTATACTGTGTTAAAACAAAATTTTATTGAAAAGTTATTGGATAAAAAAGATAATAAGGTGATAAGTTGTTTTTAAATGAACCTCCTTAGACTTTTTATCCCCTCACATAAATGTAGACCCCCTCAACTAGATCCCGCATGTACAGTCACATAATATTACATATTTACCTCAATGGGGTCCATTTATAATTCCCCATAGATTAATATGTCATAATGGGTTGATTTATCAATACTTTTTCCCAATGATGATAAAAAGATATAAGCATATTTTTTTCTTCCATATAAAATTATTAAGTGCTTATCAGTGGTGAAGAAACAAAATAAGTCAATAAGGAGTTTAAATAAAGAATCTCAAACACCCCCTTAGTGTGGACTTTATTCATCTAGCTTGGTCTTGTTATAAAGATGGTCAATCATGTAGTTTTTCGGTTGATAATACGAGGTTGATGATGAAGACATCATATATAAATTTCTGAAATAAAAACTCATAGAGGTCATTATAGAATATGTAAAATCGTGTTTCATTCTTATAAAATAGTCAATTAGTTACAAGTATTTTTTTAATTTATATTTTATCATCAGAATAACTAGTGATTGCTATTTAAGAAATTTAATATTTGTCTGTCTTCTAGTATTTTCAATTTACGTAGATTTGACGCTCCATTTGATTCAAAATTCTAGCTTAACCCCTGATAACGACAAAGGCTATGTGACAATTCGCAATTGTCATTGTAGGTAATAGGGAGCTACAACTACTACATGTTGTCGCAAACTCTTTTTTACACATTATTGATTGGTTCAAACTCTTTTTTACACATTATATCGACAACATGTCGTAGCTACAAGGAGGTACAACTATACAGACCAATAGTGACAAATCAATAGTGTCAACAAAAGTCCTTGTAATAAGGTAGATTTGTTGAAGTGTCAATACATCAAGTGATAAAAATTACTTTATACACTTACATGTATACGGTTGTAAATAAACCGAATGAACACGAACGATGGTTTGTTCATGTTTGTTTGTTAACTTAACCGAACGAACAAAGTTTATTGTTTTATGTTTGTTTGTTTAAAAAATGTGTTCATTAATATGTTAAACAAACATAAACAAATGAACGTGAATGAACTTAAACGAACATAAATGAACGAACGCAAATGAAAAAAAAAACAATCACCAGTACTCATTGTCCCATTCCTATAAAACATAACAAAATGAAAACCGGGTTAGACTGGATAACAGAGGAATTTTAAAAATTGAATTTAATTAACTTTACATAATAATGTCATAATATATGACTATATTTATATTATAAACAAATGTTACCAAACATAGACAAATGTACATGAGCATACACAAACATAAATGAACAAACGTGAAATTAACGTTCACGAATGTAAAGGAACGAAGAGAATCATTGTTACATGTTCATTCATTTAATTGTATAAGGAAAAATAATGTGTTCATGTTCGTTAATTTATTAAATAAACAAACATAACAAACTTTCTACCATAGAATTCACGAATGATTCATTGACTATCCGGTTTGTTTATAGCCCTATAAACATATAAATGCTGTATACTTTTATCATAATAAGACTTATGATCCTATTTCAAGTTCGATCGCACCCATTTTAACACCCAAAGGTTGGGTCAGTTTTTTATTTTTTTACTAACTGAAACTAGGCTTGGAAAGGGACAATACTAACTTGTTATAATAAATGGGCAAACATGGACTTGGGTTATGCAAAAAGATTAATAGTTACGTTGATATTATTATAGCTAATTTACATTTTAATAATGACTAAACTTTAACTTTGGTCCAGGAGACATGGCGAAAAATTTGAAAGTAGGACCTGAACTTTGATAAGTCTATAAATAACCTTAGTAGTTTGTATTTTGCTCTGAATTCTGTCTCTAAACATTAACTTCGTTATAAATGTTTTTTTAGAGTGGGGATATTTCGGTCTTTTTATATAATTCTTTGTCTTTTTCTATATTGTTCTTATCTGACGATTACGTTTTTTCTTTTGAAAAAAAAATCAAAAAGATTAATTAGTTTATTTTATATATATATATATGTATGTATATAAACGAAAGTTCGGCTAGAAACTCATCTTTCATTACGAAGTGAAGACATCCGAGAGCGCTTCACGTATCCCATACACTCTGAATAATACAGAATTATTCAGGGTGAATGTTCTGCATTATTCAAGGTAAAATAATACAACATTCAGATTGAATAATACTGAATGCTTATAGTCCGAGTGCCATATAATTCACCATGAATAATGCATTAACATTTAGTCTGAATAATCATATATCATCCAGATTGAATTGCGAACACGAAGGCATGCCACATGACATATTCAATTTGAATAATCATGTATTATTCAGACCAAATAATACAACATTCAATATTATTCAGTCTAAATATCCAACGTGGTGCATTCTTGATTGTTCTCACTTTCACAATGGAATTTGAGTTCACAACCAAACTTCAGTTTATATATATGTAGAGAAAGGTTCAAACAAGAACAAAACCATTTTATAGGAACAAATGAACAATTCTAAATCACTTGTGATGTGGGACCCACCATTACTTAATGATGGGTCCCACATAACATGTGGCTCAAAATGCATTCTTTTGTTCCTACAAATGAACAATTCTAAATCACATGTAATGTGGGACCCACCATTATTTAATGATGGGTCCCACATAACATGTGGCTCAAAATGCATTCTTTTGTTCCTACAAATGAGGTTGTTCTTGTATGAACCTCCCTCTATATATGTATATATATATAAATGATGTATTATTTTTCATCTTGTAATCGATCCTGACAGTGAACGTGAAGACCACTTCGTGCCACATGACAATATTCAGTTTAATATTCATGCTTTATTCAAATTGAATAAAAGCTTATTCAATTTGAATAAAGTTTTATTCACTCTGCATAATATTCATACTGAATAAAGTTAAGTATTGATTCAGATTGCCACATGACACGATCTTGTTGGTCCCTACGTTCACAACGAAAGAGGAGTTCACATTTGAACTTTCCTCTATAATTTGTATATATATATATATATATATAGAGAGAGAGAGAGAGAGAGAGAGTCCATTTCATTTGTGACCCCATTTAAATTTGTGAACCAAAATGGTTCATAAATGAAACTCCCACTATATATATATATATATAGAGAGAGAGAGAGAGAGAGAGAGAGAGTGTGTATATATATAGTATTAGGTTCAAATGAGAAATGCTAAAAAAATACGAAGTAGAGAAGTGATCTCCACCACTCATCTGGTCAATAAAGTCGGTTTTGACCAATCACCCTCCGTGAATTGTGTCCATCAACGATTGAGATCACTTTTCCATTAGTATTTTTAGCACTTTTCATTTGAACCTTCTTTTCTCTCTCTCTCTCTCTCTCTCTATATATATATATATATGTATATATATATGGTCAGGTTCAAATGTGAACTCATTTGTGAACGTGAGGACCACTAGTATCGCGCCACGTGGCATTATTCAGTCTAAATATTCATGTTTTATTCAGACTGAATAAAGCTTTATTTAGATCGAATAAAGCTTGTTTTCAGACTAAATGCATAAAGCTTTATTCAATGTGAATAAAGCTTAGGCGCCAATTCAAATTTTCACGTGGCGTGGTTTTGTTGATCCTCACGTCCCAATGAAAGTTGAGTTCACATTTGATTATGCAACCCAGTAAAAGGTTACAACCCAAGCAACATTCATCTAAACCATTAATTTTATCCCATTAATTATGATTGACTATTCGATTCATCAATGATTAGTGATTTCATGCAATAATATTGCCTACAATGCATAGTATTTTCATTAAATGCATGTGTTAACATGGAATGCATACTATTTCATAAATGCTTCATGAAAGTATCATGTTCATGCAATGCAACACATAATTCCTTATGTGCATCGACATCTGTTGCTGGAATATGATGAAATCATGAAAATACATCTAGAGAAGCTATCAGGAACTATATAAATGGGCTAAACAAATGATTTACATGAAGGTTGTACGAGTTGTAACCTTTTACTAGGTTGCATAATAACTTTGGTATATATATATATATAGTATTAGGTTCAAATGAGAAGTGATAAAAAACTATGAAGCAGAGAAGTGATCAGAGCCTTCCATTTATTTGATCAATGGTTATTAATTAATTGATGCAGCAGATTATTAAAGGAGTACCGTAAGTTTTGTGGAATAGCGGAAGGGTATTTTGGTAATTATTCCAATTGTTCATATATGAATCATTCAAATTATTCATATATGAATCATTGTATTATGAAGATTCATATCTGAATGTTCATATCTGAATATTCCAATTGTTCGTATACTTCATAGTTTTTTATCACTTCTCATTTGATTAAATAAATAGAGGAAAGTTCAAATGTTAACCACTTTTTGGTTGTGAACGTGAGGACAACCGAGAGCGCGACACGTGGCGGCTTTGAGTGTGGTCCCCCTCTTTAATTCAATGCCCTCCCATGAATCACGCCTAGTCATCCGCCGTGGACTTGACGTGGCGCCTAGTCATCCGCCAAGTGTCGCGCTCTCGGTTGTCCTCACGTTCACAACCAAAAAGTGGTTCACATTTGAACCCACCCATATATATATATATAGAGAGAGAGAGAGAGAGGGAGCATCAAATGCACACTCAATATATATTGCACACCTTTAGAACCCATCACAACCCTCCAATATTTGATCCAATGGTGGTTGTATTCAGGGTGCATATTGCAATTAATTGAAAGTAGTTATCAATTTTGAAATTTTACAAACCACTAAAAGGGCATTTTAGGGAATTGGTATCTCATTTTAAAAAAGGAATTAATCTTATCCCCACCTATCTCGCATTCTCTTCATGAGAATTATTGATTTTTTTTAAAGCAATTCATTTATACCACAAACCCAATTGATTTTTTTTTAAAAGGGATCCATTTATACCATAAACCCAGGAAATACAGAGCCTAAAACCAGATCTAAAGGTTGCTGCTATGTCGACCTCCTGCACATCATAGACCCGCATCTATGAAGGTTTACCTGCACCCCGCATATGCACATGTGAAGGTTTACCTGCACTTTGTATATGTAGATGTGAAGGTTTACCTGTACTTTATATGTGCACATGTGAAGGTTTACCTGCACTTTATATGTGCACATGTGAAGGTTTGCTGAGGGTATATGCATATGTGAAGGTTTACGTGTACTTTGTTGAGGGTATATGCACATGTGACTAGTTACTTAGAACTTCTTGAAGTGATAAATTTTTTTACATGCATATTAAAAAAAATGATTACATGCTGCACTTTTTGATGGGTCTATTCACATATGAATTTGTATCTGCACCTTGTGTAATAATACCTTCATCAAAATTGGTTTTTTCTGCATCAATCGAGGCTATGTGCAACTGATCAGAGTTAGTTTCACTTATATCTTTGTCTGACATAATAATACTTGCAGATGATGATATTGAATTGAATAAGTCTCTATTTCTATTTAATTATTCAATCGATATTCATTATTAATTAGATAATAATCAGTAAATTAAAAAATAACAAGATTTTAGGAAACAAATCAACGATAACATCGGTTACGAAATTATCTATAAATAGAAGAAATTTTGAAATAAACCAATAATTACATATTTACCCTTTGAATTTAAATTAAATAATAAAAGTAAAATAATATGATTTCACTAAATCAATGGCTAGGATGGGTTCTTAAGGTGTGCAAGAATTGGTTGGTGTGTATTTGATTATCCCTCTATATATATATATATATATATATATATATATATATATATATGGGTGTGCGATTCTTTTTGGAGGTGTTTATATGTGCTCTAAAACTAACTATTTTCATTTTGAAGCTACTATTATCAGTTTGTAGTGTGTGACAAATCACTTTGTAAAACTCTCACATTTTTATAGCTAACACAAATGGATTTTTAGAAATAGGTACAGAATTGTTGCAATAAAAATGATCTCGAAGGTACCGGATACGTGTAAAATTGTATAACCATCCGTAACTTTAATAAATAGTCTTCGATAACTTGATTTCGATTTTGTATCTCACAATATAGTAGCTTTAAGTAATAGGAGGCCTGATAAGTGGATACAACTATTCAAAGATACTATAAGATTATTGGTATGAGGGTCTGCTACGTATTTATGCATGTGCCAACAGAAAATCTTATACTAATCTTAGGTTTACGAGACCAAGCTGTTTCTATAAGATCAGTAAAACCAAGACTTTACACATGAAACTTCATATCCAAACATCATGAAGGTAAAAAAAAATCGAACATTAATAGTCAAAAGCATTGACAAGGGAAAAAAAACCCAAACCAAGGTAAAAAATATATCCGAACCTTCATAGTGAAAATGCTTTGAAGGTATAAAAGATCGAATTTTCACAATGAAAAACATCGTGAACGTAACATTTACAGTGTTTTCATCATGAAGGTTCGTATTCTTTTTACCTTCATAGTGTTGTGCTGTGAAGTTTAATGTGTAGAATTCTAGTCTCACCAGTCTCATGAAAACAGTTGGTCTCATGTGAACCTGATCCATAACTTACATATTAAACAGGTAAGATAAATATGTATCGTGATTTTACTTTTTATTAGTGAGTTCATAGTAGTTCGAATTGTTCAACAAATAACTTATGTACATTCATATTTTCTCGAACACAGTAACTTAGAATGTGTTTATTAATATATTATGCAAACATTAACTAATAAAGGTATTCAAAAATCATAGTTGCTCTGAATCTAATAAGTTCCACATAACCATATCGGTAGGGAAATCAAACAAAGAATTTTCGATGTCTTCTTGCTCGACGACATTTAAGGCCTCCCCCTCTGTCTGAGAACCATCGAATGACCACCCAATTTCCCCGTCAATTGCTTCTCCACCTTCATCAAATAACTCCTTTAAAAACTCATTAATCTTACCATCTAATATTGTTGGTGACGACATTAACCCTGGGGATATATTATAATTGTTGTCAACACCATCATTTGATGATTTTATTAAGTTTCTATCGTCATGAGTTTCTAAGATCTGGTTGTCACCCTTGAACCAATTTAGGGGTTTGGAGAATGCCAGTGGTTGAGGCTTGATAATTGTGACCATCGTGTGATCTTCTGGCGATTTAGCATCTTGAGGTTCTTTCTTTTGTTGTTTGGGACGAGATCGGAGGTGGGTGTTCCAGTAGTTCTTCACATCGTTTGCTGTTCTTCCCGGTATTCTTCCAGCAATCAGCGACCATCTATAATAAAGTATGAAAAGGAATTATTACATTATTTAATTACACTAGAATAAAAACTTTACTACACTTGGCATTTGTTTCAAGTTCAAAAGAGATAAAATGTAATATTTGTCGTTAAGAACTTGTATCTAAATACCACTTGCCTATTGCCTAGAAGCTTGTGGAGCCTAAGTATGAGATCAACTTCATCTTCTTCGAAATCCCCTCTCTTTAAATTTGGCCTCAGATAATTCAACCATCGCAACCTACAACTCTTTCTACATCTACTTAAACCTGCAGATAATGCAATAAAAACATTAACACGGAAAACTTTAGGACAAAATCCCAACATCATCTTTTTTTTTTCTTTCTATGAAATTCCCATAAAAAGCTTAACGAAAGTCAAAAGGAGTACATGATGTGTTTGTTACCTGCTTTGAGAGGAACAAGATGCCATCTTCCTTCGCCGTATTTCTCGACATAGTTTTTGAGAAGCATATCTTCTTCGGCAGTCCATGCACCTTTCCTCAACGCTAGACCCTTATTACAAGCTTGCCTCATTCTTTTGTACTCCATGCGAGTATTGTTGCACTCATATATATGTATATAAATTTACGTCCAAATTTCTTGTGAAATCTTTCTCTATAGTTGCATGAAAGACGTGATGGTCTCTTCTTTGTGCATAACCCTTGATACAATGTCCATTTTATAGACAAATAATATAGTGTATGCATTGAACCATCCCCACCCCACCACACCCCTACACACCCATACGTCTCTCCACACATATATGATATATATAGATCACACCTACGTGCACACTCATTTTCCACAAATGCGTGACTTTCCACATCAGGAAGTTCCAAAAATGGTATGGAAAAATATTGATAATAAACAAATAACTTTATAATAAAAATAATAGTATTTTGTGAGCTTTTTGGCGTAATGAACCGACTTTTGTAATTGAGCATTTGAGAATATCTCCATCCAAATGTCGGAATAATCACTGTGAACATAAAAATGAATGTGGTGTCTACTTCAACCAACCACCAAAATACAAAAAGAAGAGGTAGTCCACATTTGGCCTCTAAGGTCAAAGAAATTGAATTTTATTTTTCATATATTAATACTAGAAATTGATAGTATAATGATAAACAAAATAGAATAATTAAATATTAAAAAGGTATAAACCATGTAAACTAATTATAGTTGTTGATCAAAAAAATCAACGAAGGATATGAATTGATAGAGAATATGAAATATATGGTAAGTTCATGATTATGAAATTATGAAATATGAAAACGATTCATAGAATTTCATAGGATTTCGTAGGTTTATATGATTTATACCATTTTAATGATTTACGAATGCACTTCCCTCTATTATTATAATATGAAAGATATATTTTAGTATCTTTTTGTGTATGGTTGGACTTGGGTTTTATTTAGAGTTCAAACAATCCACCATTTTAGTGGTGTTGGTGTATCCTATTTAGTGGTTAGGTTGGAGACGATCTTGATACGATTATCTGTCGCAATGAATTGTGTGCTATAATGTCAATATTTGATCTCTCTAAACATTTCCAAATATAATTTTAAGTGAATTTCAAAGTACAAAACAAGAGGTTGACTTAATAAATTCGAATTCAACTTTAAACCATGATAAAAGTTATTGATAGGGATGTTTACGGGACGGGGCGGGTAGTGAAAATTTTGAGAACCATGTGTACGGGACGGGCACCAAATTTTACTATCCGAAATCAAACCGCGTGGGGCGGGTACCCGCATCGAACTAAACTGAAAAGAAGCGGGTACCCACGATTCGGTTCGTGGTTCGTGGGTACACACATTTTGTTGAGTGTTTTGATGTACAAAAAATATATACAACAAATGAAGTTATTTTGTGTAAAAACTAAAACAATTAACACTAAAAAATATTAGAAAATGAAAATAAGAGTATCGAGGATTTGGTATGAAGTGATGATCAATTGATCATCAATTTGGTATGAAGTCTATGAAATTAAATGTCTATAAACATTAGATTTTTACCATGGATGATGTAGAAACATGATTTTGGCTTGTTTTGGTCGAAATTGGGGTTATAGGGTGAAAACCCTTGGTTTGGTCGTAACCCGTGTGAAGGGTACGATTTGGGATCGTCCGCGGGTAGTCGACGGGTAAGAACCTGCGACCAACCCGCCGATTCCACTGAGTTGTTTTTGGACTTGTTCCAGTCGGGCTCAAATTAGGGTTTAATTGCTTATAGACCCCTAAGGGCTAGTGTAACTAGATGTTACGTGAAGTTTCGTGGAAATTGGTCAAGGGTAGCTTGGTCTTTTTGAGATAGTGAGTCAGGAATGAGTTATGGACCCATTATGGGCTATGTTTGATATGTTTATGTGCTTGTGTATGGTTAGGTGGTACGAAGTGATTGTGTTAGCTTGTGAGGTGTTTGATTTGCTAGCATCTTGTCAGGTGAGTACTCTACTTAACTCTTGTTGTTATGTGTGTATGATTATAAATGCATGTGTAATTGTGTGTATGTGTTCCTTCGGGGACAATGCAGATAGTAGCTATGGTGGTAGAAATACCCCTAGGGAAGATTGGAGGTAGAGGCCTGGTACCAGTGTCATAAAATCCTTCCTTGATGGTATTGAGCCGTAAGGAAGGTGGGAGTTTTACATGTATATAGTTGATATGTACTTGTAATTGTATGTGCATGATGGTAAGTAGTTAGGTGTGTGTTCTCTAAGCTTTATGCTTACCCCGTTGTTGTTGTTTTTAGTGTCTGGTACGTCCCGAAAGGGAAAGGAGAAGGTCACCGTATGAGGTTCCGGGTTAGCAGTTCAGTTACAAGGATTTGCAGAAAGTGTTTCTTTGGGTTTAAAACTCTTTATGTTTGAAATGTAAACAATTGGTTGGGTTTTTCTTAGACTTAAATACTCGTGTTTTCGCTAGTAGTAACCTATGAGTTAAATTCTTAACCTAATGGTGATTTTTAAATGTTAGTTTCGGGCAAGCTTCCACATTTGTTCAAGATTTGGTTACTTTTCAGTTAATGATGATTGTTTTAAGATATGGGTGTTACACACAACCACTATCCAAAAAAACGACAACTGCTGCTATGGCACTCCGTGACACAAGGCTTGGGTCTCGCGCCATGTTAAGCTTGGCGCCATGGCCCCATGAGCGGTTTTTGTATTGCAATATTTGATTTTTCTCAGCAGTCTAGCCTAGTTGCTTCCCTTTTAGGCGTCTACGTATTTAATATCTTATTTGTTAGTTTTAATATATATATATATATATATAACAAATTTAACTTGTAAATTACCATTGAGTCATTGAATAACGGTATCGTTGCCACGCCACATCTCACACTATTTAGAATCTTACCCACAAATTAGTTGGGCTTATAAAGAACTCAAAAATCTCTTTTTCTACCCATGTGGTACGAGTTGTTGCAAACTCCGTACTTAAACTTTTGACGTCCTTGTCGGACCTGCCTATGAAACGTCCTCCTTGTAATGCGCGATGCGAGATTCGCTTGCAATATTACAACCAGGGGCGGAACACAAACCTTCAAACCTAGGGGGCCAGAATTAGCTAAGCCGAGTTGCGTAGAAAATAATTCTAGTTCGGCTTGAACAAAAAATAGCTAACATTCAAACTATTGTCACTCATTTATGGGGGCGAATTCGACATAGATTAACTTGTTTACGGCTCGTGCTCGATAACTTATATACATATGTATTACAATCCACTGTGTAAGCCAAAAAATGACCTACTCACATTAATGTCCTTAGATTCTTATATAAAGGTTACATGTAAGGTTGGTTAATTTTACACATAATCAACTTTTGCAGAAATATTTTACCAAAATACGTCTAGCTCATTTCAATGTAGCAAGCTCCCTTTTTTTCTTTCAAAAAAGTAATTTAAAATTCATAAAAATCGCTAAAAAATTGTATAACTCTTTATAAGAATTTTCTAAAGAAAAGATAGTATGCAAAAAATAAATAAATAAAATAGTCCAAAATTTATTAATCAGATAAAAAGGTAATAACAAATTGATGAAAATTATAAATTCTTGGATAATTATATAGGGATTTATTAAATAACTTCATGATTTGTAGAGGGGCCAATATAAAAAACACAAAGAACTAATATTCATTTGAAATAAGTCTCCTAGATGATGTGAAGAAAAACAGGGGGGCCTTGTCCCCCCATAGCTCTTATAGAGATCCGCCACTCATTACAACAACACCCATTCGAGGACTCGTCATATCCGATGAGGTTTTCCTTACCATTAGATGGTACAAAGGTTGGCTTTGACATTATTTGTAACGCCTTAAAACCCAAAAGAACAAGCTAGCTCATGATATCCACCATGGGCGGAACACAATGAGGGCTGTGGAGGGCCATGGCCACCGCAATATTTTATGCTCTTATATTAAATTTTCAGAAGAAAATACATAATAACTCTGTAACTTGATGGTTTGTTAATAGGATATTTCCAGCGGCCATCTTGGTTTAGAGCTGCACAGAAAATCCGGTTATCCGATTTTGCACAAAAACTATCCGAATCCGGTTTTATAAAAACCGAATTTTTTTCAAACCGGATCGGATTTTTTTCAAACCGGAATTTTTTCAAACCGGATTTTAACCGGATTTGATCCGATCCGGTTTGACCGGATAACCGGTTTCAAATCAAACCGGTAATGTCTATGTGAGCTTACTACTATTGGGCCTGAAATCCTAAAAAAATTCACGGCCCATAAAAAATCACGGCCCACACCAATTCAGATTAGATTTCAATTGAATTTTCTAGCCCAAAAAAAGACCCAATAGAGGACCGGTTCCACCGGAACCGGTTTCAATCCGATCCGAAACCGGTTCTATCGGATATGGATTTTTTCGAAAAACCGGTTGAAATCCGAACCGGTTTCTAACAAAACCGGTTTCTGACAGATCCGAAAAAAACCGGTTTAGTATAAATCCGATCCGGATCGAATAAAAATCCGGTCATGTGCACCTCTATCCTGGTTTGATCATTTTCAATTGCAATTTTTTTTTCTTTTAAAACTTTTTCTATCATCAATTCAAAACTCTACTTTTAGTCCGTGTGATTTGTCCAAAAACTATAAAATTGTGCATGTGTTTTAAATAAATATCAAACTAATCGATATATTTTGTATTTTATTTGAAAATGATTATTAGCTAACTCTATTTACTTGTTGACCTTTATCTATACTATTATATAAAGAGAATAACTCATAAAGTTGGTTATTTTGTTCAACAAAACCGATTTTACACATTTACACTTTGTATCCCTATAATTAGTTATTAAATCTTATTTTAATCCTTCACTTTTTCATTTTCTATTTTAAACCCTTATCATATAATATAAAGAGTAAATTATGGATTTGGTCCCTGTGGTTTGATAGTTTTTATGGATTTGGTCCCTAAACTTCAAAAATTATGGATTTGGTCCCCATGGTTCGCAATTCCTGTTGGATTTGGTCCCCGACCCTAACATTCATCTAACTTGTCAGTTAAATCCAAGGGCAATTACGTCTTTTTATTTTTTAAACATTATTAAATTAATTTTATTACTTCTTTTGAATTACTTAAACTAGAACTATATATATAATACAATAGTATATATACACATACATATACCATCGTATATATGCAGTAGTATGATGATGGTGGTGGTGATGGTAGGTTAATGGTAGTGGTGGTGATGGTGATAATGGTGGTGGTGATGGTGGGTTAATGGTGGTGCTGGTGGTGGTGACGGTGATGGTGATGGCGGTGGGTTAATGGTGGTGGTGGTGG
Source organism: Centaurea solstitialis (assembly GCA_030169165.1). Taxonomy (NCBI): domain Eukaryota; kingdom Viridiplantae; phylum Streptophyta; class Magnoliopsida; order Asterales; family Asteraceae; genus Centaurea; species Centaurea solstitialis. The sequence goes on along the minus strand of CM058040.1, from coordinate 6,021,386 downwards.
CGGTGATGGTGGTGGGTTAACTAAACTTGAAGGATCATAAGTAAACTCCGACGAACGTCATCCCTACCGGCAAACTCCAACGAACTTCCGGCAACTATTCCGGCCAACCTGCAATTTCCGGCGAACTTCCACAACCATTGTTATTGAGACGTTTTTGTATTTTGTGTTGTTACATAAGGTTTCACAATGGATAAGGAGGAGGAGATTCTCGTCGAAAAAACAGTTCATGTCGGAGAGTGTGTGTATATATATATATAAAGTGTGTGTATGTGTGTATATTTTGGTTCACCCTCTGATATTGGGTACCATAAAGAAAGATGGGTGGGTGGGAGGAGAGAAAGATATTGATATTTTTTTGGTTTTTTTAATGTGATGCCATATGTCATCAATTGATTGGTTGTTAAAAAGGTAAAAAAGACAAAATAACTAAAAGACAAAACATTTATTGTTATGACCATTTTACCCTTGCACTTAACAAAAAGAATGAACGGCAGGTTTGACTTGGGACCAAATTCAACAGGAATTGCAAACCATAGGGACCAAATCCATAATTCTGAAGTTTAGGGACCAAATCCATAAAAATCATCAAACCACAGGGACCAAATCCGTAATTTACTCTAATATAAATAATCATATATTATAAGGTTAAATATATTAAAATTGCGTTTTTTTTTTACAAATTATATCATCATAATCGTCTCGTCAATACCTTCGAAATGAGCCCAATATTGAATATTTTTTATGCAATTATATTATATATTCTATTATATAAAGGTAATAAGTTTATTTCAATTTTCAAGATTGACTATTCAATTTTTCAAGATGCCCCCTTATTAAATATTCATTCTATCATTTTTTATTTATAACTTACGCTTAATACCCGTATAATTAACTAATTTAATTTATATTCAATATATTACTTTTTCATTTTTCACTTACATTTAATTATATTAACACAAATAATGTATATGAACTAAAGTAAAAAGTATTAAAATATTCATTTTTCTTTTTAGCAAATAATACCATTTTAATCGTCTCGACAATACCTTCAAAATAAATCTAATATTGAATATTTTTTAATGTAATCGTATTATTTAATATCAAGAATACATGCAAATTAATTAATTAATTTATTTTTCATTTTTTTTTTGAAGAGGTATCCCAGACCACATTGGGCCCACACCAATCCTCGGCAATTTTGGGCCGAAGTCCGACTGCTAAAGCATGCAGCCCGGGGTCGAAGCCCCCGTACCTCCAGAATGCATCCCCCAGGGCTCGAACTCAGGTTCACCACTATGTAGTGCTCGAGCCTTACGAATAGGCTAACACTCCTTTGGTAATTTATTTTATATTTTTACATTTTTGTTTTTCAGTTATGTTTTAATCTATACTATCTATATGTATATCTATACTATATATTAAAAAAAAAATAAGTCTTGAAAACGGTTATTTTTCAAGATTTCAATATTCAGCTTTACTGTTCTTTATGCACCATGTATAACAATGTAAAACACAATCAACAGTGTTGTGGCGGATTGGTTATCGCTCGGGGGTTCATAGCGCCCTAACCGAGTTCGAACCTTCCCGTGCGCATTATACCCACTTAATTATACGGGTATTTAAGTGGGTCCATGTTTAGCTCCAAAATTGTCGGGGATTAGTCGGACTTTATATATATATATATATAGAGGGAGAGAGAGAGAGAGTCAAGGGCGATCTATATTGCTTAGTTGCTTACAACCCTTTTGAGTTGCTAATTTATATGTTATTGATCTACACTAACTTTTACACCCGCCGCATCGCGCGGGTATTGGACTAGTTTATAGCTAAAGCATAATTTTAAGATTGTTGGGACATTTTTTCAAATGCAAAATTTTTTATTTGATTCAAATAGTGTAAATATTATTTCTAACATAAAGAAAAACCTTTTTAGGGTTCAAAGGAATCAAGTCTATCATAGTTAAATCTTTTTTCTTATTTTTGTATTTTAAATTTAATAATAAGCTTGTTACACTTAACAGTTTTTATAATAATTAAATTTTTAGGAAGTCTTTTGATATGTGAAGATTATATCAAAAATCACAATAATCTAGATTCTAACTAATACAAAATTATCAATTTCTTTTCATAGTTTATGGATTAAAAAAATATAATGTGGTTAATTTTTGGTTACCTTTTTTCATATAAGATATTTTTATACGAACAAATAAAAATAAACTATAATAGGCATGGGAATTGTCCCCGCCCCATCGGGGAACCCGGTCCACCCGCCCCGGTCGGGGACGGGGATTCCCCGGTAAACCGGGTATTGGGGACGGGGACGGGGATCCCCGTTTTCTCAAATCGGGGATGGGGATGGGGATGGGTTTAGCACTCCCCGCCCCGCCTCATACCCGTACCCGTATATATATTAAGTATTTATTTAAGTTATATATTGTTTTTCTATTATATTCTTATATGGTTGTTTATATTGCGATAAATTATTAATATTAATTGATGTGGTTTTGACTATTAATTGATACGTTTTGGAACGTGTGTCATTAAAAATAATTTTAGGATTAAGTTTAATTTGTTTTGGTATTATGTTTATAAATTATTATACGATTACGTCTATAAATTATTACATTATACATTCTTAGTTTTTATTGGACATATGTAAGATTTAAACACGTATCGTATCTCAAAACATTTAATTTAGAATAGATTATATAAACGGATATAAAATCCCCGTTTCCCCGTTGGGGATCCCCGTTCCCCGGTGGGTACAGGGATGGGGATATGATAAAATTCCCCGGTGGGGATGGGGAAGGGTACGGGGATGACGATGAAGGCTCGGGGACGGGGATGGGGATCGAGGTCCCCGCCCCAAACCCGCCCCATTCCCATGCCTAAACTATAAGATACATACTATTGTACATAGTCCAAGAAAATACAAATTACACATTTTGTAATAAAATATTTAACTCTTCATATTTTATTATTTTGTGATGTTATTATTCGGCCCCTTAGGTTATCTTACTCGTGTTCTGCCATTGTATCTACGATGAAAGTTATTAGTAGCTCATAACTTGAGGTGATAATAAAATTTTCAAATCCATTTTATCCATGTACGAAGAGTTGTTACTTGTTACATCTTGTATGGACTAAAATAACATTAGACTATCAAAGTAGTCTAAATATACATCCATACTACTACTCTATATATCATATATGTGAGTTTTGTGTTTGTAAAAGAAATTGAAAATCATTTGTGTTAATTTGTAAAAGAAATTGAAAATCATTATATAAAGGTAAAACGTAAAAGGTAAAAGAATTACAGCAATAACTATGAGAGATGAGGACCACATTTTGGAAGGTATATATTTAATTAAGAGGTAAGATGTCGTAATCATTTCAATGTTAAATGTCCTCCTACTATATGTCGATATGTTTATGAAATATGACCCATGAAATCATGAATACATATATACTGTATATTATACGAAATTAAGTCTTTAATTATTTACGTTATTGCTCATCTTGTTTTACTTATATAAGCGACAAAATATATGTAAACAGAAAATATTTAGTTCTATTGCATCCTTATTTTAGGAAACCATATTTCAAAAGCTTCATGTAGGAGTTTATAATTGCTGAAATTTTATTTTATTATTGGATGCAGAATAATTTGGGTAAAAGATAGACATGTTTCTGAAAGTATATCATCTAGAATATACATTTTTAAACAATAAATGTTAAATATTTTTTAAAATTCTTGTTTTACAAAACGAAAATCAAATGAAATTATTTTATTTCCTATAATCCGATAAAAAAACACCCAACTTCGTAAATATATACCATAGTTTTAGAAGAAGATAACCATCCATATCTTGCTAGAGGGTTTTTAATAAAGTTTGGTTGGCTAAGGATGGGAATGGTCATGTCGAAGCTCTCTTCCTAATTCTTTCTTTTAAAATAAATATCTGAAACATGTAGATCACGACAATCGGTTTAAATTTGTTTTTGAATGTGTAGAGTAATACTTTTGTTATTTTATATACATAAACATTTGCTTTAACCTTTGTTGACAGATATAAATTTGTGTTATCTTTCTTTTAACGACAATCATATATACCATTAAAACCAGAAAACCAAACAAACATCAGAATACATATACAAGACAAACCGCAAAACCGAATCAAAATTGACAAGGAGAGCAAACAATACAAAACGGAGCAATCAAACCAAAATTATACATAAACGCAAGGGAGAATTTACATATGTCTTAGGTAGGTCCCGAGACCTACCTAATTTTTTTATTTTTATTATAAGTTATAGAATTTTTTTTGAGACGTACCTTAAAAGATTTACAAAAAACTACCTTAAAAATCTATTTAGCAACTAAAGGAAAGCAAACTATATTAATTACTAAATTACTAAATTATATTAAATTACTAAAGGAAAGCAAACTAAAGGAGGTTTCGAGCGCTAAAGGAGGTTTCAAGATCATTGCAAAATAAAAAACAGATCCCAAAAGAGGCCTGAGATCATACATCATAAGACCCAAGAAAGAGTTTCTTACACGACTTATCTCGTGTGTGTATTATAAGCTATCCTACACAGTTTACGTGTATCTCTTTCTTTTTTAATTGGAGATCGAAGAATAAGTCAGATAAGAAAACATAAGATAAAGCGGGTACCAAGTGGATTAAGTCGCATGACACCCGCCTAAGACTACCTAGAACAACAATCTTTAACAATCCAATCTCAATTAAAATATTACTTCCTCTTCATCTACAACAATACAATCCAATCTCAAAATTTTCATACTCCAACCACAAATCTCCTACAATCCAATCTAATATAATATAATAATTTATAAAAACCATATATTATATTTCTTATACATATAATTATTTTTTCTAATTTGTAAATATAAAAAACAGATGAAACGAACGAAGATAACAAGTGTATTGGAATGGAGTGAAAGATTTGTATGTTAAAATTATATCAATCAATATTTGTAGTGAATTAAAATTCACGAATTTTGGTATATATTTTTTTAATTATTTTGTTAAAATCATTTTTTTATTAAATAAAATTTATTATTTACAAATTTAACATCATCTAATTAGATGGTGCCATGTTTCAAATAAAAGAGATCACATTTGCTCAATCTAAAATCGTGTGGCGATAAAAATTGCTTAGAATTAGTTGTCTATTTTGTTTTTTTGGCTTTTTCATTTTAAATACTATTTTGTCTTATTTACAATCTATTTTTTAGATTGCTAACGTGGATGGTCTAAGGCTACACGTACCCAAGCTTTCCAACCCTCTTAGGTCATCCGCTGTCGACCCATTGCAACCCAATGGTTTCAGCTGCCACATCAGCGCCACATCAGCTTTTCACTATTTTACCCACAACTACCCAATTCATCCACTGTCGACCCAATACATAACCCAATCTTACACACACTTTTATTTTATTAAATAAAGAAAACAAAAAAGAGAAAGAGGAGAGAGATAGAGAGAAAGAAGAGAGAGAAAGTGGGTAGTGGGTAGAGGGTCTTCGGCTTGGAGAAGCCGATTGGCAACAACCCTTTGCCATCCACTATGGTGTTCACTCATTTAAGCCGTCGGTTTGGAGTACCCAATGAGTACCCGATGGCCAATTCCACTCCCACAGTGGATGGCCTTAACCCACTCACTTTTTGAATGCCACATCAGCTTTTGGTCAACCCTCTCTTTACCCTCCCATAACCCTCTACAACACACACCCAACCCTCCCAACCCACACACTTTTCAATTTATTTTATTTATTTTATTTAATTAAATGATATAATTAAATAAATAATATTGTTAAAAATAATTTGTAAATTCTAATATTAATAAAAATTACATAACATTAATAAAAAAATTACATAACATTAATAAAAAAACTAAAAATCAATATCGAGGTTCCAAATATGTTCCACTAAATCCGCCCGAAGATTATGGTGAATATGTTGAGTTTCTCACTTGGAAAATATTCACCATACGTTGCTCCTCAGTGAGTTGTGGGTTAGGTGGATCCGGAATATCGTTCGGGACAACACAAATGGCCTTGTTTTTGTTTTCGAGTATCATATTGTGTAATATGATACACGCGTACATAACTTTGCGCATCGTAGGTATCTCCATGAAGCGAGACGGTTGTTTGATTATATTCCAACGTTTACGGATAATGCCGAAAGCTCGTTCGATATCTTTACGTGCCGCTTCTTGCGCTCCCTTAAACTTAATTCGTTTATCGTCTTCCGGATAGGAAAACGCTTTGACAAAAGTAGCCCATTCCGGATATATCCCATCCCCGAGATAATATCCGTGCTTGTAGGTGGCCCCATTTACTTGAAAAGTTTGGTCGGGTGCTCTTTCGTTATACACATCTTCGAAGATGGGCGAATGATTGAGCACGTTTAGGTCGTTCATGGCACCGGGACAACCAAAGAATGCGTGCCAAATCCATGCGTCTTGGGAGGCCGCCGCTTCTAAAATGATTGACGGATGCGGTTTATCGCCTCGATGGTATTGACCTTGCCATGCAACCGGACACATCGCCCATTCCCAATGCATGCAGTCAATGCTACTGAGCATGCTGGGAAATCCGTGACGGTCTTCGTGCGCGGCGTACAACTGCTGAATATCTTCGTAAGTCGGCTTGCGTAAATATACTTTTCCATACATTTGTATAATTCCCTCAACGAAGTGGTTTAGACACTTGCGTGCCGTTGACTCTCCCATGCGGACGTAGTCATCAAATGCGTCACCGGTTATTCCATACGCCAGTTGCCGAATTGCCGCCGTACACTTTTGGTGTGTGGACAAACCCGGCAACCCCGTAGCATCGTACTGTTGTTGGAAATATGGGTACCGTGTGTATAAATCATAGACTATTCGTGTGAATAGATTTCTCGACATCCTAAAACGTCGCTTGAACGTCTTCTCCGGGTACGTCGGGTTATCGTCAAAGTAGTCCGCCATTAGCCTTGCGTTAGCTTCTACCCGACCCCTGTCTATGTTAGGGGCCTTCGAACGAGGAATCGATGATGATGCGTTTGCTTGTTGGACAAGATGCGCAAACATTTGCGCATCTTGTTCCCAGTCTTCGTCGGTATCCGTGGATGATGAATCGTTCAAATAATCGGGTTGTGCCATTGTGGATGTATGTAGAAGAGAGTAGTTAAGAAATTTGGTTGGAGGATGAAGAAATTTGTGTAAGATATTTGGTTGGGTATGTGTATATGTTGTGTATGGAGGGTATATATATATATATATAGAAGGTATTAAATGAAAAAGAAAAAAAAATAAATAAAAAAAAATATATCCGTTGGAGGAGAGAGCCGTTTGACAACGGCTCTCCCAACCCGTTGTTGCTGCCAACCCGCCGGCTTCAAGCGCTGCGCATCCAACCCCTTCAAGCCGCCGGCTTCACTTCCCTCCTACCCGCACCCAACCCACATACCGGTGCGTGCATCCTAAGAGAGTGCCAAATCCATTCACAACTTGCAATTGCATGTCGGCTTGTTGCAAGCATTCATATTTGACCATAATTCCAATGTTTGACTCTCCTTTTCCCATGCATTCCACCGATGACAATTATCCATTTAATAGTAATTAGTTCTTTAGATTAGGATTGTTATTGGATTAGTCTTAGAATTGGTTTATGATTTCTCTTTTCTAATTTAGGCTTATGAATAGGTTTTTATTGTTTTAAATTGAAATCAAATTTAAGCTTTATTCAATATAATTATTATCTTTTAGACTTTTTAGAGATTATTTTCTTGTTTTGAGTTTTATGTATTGTAATTCTTGCCTATTGTAATCCTCCACAAACCTATGCTGCATTAATATATATAAGGTCAGGTTCAAATGAGAATGCATCTTTCATTGTAAACATGAGGACAGCTGAGAGAACGTCACATGACATGGTTCAGTCTGAATAATACATGATTATTTAAACTGAATATGCCATGTACGTGGTGCGTTTTCCGTTAACCTTATTTAAAAAAATGATACATTTTTTTATTTCATACACATTTTAATAAAACCATTTAGTTTTATATAATACCTAAAGCCGATACATTTTTTTATTAATAGGTGTAGATAAGTTTCAGTTTTTTTTCTATACATAAATAACAACAAAAAGATTGATTTTTTAAATACAATTTAAAATAGAAAAAGTTCTTTTTTTGGAGTAGTATAGACGGATTTGTAAATATATATTAAATAAACTGCATATAAACTTTTAAAAGTATTCAATACTTCATTTTTTAGACAAAAGGTTGATATAGACAAACTCAACTGGTCCACAATCGTCTATCAACTTTATAATGTGGGGGCATATCTGACTCACTCAATGTTTATGGCTATGTGGGTGCCTGAGCTCAAATTCGGGACCATCTAATTTTGGGCAAACACTAACCTCATTCATTACCAACTAAGCTATGTTGTAACAGGGAACTTATAATAATACAACGCTGCATTCTTCAAAGATTGAGAAACAAGACGAGATCTATTAAGAGAATGAGTCATTGACTATTCAATACTGAACTTATTATAAATGTATCAATCAGGTCTTTTAATAGTTTAATTTTATAAAATAAAAATACTTATATAACTGTGTTTTATTTAAAAAAATTTATTAATTAATATAATAAACTATAGAATAAAAAATAGGTAGAAAATAAAAGACAAACTAGAAGAAGCGGTGACTGGTGTGAGGGTGATGAAAATTAAAACAAAATGATGACAACCGTAATGACTAAATTGTTTGGTGGGTTTTGTCTCCCCTTGTTGTATTTGTCTTTCTTTCGGGTGATTTGATTGATTTAAAAAAAAAAAAAGAAAAAAAAAAAGAAAAGAAAAAGAGAAGAGAAGAGTAAACAACCATTTTGATCCATATTTTGATGATTATAAGTTTTTTTGTTGGGTTTAGTTCCTCAAAATTTATCCAACTTGTCACATTTTGCTATTGTATGTATTGTATTTTAAAAACTACCATTTAATATACTGAAGTTTCAAAATTTTACTATTGTATGCATTACCACCTTTAATAGCAAGTTACCCCTTTTTTTAGCAGGTTTGGTCCCTGAGTTTTATTAAATCTTACGATTTTGGTCCCCAAGTCACCACCACCATCTTCCTCCACCGCCTGCCGCCGCACCATCATCGCCACCCTCGCCGCACCACCATCGATGGCCACCATCATCACCAGAACCACCACCGCCTACCATCATCGTAACCACCATCATGGGACACCATCATCACCGGAACCACCACCATCATCGTAACCACCATCGCCATCATCGCCGGCCACACCGCCCACCATCACCGTAACCACCATCGTCAGACACCATCATCACCGGAACCACCACCATCATCACCTTAACCACCGTCGCCACCATAGTCGCAACACCATAGCCGGCCACCATCCTCACTGGAACCACCACCGACCACCATCACGGTAACCACCATCATCGGACACCATCATCACCGGACCACCACCATAACCGTAACCACCATCGCCACCATCGCCGTCCACTATCATCACCGGAAGCACCATCGCCCACCATCCCCGTAACCACCATCGCCGGACGCCATCATCACCGGAACCACCCCATCACCATAACCACCGTCGCCACCACCGTCGCCACCATCACCGCACCACCACCATCGCCGCCCCCACACCGCACCACCATCACTGGCCACCATCATTACGAGAACCACCACCATCGACCAGCACCGTAACCACCATCGCCCACCATCATCGGAACCACCACCATCACCGTAACCACCATTGCACATCATCGCCGGAGAAGATGGCCGGACTTCGCCGGAGAAGATGATCGGAGTTCGTCGGAGAAGATGACGGTGCGGCAGAAGGAGGTGGTGGTGCAGCGGCAGCGGTAGGTGGTGGTGTGAGTTTGGGACCAAATTCATAACATTTGATAGATCTCAGGGGCCAAATCAGTCAATTATTTTAATATTTTAGAATTAAAAAAATCGAAAATGAGAAAAATAACCTGCAACCTGTTTAGTAGGTCATCCAATACATACAATGGCAAAAATTTGAAACTTTAGTATATTAAATGGTAGTTTTCAAAGTGGGATACATACAATAGCAAAAGGTGACGAGTTTGATACATTTTGGAGAACTAAACCCTTTTTTGTTCATATAGTTTAAAAATTGCTTTTTTCGTTTTTATGGTTTCAGTTCGTTTCTATTTTTGTTTTTCCATTTAACTCTGTTAATAAAAGATGTTAAAATGTTCAACAAAAAAATAGAAAATTTACATATTTAGTCCTTGTGTTTTGTAGACCTATAAAAAATTAATAGTTCTATTTATTTAATTGATTTACTTAAGATCTTTATTAAAATAAGTAAAAAAAAAACTTATTTATAAGTATGAGGAAAATGTATTTAAAATAAGTAAGATTTTTATTTATTAGTGTGAGTAAAACGTATTTAAAATAAATAAATTATTAATTTTTACTTATATTGAATTATCATTTGAAAAGTTTAATATTACCCATAAAAAATTAGTTTTATTTTATACCAACCAAATGTTTTTGTTAAATACGTTTTACTCACACTAATCCATATACTCATTTATACTTTTTTATTAATCAATTTTAATATTTAATATTTAAATTAAAAAAGGATACATATGTGTAATGTTGTATAGAGGGAAGTTCAAATGTGAACAACTTTTTGGTTGTGAACGTGAGGACAACCGAGAGCGCGACACGTGGCGGCTTTGAGTGTGGTCCCTCTCTTTAATTCAATGCCCTCTCATGAATCGCGCCTATTCATCCGCCGTAGACTTGACGTGGCGCCTAGTCATCCGCCACGTGTCACGCTCTCGGTTGTCCTCACGTTCACAACCAAAAAGTGGTTCACAATTGAACCCACCCCATGTTGTATATATATATATATATAAAGACAGATTCATACAAGAATCAATCGCATTTGCAAGAACAAATAAACAAATTATAGTCATACATTGATATAGGCCCATGTGGGTCCACTTATTAAAAAATCATATGTGATTTAGTGGTTGGGACCCACCTGAATCATATATGATTTTTTTTATTATGGAGACCTACATGGGCCCACATCATATGTGATTGTTGTTAGTTTCTTTGTTCTTGTAAATTGTATTAGTTCTTATTTAAACCTACTTATATATATTATAGAAATACAATAAAAAAATAAAAAACAATTTAAATTAATAAAACACACATATATATGTGTATATATAGTCTTAAAAAGATGAATTTTATCGGGATGGAGTTGATGGTGTGAGTGTATACATGGGACTTAGAGGTGGGACCCGTTATGTTTATGTGAGTGAGAGGGGTGGGAATAACAATCCTCTTTAAAAAAATGTGTATAACACACACACATATATATAGAAGTATAATAAGGAAGTAATAAAAAAGGAAAAAAACCAATATATAAGTTTTATTTTTTTTAAAATTTAAGGATAAATATTTATAACTTTACAAAACATAAGAATTGAATATGTAACTTTAAAAAAAAATTCACATTTTAACGCCTTCTATTAACGTAGCGGTAGAAACGAAAATAGAAACAAATTAAAACCATAAGAACGAAAAAAGCAATTTTATAACTACAGTGACGAAAATAATTATAGTTATCAAACCACAGTATACAAGGACGAAAATTGTAGTTTACTTAAAAAATGACAAAATTGTTTTTGGATTGAAATAGAGATCAAATTTGATAAAGAGTGAAAACCATATGGATTAAAAAATGTAAGTTTAATATTATACATTTTAAAATAATTCAATTACCAAAAAGTTTAAGACACGAAAAGTAGAAATTATATTATATACAGTCCGTCTAATCATTTTGTTTTGTCGAATTCGACGGAGTTTTTGATTTTGGAAAGGGACTCGTTTGACCATCTCAAAATTATGTATTATTTTTAGAGTAAATTACATATTTTTTTTATATGGTTTACACATTTTATTCATAGTGGTCTTTATTTTAAAATAAATATATGAATGGTTCAACTTTGCAATTTTTTAGTCTCTCTGACCAACACCTCATTAAATGCACCAGTTAAATAGAGAGGGACCAAATTCATAAAGGGTAATTTATCTTTTTCACTTTTGCCTCCTATAAAGAAAATGGCTTCAAGCTCGCTAAGGTAATGCCTACTGCATAAACGATCTCTTACCGTAAACCATTCAGAGAACAAATAAACTGATTTCAAAATTTCATGAAAAAGAGTACATAAAACCAAATCAAAGGACAATTAAACTGATATATAATTGCTCCTACCCATTTTTGAATTAAAAAAACAAATTTCTGATGGAGCTCCATTCATTTTTAGGTTGACTCCACACAAAAAAGATGCTCCATTATTTGATGCAGCAAAGAATAGAGACGTCGAGAGGAAGAAGAGAGGCAAGGGCAAGGGTGGAATATTGAGCATCTAAAGTGTATAGGTGCTGCCATGGGCCATGAGCGAATAAGAGACATTTGAGCGATTCAAACATTAATTTTTCTTTTTTGTTAAACAACCTTTATATATGAGCGATTCAGACATTTGCCTCTGAATGACATCATTAAGAGGTAAACAAACACCTAAGTGAGAACTAATGCAATATTCGTTGTTTTCTGATGCATTGTCATTTATTGAAATCGTGACAGTTTTATTTAAAAACAATTCAATAACGTATCAAATAATCATGTATATCCTATGCAAGGTACCTTACCTTTTCCCGAATAAGTACCCATAAATCCTAGTCTGTAAAAAGCAAGAGAAAAAATTGAATAATTTTGAAAAAGGATTCCAAAGAAATGACCTTGAGCAAAAACTAAGCCAAAATTTGTTTTAAAAAAATAAAAATTGTAATGGTTGGTTTATCAAATGTTTGTCAGGTAAAAAATTAGTGACAATAGTTATCATCTCAATTATCTAAGTTACTTATGTTGGCTACACTGTGAAGAAATTTAATGTGAATTAAAGTAATATAACAAGTAAATACATATAAATACCAAACCATGTAAATCCAATTAATATGAAACCAAACAACCTCAATAAATTTTGTGCAAAAACAAGGTATGGACTATAAAGTGTGTTTATTCATAAATACGAGACTAAACAAACTTAGTAAACCCCATATGAAACGTTTACACATAAAACTTTAGATCCAAATAAATTTGAAATGCGAAATGAATTAGTGCTTAAAGGTGCATTCTATTCATTATAAGAAAACATGATTAAATCACAAAACATGCAAAGTAATTGTTGATCCTTGCATGGATAATAGATTTTTAGGCCTTCGATCAAGGATTTCGCGAATCATAACTAAGTTATTTGAAGCTTGCATTTCCCCTATCCAAAAACCTTATGAAAACCGACCTTTGCGGTCGTGAAATGCCTTGTCTTTTTTGTACGCCTTACCCTACAAAAAACAGAACGTTGTTATGCTACCCAATATCAAATGTGTATATCAGGTTTTCAATCAATTTTTTACAAGGACAAAACTACCATACATGAATTAACATGATATGGCTCTTGTGTGGACCTCATTCCTCATGTTACATTCCTCATTCTCATTCCTCTTGTTCAATGTATGTTAATGCAAATTATACTTAGAAGCCCTTTTTTTTGGGGCTAAACACGGCCCCACTTAAATGTCTCCAGGCATGCGTACGGGAAGATTCGAACTCGGTTAGGGTGCTATGAACCCCCGAGTGATAACCTTCACTGCTCAAATGTTGTGAAGGTTACAAATAAATAATGCGAACCTTCACAGCGGAAATGCTGTGAAGGTTTCCTTTTTTTGGAATTTTTTTATTCGATAGTATTTTTTAGTATGCTTTTACGATGAATGTTGATTTTTTTTTTACTTCACAAATATTTTGATATGAAGTTTCTTGTAAAATATGTTGGTCTCACCGGTCTCACCAGAACTTAACCCTATATATATATATATATATAAGAAGTATATATCGACTTAGGATTAGGTGAGACCAAGCTGTTTCCGTGAGACCGCGTGAGACCAATACCTAACGTATGAAACTTTACAAAAGTATACCGTGAAGGTAGATAAAACTCGAATACGCAGACCTAAAAATCACTTTCATTGCAAAAAAATATCCAAAACAAGGTAAAAAACGAAACCTTCATATCTCAAATGCTGTGAAGGTTAAAAATAAATAATGCGAACTTTCACAGCGGAAATGATGTGAAGGTTTCATTTTTTTAGCTTTTTTTCTTGAATAATGTTTTTTAGTATGTTTTTACGATGAATGTTCAATTTCTTTTACCGTGACAAATGTTTTAATGTGAAGTTTATAAAATAATATGTTGGTCTCACCAAAACTTAACCCGTATATATCAGTATTGTGTGACACTGTGACCAAGTTGATTTCTTGCCCACCGTTCTACGAATTCTTTATGGCTACTATTTATTATTTTGGAAGTTTATGAGAGAAGTAATATCCCGAATCCAAGTCCCATTTATGAAGAAGCGTCAACCATCACACGATGGTGAAAGTGATAGCCCTATTTTCATAAATTTCAGTAGTACTTTATTTTGTCTGTTTTCACAAACTTTCAATCCTTTTTTTTAATTTTCACAAACCATCAATTTTTTTTATTTCCGTTTGTTAATCTTATCGAGTTGTATGTTCTAGTTTTGATTTTATTTCATTTAAACACAATCGTTAATTGTAAAATGATATATCAAGTTTTAACCTAATCAACCGAGACTAACATGTTAAGGATTAAGTTGGTTTGAAAGTTTTTAAACTGCAGAAGTTAGATTGAATTGTTCAAATGCATTTAACATAGTCAACTTAACCCAAATATAGTGGTAGTGTCACTGATAAATAATCCTTAGTTCCATCCATATCTAAATTACGACTTGTGAGAATCTAAATTATTAAATTCAAAATGAATAATCTTATAAATTTAAACCAATACGGTCAATTTATTGGTGACAAAAAAAAGGATTATATACAAATTGATGTTTTTATGCTAATACTGAAAGAATCTTTAGAAATTAACCTTCTATAACTTTTACAAAATACTTAAATTATGAAATCTTTTATAACATTTTGTGTGATTTTAAAAAAGATGAGGCTAATGGCAAAGCTGTGGATTACCAAATGGATCTCTACATGATAAATTATTTCGAAAACCTATTGTCAATTGATTTCACAATAGTGATTATCAAATCTATCATCATAATTAGGGTGCCTTTGGTATGGTGGATACCATGAAACAAAACAAATCATGACATACTTGTTCCATGTTTGGTGTGATCGTATGTGGAACTAACTTGAACAACTATGGACACATTAGTCCCACTCAACCCCCTAGCTAGAACAAGATGGAACAAACTCACTTGTACCGAACTACCCTTCCAAAATTAAACCTAAACCAATCTATTGAGTTTCACGCCTCCAGATCTCTCGTTCAACTACGACTTCTTTAAATTGACCAGATCGACATCGAAACTTTACTACATCGACTTTAATCGCCTTCTCTACAAGCATTCTTCCATCAATTTGACGTCTAATCGCCTCAATTTTTTGTTTGGTGATTTCTTCAATCACCTTCTCTTCTCGATTTCTTTATGAGGTAATCAAATTGCCTTCAAGAGTTAATGTATAATAGAGTTAGTTACACCATTGGTCCTTTAAAGTACACCGAAATTGCAAGTTTAGTTCTTCAATTTTATTTGTTACATTTATGATCCTTTAAAAAAATTCACACAACCCTTTACTCTAACGTCCATCTATTACTAATGGAATACGAAGGGCAAATCCATCTTTTTATTCTTAAAAAACCAATAGTGTAATTAACTCTAAACCTAATTTTATTATATTATTTAAATATACAAAACCCTACCCCACCCACTCCCTAACGTCTCCCTCTCTCATCTCGATTATGCCCCCACCCCTATTCTCTTTTTCTTTGCCGCTCAAATCACCGGAAACCACCATGGGCCATCACCGGCCTACTCTTATGTGTGCCACCAAGAGCCACCACCATCTTCATCTACTTTTGAAGGCTACAGCCCAACCAGCGACTCACGCCATCTCCCTCCCCCCCCCCCCTCTCTGCTGTTGACAATGACGATGACTCCAGGGCGAAGTTACTGGTGGGAAAATGGGTGGGTGGTGAGTAATATGGGTGGTGATAGGTAAAACGGATGATGGTGGTGGTAGGTGGTGGTGGTAGTGGGTAATGGTGGTGGTCCAGGGGGTCGGGATCTTGGACATTCATGGTTAACAAATAAGTATAGAACTTGTTGGATTTTTCAATTTCACCGTAACAGTTGACTGTATAAAATGTACAATTATTAGTCATGTAAGTAACAAAATCCAATTAAATACTTTATCATGACATTTATGATTGTTGTAACAAGCATGAATTAATTTTAACATGCATGTGTTTGTGAAGAATACACGAAGTAAGCTTGATCACCGTATGTAGAGTTTTGATTTATTGGTCCTACTCTACAAAGTCTTTAATGGTAACAAAATATTTTGGAAGTTTATGAGAGTCGTAAAATTTGGGTATCAATTCAATGAATCATCAATCATCAATCATCAATTGATGGTGAAACTTTATAACGACAAAATAAATACTTTTATATGAATTTAGGATTTAATTTTTGTGCATTGCTAATAAATTAATAGCGCTTAATATACCAAAACTTGGGTAAATGATATCTCTTCATATTTTTTTAGAAGGGTCAATGAGACTTTGTTCCGACTAGTTTCGATAAAGTTAACTGACAACTAAAACATGTTGTTATGAGTTAATCCTAGTTGTCACAATCTGAAAATATCAGGATTCGAACATGGAATAGAAGGATTAACAAACCACTTCTTACACAGTCCTAACCTTGTAGTTAATATCTCTTCATAATTTAGAAAAATATCTAAAATTAAAAATTAGGGATGTCCGCATTACGATGTGGATATTTTAAGAATTTTATTTTAACAAACTAGACTACAAGTAAAGGTTCAAGACTTTTTCTAACCTTATGGTTTAAAATGAAATGTTAAAAACAGGTTACATCATACAATAAAATATAATTTAGTTTGACCAGTTGAAATAGTTTGAGTTAATAGACATTAAAATTTTTAACTATGAATTAAAAAATTAACTCTAAATATATAGCTTAAAATTACCCAATAATTAATGCTAACATGATTGGTTTAAATGTATATGTTAACTTGAGTTAGTGTTTAATTGTTGAAACCATTTGATTTTAGAAAAAAAAAAGAAAAAAAAGAATAGCAATTAGCAAAGCAAATTTATTGTGTACATTGTGTAGTTTGTTGATGTTGGTGTGGTGGACTTCTAAGTTAAAGAAAACAAGAGTCGTGGCCCAATTAAATTGTAGTATAGTTTTGTTGTCATTGCAGCCCAAGTGAAAGGAGAAAAATGAAAAAAAAAAAAAAAAAAAAAAAAAAAAAAAAAAAAAGATAAGCCCAATCTAGCTTTACTAACATAATCATTGTAAGTTTATTTCTACTTCCATTGGGCATTGGCTAATACGAGTTTTTCTGTTTTTAGTGATGAGTTTGTAGGCTAATATAATTTTGAATATGTTTGAAACTCATTTTAATCTTTAATATCATCTGATTTTAACTATGGAATTCTTGATTTCATTGTTTTTACCTTATTGGTCGAATAATGTGAGTTGGTCTACCTTTTCAATTTACTTAAAGTTTGAATTATTTGATTCGGCTTTGAATCCATAATTGTTCTCGGCTTAACTGTAGTAGCAAGTATTGCCCCAATTTACAATTGTGTTGATTGATGGCAGTGTAGGACTGCATAGTCTAATCTAAAAGATTGATTTAGATCGTTGATTAGATTTGGTATTTGTTTACTCATAATGAAAATTAACAATTAGTTTTATGTTTGTGACTAAAACTAATTAACTAATTAGATTCTAGTCATTGAGCTTCTCACATTACTCATGCTTTTAGAACAAATATGGCATTGAAGCGTTTCGATGTTCAGGCCACTTTTGATTTTTCGTATGAGAAAATGCTTACTTAAATGAGTTAATCATATATTATATAAAGGAAAGATTGGATTGAGCTCATAGGTAGAATTGTTTGTATCTTTATTTAAAGGTTTAATCAACTCTTGCATGTTGAGAATATTTATCAATCATCCATACCCCCCCCCCCCTATCATTATTCGTGTTGGACCTACAGTTAATACTGAGTTCTTGAGAAGACGACCTTACTTATTACTATCACAATTTATTGTATTAAGAGGTATTAGGCTTTAAATATATTTGTTCATAGTTTGTCAGACTCGACAGCAGTTAGAAATGTAAAGACGGAAAAAAGTAATTTAATACCAAATTTGGTCCCTAACTTTCCATATAAAACAAAAATAGTATAGAATCAAACAAACAAACCAACTGATAGATCAATGATGATTTTATCATTAAATGATATCATTGATTGTAAATTTTAGAGGTCCATCACTATGGGGTTAGTTCCATTAAGTTCTGTCGGTAAGGGATTTGATCGTTATTTTAAACAACTAAAGTGACTTTGATTCAATTTCGTGCCCAATACCAATATTTCATAACCTTGATTTTACAAATACAAAAATAACTTTGAATTCAATTTAATTAGTGTTGTTTCCAATTTATCACCGGCACCACCTCTATCACCACAACCGTCACCGGCTCCACCACCAATTGGTATTATTATTAAATTTATCATCATATATTATTTATAGTCTAAGCAATGAAGTACAAACATAATGTAACACTGTAAGTTGGTCATTTGCATTATTTAATTACAATTCCAAAGTTATATTCTGCAAACGGAATCAAATTCCTTTACAGACTACATCGCCCTTCTACCAAATCAAACCTGATTAATTAATTCCAATTTATTTTAACACGTTTCATTTAATTACTTAAAAAACATTCGACGAATCAAACACCCACTAATTTACTTTTTACTCTAATAAAATTGTTTTTCGACCAAACGAAAAAGGCAAAACAATATGATGTCGGGTCTAACACCATAACATCCGTGTATTCTCGTTCTAGAAGCATAAATCGATATGATTTTGTGTTTCTAAGTCCATATTCGGATTAAAAAGACGAATTAATATGATTTCTTGTGGAATGGTGGTGATTAAAAGAGGCTTGTTGCTTTTAGGATTTGAAAGAACAAGAACAAAGGTCTTTCTCAAAAGTAGATACACTTTTCATCTATATAAGTTTCCTGATTGATGGGTTTTTTTATGACAAACAACATCTAAACGAATTATTGATTGCTTGTGTTCTCATGGCTTTTTTCTCGATCGTTCGTTTTTGCATCGATCGACCTTTTCTACCACTTTATATTCTTCTTCACCCATTCGTGATCACTCCTACATGATTTTCATGATCCACCCACATCAAATAGGGAATTAAGCTACTCGAAAAGATCGAATATGATGAGCAAAATATCGAAGAAGAAGAAAAGCGATAAAAACCGGGTGTTGATCACGGTTAATGTGATAGGGAGTCCGGGCCCGTTGAGGTTGCTGGTGAATGAAGATGATACTGTTTCGACTGTTATCGAATCCTCTTTGAAATTATATGCTCGTGGTGGACGTCTTCCTGTTCTCGGATCTGATTTCAAGAACTTCATACTTTATCCGTCAAATGCGCGATCCGATGGTAGTAAACTTACATTCCTTTCAAAATCGTTGCTTTATGACATATGTTCTAGATTTTAAGTTCATACCCATATGAGATTCTGCTGCATTTTAACCATTTTGATCATTAACCCCTTCATATTTTGAATTTGAACCGGTCTGCAAATCTTTGTATAACAAAATTGGGTTTATAGGATGCAAAAAGTATCTGAATGTCATAAATCATAATAGAGTGCTTCTTAAGGATTTAAGTTCAAACGACTAACCAACTGTTTATTTGTATGTAAAGTTTATAAGATGTTTTAACAAGTTTTTAAAACATTTTTAAAATTAAAGAGTCCTATTACTTTTTACATAATACTTTCACACTTTTTCAAATAATGCTATAAGAAATTAAAACCACACTTACCTTATTTTCAAAATTGTTTTAAAAAAAACTTTTTAGAATGCCTACAAACAATTTATAAATATGTTGCGACACTTTTATATAAGATACACAACACCCTATTATAGCATTTATACTTAATTAAAGTTTGACAAACCTACTTTATAATAGTATCATAAGTGAAGGATCATGTGAGAAGTTGAACATACACTGAAAAACACGAGAAATGAATCAGAACCTTTGATTTGTTTTAATCTCATGTCCTCTCATGAATTCCGCTTCATAAAGAAATTGATCTGGTGCATACATCTCATCCTAATGTACGTGCATCCTTGTAACGCTTGATAACCACTTTCATAGTTCTCATGTTGACCTTAATTTCTCATGGGAACCCAATCCTAGCTAGTGTCATTTTATTTCTTTAATATTGATTATATATAACTAATTAAAAAGCTTTGTTTTACTATTATTACATAGCCCTGAGTTCAAGTGAAGCCATTGGGTCATCTGGTGGGAGGATCTTTGTGATGTCTAAGAAGAAGACTATTCAGCCAATTTCTGAAGGTAATAGGTCAAATATGATCACTCACCAGACAGACGTCCGTAGATGGAAGTCATGGCTCAGAACTCTCAATAAGCTCTCTTTCAAAGTCATATCGCATTGATCGATGTTACTGCTATATAGACCGCTATAACGTACTACAATAACTAATTTGATACCAAAAATGCTATCTTTCCGCTCCTTTTATATATATATAGCAAAGATCAATTGATATATTTCATGGACCAACTCACAATGTGTTAACTACATAATTAATGTTGGTTATCGTGGTTTGAATAACGTGTTTCTTGATCCGAAACGGAGAAGAATGAAGATAGAAAATGTGTGTAATGAATGAGATTAATGAGTAGTATGGAGAAAGGGAGTGTGAAGAGATTCTTGTGTTGTAAGAGTATTTAATCCAAGAATAAGGATCAATGGCTTTGTGAAAGTATAAAGGCTCATTCAGAGGATGAGCTTGCTTGCTTGTGCTTTATATTTAATAGACTCTTCAATGAATGTAAACATATCTATTTGAGAATAAATTTGAAAATATTTATTTATTTAATCTAGTAGTTAATTTTTTTTGAACCATAGCTCATTAAAAAACTAGAGAGAAGCTAGCGAAAGGACCTATATATAAATTGCATGTTGACTATATTAGGAGTTTTCTATCTATACCACTTATAAGACCATCTGTAATGGTATACCCGATGGCATTGGATAAGCCATCGAGTCCTTCGGGTTGATCGGCTACACCGCTATGTAGCCTTCGATTTGATTGGCTTTGGCTTTGCCATGCCGATGGTGACCCCACCCCACCCTACCCCCCTCTAGATCTCACTCTTCTTTTACTCTATCTCTCTTTTCTTTCTCTCTCTTATTTTTTTTGTTTTATTTTTAATTAGATGGTTTTAGGTAAACGATAGTGGATGGTTTGGGTTGGTTTAGGTAAGGTAGTGGAAATCTGATGTGGCACTAATGTGGCGATTGGGTTCATTGGGTAAATAGTCTACCATTGCGGATGGTCTAGGAGGGTATGAGTAGGTGCATGTGAGTAGGGAAAGGGAGGCGTTAAAAATAGTAAGGAGATATGAATTAATGTGAGCAAGAAGGGGTTAGGAAGGGATATGAATAGCAACCCCTTTATGTTATTGAGATCATATACTATATCGAGTGTTTAATCAATATGTAATGTATTACCAATTGCTTGTTGATATTGTGTGTTTTTACTGATTATTGACTAACGTCTTGCATTATTTGTTCTCTCCCTCTATATATCTCTCACGAAAATAAACAGATAATTTTTTAATTTTTATAAATATGCGACAAACACGTTCATATAACTGTGACACCCAAAAATGAGGTAAATATATATTTATTATAAGAAATGAAAATAAGATATCTACTTTTTCATATATTCATTAGGCCAAAAATGAAAATATTAAAAAGTATACTGGAGGCTGTTGCCAAGTATTGAAAGTGAGAAGTCAAGGGCTTAAAAGTAGATGGTCGAAACTAGAGGGGGTTATTTGAAAATTTAGCAAACTTTTGAGTATTTAAAAATTAAACCGTCGCTTTATTAAAGTCATTATTAGCATTTATAATTAATTACTATATATATACATTTAGCAGGATCTCATCTACAGTACACGGTTCCCCAATGCGACCCGACCCGACCCGACCGACCCGCAACCCGCCCCAAACCCACCTTTCTCTCTCACATTTCATGGCCCAAACCCGCCTGTGACCCGGATGTTGACCCGCGCGTCCTCATCCGGGTTATTCATATGTTTAATTTCAATTTTACACTTTGGCCCCTGAACTTTTCAATATTTCATTTTACGTTTTAGTCATATATGGTATATCGGCTAAAATATGTTAAAAAATTATGTTTTAGCTTTAACAAATTACGCCATTATATTCGTATTGTCGATACGATCGAAATGAGCCTGATATTGAATATTTTTTGATGTAGTTAACCTTAAATATTAGGCCTCTAAACTTATAACTTATAACGTTTTTTCACTTTATACCTTTTACTTTATAATATTTCATTTTACGTTTAATTTTAATATTACATTTTGGCCCCTGAACTTTTCAATATTTCATTTTATGTTTTAATCATA
Organism: Centaurea solstitialis; assembly: GCA_030169165.1. Classification (NCBI taxonomy): domain Eukaryota; kingdom Viridiplantae; phylum Streptophyta; class Magnoliopsida; order Asterales; family Asteraceae; genus Centaurea; species Centaurea solstitialis. The sequence goes on along the minus strand of CM058040.1, from coordinate 5,998,631 downwards.
TATGGTGTGTATCGACTAAAATATGTTAAAAAATTACGTTTTAGTTTTAACAAATTACATCATTATATTCGTATCGTCGATACGATCGAAATGAGCCTATTATTGAATATATTTTGATGTAGTTAACCTTACATATTAGGCCTCTAAACTTATAACTTATAACGTTTATTCACTTTATACCTTTTATTTTTCAATATTTTATTTTACATTTTAGTCGTATATCGTGTATTGGCTAAAAGACGTGTAAAAAATACGTTTTAATTTTAAAAAATTACGCTATTATATTCGTATCGTCGATACGATCAAAATGAGACTAATATTGAATATTTTTTGACGTAGTTATTTTATTATATACTATATATACGCTTCTACCGACCTTAATCCTGTACCTATTTTTAAGTTTACATATTAGCCTCCTAAACTTATAAAATTTATTCACTTTATACCTTTTACTTTTCTATATTTTATTTTACGTTTTACTCATATATCGTATATTGGTTGGAACATGTTAAAAGAATACGTTTTAATTTTAACAAATTACGACATTAAGATCGTATCGTCGATACGGTCTACTATATTAAAAAAGTACGTTTAAATGTTAACAAACTACGCCATTATAATCGTATCGTCGATAAGATCAAAATGAGCTTAATATTGAAAAAAAAAATCATGTATTTATTTTATTATATACTATATATATATATACGATCCAACCGACCCGAATCCTATACTCACCTTTAAACTTACATATCAACCCCTAACTTATAATATTAATTCACTTTACATTTTTTAGTTTTCTATATTTCATTTTACGTTTTAGTCATATATAATATATTGACTGAAATATGTTAAAGTGTCGGTAGCTACTGTTCATGAACCCGGTGCGAAGCCCGGGCATATCTAACTAGTTAAACTACAAATGAGATTGTGATGGCGAAGGTAAATCATGTTTACACATTTGAGAAAACTTGGAGGAATGAACTTGATTGGGTTACGGTTTTTTTGAATGAAAATAAATATTAGAGGTACATTCTTAACTAAATTTGATGTTTTTTATATGGATGGATTAGTATTTGAATTACTTTCTTTTGAACGGCAAAGCAAAAGAGTACACTAGACAAGGAGCATCGATAAGACCATCGCCCTCGACTAGCGGCCCCGAATAGAATAATTAAAAACAAAACATCTAGCAAGGTGCAAGAAAAAGGCGATACAAGGGACACAGACGGTCACAAAGAAAGACACCAAACGAGCTCAATAGAGCGCATGCAGAACACACTACCACGTGCAACACGAGCCACGTGCCAAGCTAAAACACACACTAACAACGAGAGAAAAAACAACTACTACTGCAGATTAATAAGGGGGTCGGTGCACCATTCTTTCCAGCCCATAATGCTAGTGTTGAGGGCTAATGATGGCCGTATGCCATGTAATTTTTGCACAACGCCGTTGCGATGACGGTCTCGATGGCGGGATTGTGTACCACTTATGATTCAGTTAGTTTGTTTAGCATTTTAAGGGCAATAATGTTATAAATTTCGTTAAAAAAATAATGTTATAAATTAATTGTAATTACCATCATGATTTTATGTAAAAGAAATAATAGAAAATGGTGTTAAAATGGGATAATTTGACCAGATAAATTTTAGTCTAGAAAATTCTAAAAGCCAAGTCTTTAAACACAAAATTGGGAGGTTGTGATCCGTGAAAATGGCTTTAATAAATATTGAGGTGGTTTTATTTTGTAAAATGAATCATTTAAATCGAATCATTTAAATCGAATCAAGGAATGGGAGAAAACGAAGGAAAAATGTGGGAAATGGATAAAATCCTGTTTTCTGAGGATTAGACTTCGGGGGTTGTATTTTGGGCTTCCTGTTGGGATATAATTTTATAGTTTCTTTTAATTAGAATTACTCAAGTCATGAGTTACACCCAACCCAATTTTTACCCACACTTTTTATTTTATTAAATAATTAATAAAGAAAAGAAAAAAGAAAAAAAAAGAGAGATAGAGAAAAACAATAGCGAGAAAGGGGGTGATGGGGGTGGGCGGGGTGGGTGGGATGTGGTTGCCAATCGGCTTGTGGGAGTCGAATAGCACCTAGAAAGGGTGTGGTGGTGTTCCTGTTCTTTGCCGATGAACCTGAGAGGAACCCAGGCGTCTCGGATGAGGTATAACACTATGTCAATATGGTAATTTGTTAATGGTTAAACAAGTTGCCCAAATACTTAAATATTTTAAAGTTTTCATTTGAAATACCAAATGAATGTTCTAAAATAGAAATTTAGCTAAAGTACATTATATTTTCATATATTAAATTAAATTAAATTAAAATCATGTTTTCTAGAAGTACAGATTTAAAAAAAAGGAAATACAACCGCTGATAGGCGTGATTTCTTGTAGTTAGAAATGGAAATACACCGGTTGTATTTCTAGTTTTAATACTTGAATCTTAGTTGATTTCTTGTTATGGCCTTTACCGCTGATAGGCGTGATTTCTTGTAGTGGCGAATTATACAAAGAGAATTTCAATGATGATTTAAATAAATTTAAGTTTATAAAAGGGGAAATTGCCGAAAAAGATAATATAAATGTCCAAAAAATCCAATCAAGGAAACGTATATTTTTTTTTGCCAATAAAGGATTAAGCATTTTATTTTGTAACAAAGAAGGTTTGGGTAACCAGTAACCTGAACAACAGGTTAACACTTCTATTTTCTTCCACTCTCTCTCTCTCACACACACATACACACAGACACACACACACACACACACACACACACACACTGTCTCTATTAGAGCAACTCCAACCATACTGCAAAATTGATGATTTGCAGTATATGGTGGATTCCAACCATACTGCAAACTTTAAAAAAATTTGTAGTGTCAATATTTTTTGCACCAAAAATCATCAAATTTGTGAGACACTATTCATCCACCAAAACCAACATGGCCCACCATTTAAGGGTTATAAGTCAAAATTTGTATAGATTTAGAAATTTGGTGTTTTTTTTCAAGTATGGTTGGAATTGAATTTTTTTTTTAATGTTAAGGGTCCCACTAATTTTAGTGTTTTGATGTTATTTTTGGTGTTATGGGTTAAAGTTGGTCTTAGCATCAACCACCCTCCCTCTCTCTACCTCCACCACCAGCGTAACACCACCAGCATCCCACCACCACCACCACTGTTACGCCACCACCACAACCACCACCACCGATCATCTTAATCATCATTTGCAACCACCCAATCACCACTGTAAGCTCCACCAACACCGATCATCTTCATCCCGACTTCAAATCAGCAGATCTGCAACCACCACCGCCATAAGCTTCACCGCCATCTGCAGATCTTCACCGGCTTCACCAGAAACCACCAAAAACCCTTCCACCTCTTCACCTTCAAAACCTTTACCCCCACAGACGAATCAGATCCACTACAAAATCGATTTAGGGTTTTGATTTTTTTACCAGATCTGGATGGTGGTAAATGCTAAAGAGAGGATTTGACAGTACCGGCACCGCCGCCGACCAACGGCGGCCATGGAAAACACCGGCGAAACAGCGACCATAGCAGTGTAATCATCGAGTGAGCCCATCTGCTGCAAGTGACGATCATCAATAACCAGAATCCCCTTCATTGGATCAGAGTATCTATGATGTATATAGAATCCAAAAGTCCCAAAACCATCAACTAATCTTAATCAATCCAGCCAATACCAAAATCAAATTACAGTACCCAAAACCCATATCAATAATCAAGAAAATTCATATCAAAGAAACAAAACCCAAATCGAAGCTCTATTTAATTTACTATGTAATTCTTTTTTGTGGATGTTTTGTTTAAATTGGGAATTTTTTAGGCTTAGGTGGTGGCAGTGGCAGTGGTCAACGCCGGTCAACCACGGTCAACGGTGGATGGTGGTGATTAAACGGCCACATAGACATACACGTCAGCAGGTAATGCTGACTGGACTGCCACTTGGACAGACATGTCAGTAGTTTACCTGCTGATTGGACGGTTATCAAGTTAATCAGGTCACCTTCCCTCTTTTTTAACAAAATCAAATGCATAATCCTTTTTCAACCAAAAAAAAATTGTACGTTACCTTGATTGGATTTTTCGAACATATATGTTACCTTTTTCGGCAATTTGCCCTTTATGAAATGTTGATGTATTTGCAGATAATTGAGTTCGCAAGCCATGTATGATATATTGTTGGGATTTTAATACTACATGGTCCGGCCCAAGGCAAATAAAATTACAAGTTTTGTACTAAACAATACAATATGCAATGTTAGCTAGAGGTGCACAAAAAATCCGGTTATCCGATTTTGCGCAAAAACTATCCGAATCCGGTTTTATAAAAACCGAATTTTTTTTCAAACCGGATCGGATTTTTTTCAAACCGGTTTATTTTCAAACCGGATTTTAACCGGATTGGATCCGATCCGGTTTGACCGGATAACCGGTTTAAACCGAACCGATTAGTACAAATATGTTTTTTTGCCACGGTTTTGAAATTCATGTTAGTCACATTTAGGTCTAGAACCGTGACTAAAAGTCATAAATAAAATTGAAGTATTGTTTTAGCCACGATGTAACTCAATAACCATGACCATTAGAAAACATGTTTAAACATAATGTCATGGTTTAAACAAAACCGTGACTAAAATGTTTCTATGGCCACAATTTTTTTGTCGTGGCAAGTAACATATAAAAACCGTGGCCATAGACATATATATAGTCACGGTTTTTTTGTGACAATTATTATTTGTGACCATAGACCGCATATGGCCTCATGAAGTCATTTTTCCGTGACCAAAAAATATACATATTTAGCCACGAAAATTTGTAAAACGTAGCCATAAGTCACATGTATTTGTAGTCATGGTTTTATTATTTTGTGTGACAAGAAGATAACCAGTAGCCACGGTTTATTGTATGAAGCGTGGCAATATGTGATGATTTCGTCACAGTTAATATGAAATGTGTGTAGCTATTAATATAGTTAAAACCAAGATTAAAATAATTCTATTGTCACTAAAAGCTGACCAATAGCTACGATTCTACATAATCAATTGTGTGACTAATAAATAGTTAAACATCAAGATTTTTAATATTTCGCATGACCAAAAGGCATTAAATACTCACGCTTCTAAAATATAAGTGTAACTATATGTCTTGAATTAGCCATTGTTTATTATGTGTGTGACAAAAAAGATACATATAGTCACGTTTCTAAAAATTAAGTGTAACTATATGTCATGAATTTTGCCATGTTAATAATATTTAATGAGATACTTTTAACAAAATCAATATTGTCTTGGTGGTTGGTCTATTCCTTATCAAAGATGAGGTCTCAAGTTCGAGTCTTGGCCACGTCAAAAAAATATACATGATTATAGAGCAATCATTGGCTACATTTAAAACAAATTAAGTGACTATAGATAGTTTATTGTCATGCTTTTTTTATATTGTGTGACCAAAAGATAACTAAATGCTACGTTTAATGTGAGTTTGTGTGGCAAAAGGTACTTTATGGCCACGATTTTAGGTAAAATGCTCCAATACCATAAAAATTGGATATCCCTATAGCTACGGTTTTCAAACTATGGCTATGGTTTTTCATTTCATTTGGTGACACATTTTAAGCGTGACCAAAAGGGTATCAATGGTCACGGGAGAATAGGCTACGCTTTGATAAAAATGAAAAACCGTGACTAAAGGCCTATGGCCACGATTTTTAACCGTGGCAAATGTGAATTTTTGTACTATATAACCGGTTTAAACCGAACCAGTTTCAAATCAAACCGGTAATGTCTATGTAGGCTTATTGCTGTTGGGCCTAAAATCCTAATGATAGTCTGATTACTGATAGATCAGGGCCTAATGAGTAATGAGTATTGAGTAATGATAGATCATTGTGAATTGGAGCCCAAATTTTATGGGTCTGAAAGTCTAAGTGTCCAACTAAGTCAAAGTCAGTAAGTCTAATACTCTAATTCAGATTATATTTCAATTGAAAAAAGATCCAAGACACTTCCATCATGATCCATCATTCCATATGTAATTTGCTGAGCCCAATTTAAAAAAAATCATGGCCCATCAAAAAATCACGGCCCACACCAATTCAGATTAGATTTCAATTGAATTTTCTAGCCAAAAAAAGAAAGACCCAATAGAGGACCGGTTTAGTATAAATCCGGTTAAAAAATATCCGGTTTCAATCCGATCCGAAACCGGTTCCATCAGATATAGATTTTTTCGAAAAAAAACGGGTTGAAATCTGAACCGGTTTCTGACCAATCCGAAAAGGGGACTGATATTGCCACGGAAGGAATTTATTGTTCCACGGCAATATTTGTCAATTCACTTTTTTACCCTCCACTCCCATGGGCACGTGCCACTAACCCCACTTTCCCTTTTATATTTTATTAATTAATTTACTTTTAATTAGTGGAAGTCACAATCATATAGGTTTCCATAGCCCAAACCACCGCCGTTTCTTTCCACCCCAAAAACATTCCGACAGTTATCTTCGGCGCCGGACCCGTCAACGACCACCCTTCCCTGTACCTCCTCAGCAAAGCCCTCAAGTCATCACACCCTTCGTCGCTATACGAAACACCCTCAAACCTACACGAAACACCCTCAAACACCTTCACGAAACCTACACGACCACCGCTCCGCCGTCTCCCGCCGTTCCACGGAACTCTCCGGAAAACACGCCACCAGGCTCATCACAGCTCTCCCGGCCTCCCTCTCCACCATCAAGACGGTTGCGAATGGAGATTTCATACCCTGAATCGGTCACCAAGCACGGCGGTTTCGGGGAGTGGACGGCGGAGAGGCAGCGACTGCAGACTGACGACGGAGAGGAAGCAACCGAACTAGAGACCGGCGCTGGCGAGGTGAGAGGAGCGGTGCAAGGTGAGATCTGAGAGGAGCGCCGGAGAAGCGAGATCTGAAATCGATTGATGATTGTAGCTTGGTGGAGTCGCCGGTCGGTGAGGGCGGTCGGGGGACGGTCGCCGGTCAGTAGATAGCAGCAGGCAGCGTCAAAAGTCGGAGAGGTCAAAAGTCGGAGAGGTCTGATGTGAGAAGTCAAAGGGTAATTAATTTCATGAAAACAAAGGGTAAAACTGTAATTTTGAAAAAGTAGCTGTGGATGAATCAAAAACCTCCGTGGAAATATCACCTCCCATCCGAAAAAAACCGGTTTAGTATAAATCCGATCCGGATCGGATAAAAATCCGGTCGTGTGCACCTCTAATGTTAACTAACAATTGAACAAAATGGTTAAAAAATGAATGTGTAATCCATAATTGATAAAAACAAATTAAGGTTGTGTTTGGTAAAAATAAGCTAGCTTATAAGCTATTCCATCCAAACATGTACAAGAAGCTAGCTTGTTGAAACGCTACTTTGAATAGCTTATGAGGAGCTTATTGTATCTTTTTCCAATTATACCCTTATTAATATTAATTATTAAATTCAAATGTACCCTTTTTGGTCATTTTACATACTCATAAGCTAGTTTTTGCCAAACATAATTTGTTCATAAGCTAGCTTATCAGCTACTAGCAAACTTATCAGCTACTAGCAAGCTTATCAATCAACAGCTAGCTTATAAGCTAGATGTGCCAAACATAGCCTAAAGCAAACAACTCACAAATTAATTAATGTGGTTCCACCACCAGAATAAATATGTACGTCCATAATATAAAAAGAATTTTCTTTATATTAATTAAAGAAAAACAGTAATTAGAAATCGTGATTAAACTTTTAAAGCTATTAAAACTAATCCTCACTCAAGTTTCTCTCTCAAATTCATAATACAAAGGTAAAGATGGAAAAATAGTACTTATAATTAAAAAAAACCTACTTGAATCGAAGCTCAATCCAAAAACGAAACTACAATTTTCAGATATATCACTTGACATATATGGTTGTGCCAAAGTTCTTAAAACCTACTATTTTCAAGATGGTTGTGCTTGATTATAGAGCCAGCACAACCAAATGACCAATCAAGCACATTTGTTTTTTTTTGGAACGACAAATGCATTAAAACGACCCAGCGAGGAACTGGGAAAAAGAAACGGGATTACAAAATGTCTAAAGGATTACAGCACCAAGTCTTTTTTTTGGAAGAGGTATCCCATACCACATTGGATCCAGACTAATCCTCGGCAATTTTTGGGCCGAAGCCCGACTGCTAAAGCATGCAGCCTGGGGTCGAAGCCCCCGTACCTCCAGAATGCGTCCCTCAGGGATCGAACTCGGGTTCACCACTATGTAGTGCCCAAGCCTTACCACTAGGCTAAAACTCCTTTGGTAGCACCAAGTCTTTCTACTGTCCCAATTACAAAACTAACTCCTTGTACTAAGCCACAGGAAAGAAAGTTCCTGGACATCGTTAGCCAGACCCTAGATGTTTTTTTTTTAACGGCAGAAGCGAGATTTTATTAAACTAGCGAGGAGCTAGAACGGAACATTACAAACCGAAACGACGAGATCCTTAATCAAATCATTCCATCGGATCAACCTACCAAATCTAGAACGAACATTAAGCCCCATCAGCGCCAGAGCTTGGATGGCGTTTACAATGCCAGTAACACTTAACATCTTACCTGTGAAGGCTTTCTCGTTCCTTTGCTTCCAGAGTTCCCAAAAAAACGCCAATCTTATTACTTCCCCAACTTTCTTGGTCCTCTTTTGAGTTGTAGCGAACTGGATCCCATCCCACACAGTTCACTAACCGAAGCCGCGTGGAAAGGGCAGTCGGTCAACCATCTCTTCAGTCCAACGCCTACCTCCCTAGCCGTCGAGCAACCGATTAAGAGGTGTTCGCCTACCTCCCTAAACCCCACATGTTAACCGGGCAATTTGAAAACACCTTATCATTTCTCACCATCCAAATTTCCACACGTAAGCTAACACAATCAAGCACATTTGTGTTTAATGCTTTTATTTGGTATTTAGTATTAAGAATTTTTTTTCAACATATAAGATGCATATTACCTTGATTCATATCATCAGTTTTTGAATAATTATTACCTTGATTCATGTTTAACTTTTTATCATCGGTTTTTGAATAGTCAATTATTTGATAATATAGAAGTTTTCCCTATATTAAGAGAAAGAAATTAAAGATAATATTCGTTAATAGATATAAAACTTATACAAAATCATACATAGAAAAGGAGGTAAGATTGAAAGAAAAGAGAAAAAGGGAAAACAAAAGTCTAGGAAATGAAAGCTAATAGAGGTACGGAGACCCTCCAAAGTTTGAACAAAGAATATTTTGGTCAAACAAAAACATTATATATCACCCATAAAATTCTGTAGCCAATGGTCGTCCACCAAATTCCGATTTGGGTATCAAATATAATATTTTATGCATAGACTATAACTATATCACAAGCCTTTAGGATAAAATAATAGTTGTATTTAGGTGAAAATGTTATAGTACATTTATATGATATTTTTTATGTCTTAATAAGTTTTTTAAGATAATTAATCAAGATTATTTTATAAGATATTTTTCAAAAGTATTATATGAATATATCTTTTTGTAATACACATATTCTATAAGACATTCTTTCTAATAAACTTATCTAAAAAATTAATTTAACATGCTATCCTCAAAATTTTCAAATAATTTTATTAAGACTTTCAAAATGTCTTATAAATTTGTTACAATATTTTTTTACATAGGATATACAAAAATTTGTTCTTATAAACTTAACTAAATCACATTATAATAATTTACTAACATCTTTTTAGGATACACAAAAACTTGTTCTTACCAAAATTTCTAACATCTTTTTTATAAATTCATTATGGCATTTTCTTTATATAGGATATACAAAAACTTGTTCTTATAAACTGAACCTTTTTCTGAACCGCAAAAGAATGGATATTTATTAAGAAAAACTGGCAAGAAGCTAGACTGCTAGAGTGTTACAAGAGATGGCGTGCGACATCCATCGGATCATAAACTCAACTCTCCCAGCTAATAAGCTTACCAAACTTAGAACGACATCTGAGCCGGTCGAAAGCCAGGAACTAACCTCGCAAGCGATCTCCTTCTCCTTTCTAAAACTCCCTTTAAACACTCTGTTCCGATGCGCGCGAAATGCTCCAAAAGAAGGTTGCTACAATCACCTTGCGGACCTGATTACGAAAAGAATTAATCCACCGAGTCGGTGTAAGTAACGCACATATAACAATTTACCAAAACAGCAGACTTTCATTTGGGTTGTCTCGCATGGGCGAAATGAAGCAACCTTCAACAACCGGGTTTTGTGACCGAATAGAACGGTGAACTTTATTCTCTCGACGGTGTTCCATTGGGCTAAAACGAGAGGGTCGAGAGTGAAGTTGATTGGAATAGCTGGTGCTATATTAATATGTTTGTTTAAACTCTTTGTTTCTTGTTCCTTTCCTGGGATAGCGTCTTGCTAGTTTCCCGTGGTTTCCAATAAATCGGCGTTGGAAAAAAAACAATTTACTAAAACACTTAGCGTATATATTTCTAACATCTTTTGAATTAAATCTGATTTTGTTATACCATGAATGCCATTAACATCATTTTTAATACATCAAAACCCTAAAAGAAAGAAGCAATATCCCATTAATCACTTCCCATTGGTCCAACACCATCAAAACCCTATACTAAAGAAAGTACATCTGATTTCCACTTCCCATGGTGAAAGTTTGAAATCACATCAGCAAAAAGCTCTGGTTTTCACTTTGATATTGAAGCAAGTGCTTGCATGATTTGCTGATGATTGACACCTGTCTAAAGTTTCTTGATTTGGGTGTTTTCCCTGAATCCAACCAACACTAATTAACCCTAAAATTTATATATATCTTCCCCACTAAACAAGAATCTTTTACTGGTCTAAATCATGAAACCACTCACGTGGGCTTTTGTTAATTACAAAGTTTTCATTTGTACTAAAAGTAATAATTAAGACTTAAACATCCTCCATTTGCAAATTAAATATTGGTATGTATATTGGAAAACCGTGTAAGGAGCGTGTGTAATTGGTTGAGATTGATGAAGGCGTGCCAAGACTGAAATCGATTGGGGGATGGTAATAATTCTCCCATGAAGTAATCATAATTACCATCACTAATATCCAAAAGTTGCCACTTTTTGTAAATACGATATTTCAATGATTTCATTTTTTCTAAAAAAGGTAGGTATTAGACCTAGTTTGTACACATCTTAGCTAATCACATAGTGTCTAAAGAACGGTCAGAAAAATCCCCAATAGTTTTGAAGGCTTTGATTGTTGATTGATAAAAAAGAATCCTCAAAGACGAAACTGTTGCTACGAATACGATTTCATGTTGGTGTTCGTGTTCGTGGTTGTAGATTTGAAAATGTATGGATATATACGTCATTAGAACATAAATCATGGGGTATTTATCATTTCTAAATTGTCCAAGGTGTTGTGGTGGAGTGGTTAGTGCTTGGAGGGTACATAGTGCCCACCCAAGTTCTAATCCCCTCATCCACATACTGAAGGACATTTGTCAATTCCTTAGTAGCTCAATGGTCGGTAACATCCCGAGGGGGGTAGTGGATGGTGTCCCTGTCTACTTGGGTTCGATTCGGAGGGGAAACAGGAGGCGACACCCCAGTTCATGGGTCGACCTTCGGGCCGGGCATGGGCGAGGCTATGGGCCGATAACGGTTTCCATGGTCAAGAGGATTAGTTGGGTGCCCGAATGGATCCCGGATACCTCTTCGACTTCGGTCGGGGTGTGTGCGTGTATTTAACTGGCGTCCAAAAAAAATTCAATAAATTGACAACAATGTTGATAGGGTTAATTGTCAATATATAACTAATTGTGATTATTTATTTGTTTGTTTGTTTTTTCATTTTGCGTAATGACCCTAAAATTAATCGACAATATTTTTTGAAAGAGTTTATTTAGGTTTTGCCTAGACTACGTATTTGACAATTTGGTAATTAAGTTACGTCCATCTAAGACTAACTCTAACCATATGATGCTAGCATTTGAACTCAAACCGAGGTTAAATAAATACTATAATGTATATGACTTGTTAATATTAATTCTAGGGTTCATTTGTTAGAGCATCTCCAACAACATCCCTATTTTAGAGAAAGACTGTTTTTTGTTCTCTAAAATGCTCCAAGAGAATCCCTTTTCCATTCTGTAAAATAGAGGTTTATGAGAAAATCTCCAAATATAGAGAATTCTCTATATCATGGTTGAGAGGAGAGAGAAATCATTTTTTTAATCAATCCATCAATGAGAAATGAATTGAGATTCTTTTTACATAAAAAAAATTAAATTTTTTATTGAGACTATAAAATTAGTGAATATTTAAATAATATAATTGATATTGAAGTCTCTAAAATAGAGAATCTGTTGGAGTTGAATATAACTTATTTTAGGAATTTTGACTTTTAATTCTCTATTTTAAAGAAGTTTTAGAAAATCCGTTCTGCATATACAACATAAGATATTTTAGTTTAAAATACGTCATTTTTGTTGGACAATATTTAGCTTTCATGGATGCTATGCTCAATGGATTTATGGTAATTGTTTGATGTTATAAAATTCAATACTTTGTCGCAAGATATCATTAATATATTGTTTGATAGAATAAAGTATTGATTCATCGAAGTTAGAATCAAAATCTACTTTATAAGGCTTTTTACAAAGATAATTTAGGTTCAATTTAGGTTCAATTTAGGTTCAAGATTAAGGGACTGTTTAGTGGTTCCTGAATGGTTTGGTACGGAATGGTTGAGGGGCTCTATATATATATATGATTAAGTCTATAATGAAATATGGTTGTTTGATAACTATTCTAAATAGTCTGAATTCCCTCTATATCATAACCAATCCAAAGACAAGTCTTAATTCCCAAAAATGGATCAACAAAATTATTCAATTCCTCAACTCAATCCTAAAATTCAACTAAACAAACATCAAGCAAACAGTCATTTCCACCATTAAATGGTTATAGACCAAGAGAATCGAAACAAACAAAGTAATTTGTTGTCCAAAATCGAAACCAATCCTTAACTCTTCGATAATTCGACCAGTAAAAAACTATTATTCAGGTCAATCTAAAACTTTCAAGATAAAAATAAAAACTACCTTTGAATGGTAGAGTGGTCGACCTAAACCCAAAATCCCAAAAATGCAATCGATTCAAACAAGACAAAATCCTATCAAATAACTTCAAGAATAGGATCAGGAAAACAATCAATGCAACTCCAAAACAACTTCAAGAATAGAAGCAAACCATGAATCTGCAACACTAATTAAAATAGATAGAAAAGCACATGTATTTACCTTGAGCGATTGAAGTAGAGTTGTGGGGGAGACTGGTTGTAGCAACGATGAACAACGTCGGAGAAGAGAGATACAACAATGATGAGAGTCGTCGGAGAAGAGGGTGCAGCAGCGCCAAAGAAGAGAGGGTTGCAACACACTGATTTAGGAGTGTGGTCGACGTGAAGAACCAAAATGTGGTTGACGGTTGGACAACTTTTCGATCTGCTACTATTGGGAGAAGAAGACGACTTGAAGAAACAAGAGAATGGCAAACATGGAAACAAAGGGTATCTGAATGGTTGAGAGTTACCCTAGATACAAAATGGTTAAGAGCCTGATGTAATCATTAAGATGATGATTCTTTTTACCAAACAGCCTATGCCTCTTAGATATTAAAACGTAACCTCTTAAAGGAGTCGTTAAGAGGTAAACAAACACCACCTAATTGTATCTCAAGATGGTCCTTGTATTCGGGGTTTATACATGCATTTGGAAGTTAGATCAAAAAATCAACTCATCCAACAGTATAGATATACTCTCCCCACTATCATCATAACTTTTAACCTCTCTTATATGTTCGACTTATTAGCTAAGTAGTAATGATTTACAAAGGTAAAGGAGGTGTTTGGGTTTCAATTTTGGGAGTGCACGAAGATATCGGGAGTTAATTTTGGCAACATGTTTCAGTGTGATTCAACTCTTGCTAGAAGTGAAATTTGGAAAAGGACAAGTGTTATTTGGTTGCCTCTCTTTAAATGATGGTGGATAGTATACCCTTTCAAGGGCTAATTTCGTAACGTTCTAGAACAATTGTGTCCAAAATTAATGTGCATCTATTGATGGTGTTGCGAGAGAGATTGGCTACAAAAGACAATCTAACCAAAAGCGGCATTCACATCAATTTTAATGTTTGCCTCTGTGCCACAACCTGAAAACTTTTATCATTTATTTGTGTAGTGCTCTACATCTCAGACGTATACAACAATTATGGCCAATGAGTTATCAGGGACTGATGTGTTACAACTATTAATTGTCAAGATTAATCTAAGTATAGCTTGGAACATCTTTCCATAAAAATAAAATAAAAAATAAGTAATTATTTACATTCAGATTTTAATTATATGACGTAAGCAAAAATAAAATAAACACCGGTGGTGATTTGATTCAAGCTATTAGGCTATGTGTATTTGAACCATCTACCCTCCCAACTCCATTGCCATATCAGTGCCATAACCCTACAATAAGCCCTCTGAAACCCTCTCTGATTAGTATCCGAACCCTCCAAACCCTCTCACCTTTTAATTATTTAGTTAATTAGAACAAACCCTACACACACCACTCACACAACAGCGGTTATGAGCGGTGTGGCCACGCCGCTCCAACTCGGCAACTCTAGCACGCCGAAACCGCCGCATGTGTATGGGAGCCCGTCCAGCCCACTGAGTCCGACAGTTTGAAACCCCACGTCCCGATACGTATAGCCTTATGATGCGGATTAGGCGGATGAGTTTCATGACATACATATATCTTTCAAAATCTCTTTCTTGACCTTGCACAAGTATTGTTTAGGATCATCATCTCGAGGGAGGAATGTTACTTTTTTTCTTTTTTATAATTTTGTTTTATAAAACGAAAAGAAAATAGAAAAATAAAGGGTTTAAAAGAATCGATGATGCGACTGTAATGGTTTAATGGGTATTATTATAATTTCCACTTTAGGAGCAGTAAATCCAAGACTCTTATCCCAATTCCACACGTGTCAGCCAACCACATGATGATTAGGCTAGCTTCACAAGGTAACCAACATATTTTTGTTAAAACTACTATATATTGATCTATTTTAATTACAAAAGGTATTTTATTTCAATAACCATAAATTTTTGGATCAATTTACATGCATGCTCAAACTAATCTTTTAAAAGATCACAAATCAATGTCTAGCTCATTTGTTTTTTAAGAGCGGTAACATCTTTAGGGGATCATCATGGATGGGATTCCAGTCTACCAGGATTTGATTCTAAGGGGAGTCAATTTGAGGGCACGAGGATCATTCAGTCTCTGGGCTGGTCCAATCATAGATTATGCTGCCTCCAGCCCAGTCAAACTATGATTGGACTCTAGGATCAGCGTAAGCTAGGTCGGGACAGCGGCGATTAGTAAGCTGTCCGTGGATGTTCGATTCTGCCGAGGAGTTGTGCGTGCATGTGTACGTGTGTTCGTGGTAGTCGTTCGTTGGTTCGATGTAGCCATGTCTTCCAAAAAATATTTTAAAAGATCATGTATCTAGACTTTGATAGTAGATATCGTTTGGATTCAAACTTGAAAAAAATGACATTTCACTATATATCCACTAAGTATTAAATGTTGTAAGGTTCTTCTTCGCTCCATAACTTCTAAAACATGTTTATTATTCGAATATCTAAAATATCTCAAAGTATTATAGAAAAGGAAAAATAAAGAATGTATGATCAACTTTTTTATACTTTCTTGTCCCAAAATAAGTATTTATAAGTGAAAACACACTATTTTTAGTTAAAGATTAATCAAATAATAATTTTCACTTAGTTAAGTTATCTATCTTATTAATTTTTAAATATCTGTGCATTATTTTGAAGATAAATTTGAAAATTTAGTTATTTGTTTTTTAGACTAAACACTTATAATGGACAAAAATACATAGAAATATTAAATTTTATTTGAGGCAAATAGGACAATAATTAATAATAACTTAAATATTTAATCTATTGCTCAAATTGTTCTTGTAGCTATCTTAATAATAATATAGAAAAAGTTGTTAGATTCATTTGTGAAGAATGGAATATTTGTAATGAATATATATACTTTAAGCATATATTTGTGGTCTTTTTAAGGTTATGTCATACACTCACTTGATAATAAGCAAATTTATATATACAAATTAAATTTAAAAAGAAAAGAAGAAGAATCTTCATCATTTTTCAAATGAATAAATTGATTTCATGAATAAAATCCACCAAATAATCTTCTTTCCCACTTCATTATATATAGTCTTTTTGTTTTTGCCTTTAAGTAGCTTTAATTAGACCTTTGCTTAACCAGTCATTAAGATCTAAACCTCTCTCTCTCCTTCCCCCCCCCCCTCTCTCTCTCTCTCTCTCTCTCTCTCTCTCTCTCTTATTAACATCAAGAAAATCAAGAAATTAGAAGATGGGAAGAGGGAAGATTGCAATCAGGAGGATAGACAACTCAACAAGTAGACAAGTGACCTTCTCCAAGAGAAGAAATGGCTTATTGAAGAAAGCAAAAGAATTAGCCATCTTATGTGATGCTGAAGTTGGAGTTATCATCTTCTCCAGCACCAATAAGCTCTATGAGTTCTCAAGCACCAGGTTAAGTTTGCATGATATATATACTCTTTGAATTTTTATAAAATATTGCAATTAAACCTGGTACAGGGTCTAAGCTCTAAAGTCTAATAGTAGTTAATTACTTGATTCATAACACTTACATTAATTAACTCTTAGCAGGGATACTCGTGTAATTTACGTGCATACATATGGCGCGAGGTTCAAATAAGAAAACTAGCTAAGTATCATAAGCCGGTAACAAGAAAATGTTCATTTGTGGATCATTGAAAAAATCTATTTGAATGTACGCTCATTTGTGAATGAACCCATCATTGGTTCACATCTTGGAATAGATTATTTGGGGGTTTTTCGATTGATTAACATATGAATCTTTCATTAACAATCTCTTCTTACCTTCTCAAGATATTTAGCCTTAATTCTTAATTGGATTGCCCTGTGTACGTATGTACATATGTTCTTCTATGTACATATATGATTGGTGTTAATGATGGTTAAATTTGCATTTGTAATTGTATAAAAAAGATTGTCTTTGCTGATCATTAATAAAGAGGAACTTTCATTTTTTTCTTTTTGATCATTCAGTATGAAATCAGCGATCCAACGCTACACTAGATCAAAAGAAGAAAGCAATCAGCTAGTGAGTCCAATGTCAGACGATAAGGTATGTACAATGCCTTCTGGCTACTTCTTCGTTCGATCTCTAATGAATAAGATAAAGCATCTTTAACGGATAAGCAACAAAGAAAGGGACATATATACATACACAGATATATATATATATATATATATATCTGTGTGTGTGTGCACGCGCGCGCGCGCGCACTAATTGATTGTTGAAAAGATGAATGAAGAGAAAACCCTAATCTTGGTATATTAACTAGAATGAAAGGATATACACCACCTTCTCGATCCCCACAAAACCGTATCTTGGTAATACAACACACAACTAATTAAAACACACTTAATAAACATCACGTAACATATATATATATATATATCCATGAAATCCTTCCGGGACAAGAAAAACGAACTATTTTTCAATGGAATTATATGATCTTCTAAGTTGTAACTTGTATGTATGTTTGGTCTTTGATCTTTGCAACACCATGTGCCTTTTACAGAGAAGTTCTTGGCTTTCTTGATCAAATATTATATCAATCCGAAAATATTGTTTATGGAATATTAATTAATTGAACATTAAAAATCTAAACCAAGATGCAAAGTGAATGGTGGACGGTAAGCATGTATTTGTTTTCTTGGCTATAACTATGATATTGAAATGAAACCATACAAACTTGATGGTGGCTTTTGGTTCCTAATTAATTCACGTACTTATGTAAAAGTTTCTGATTCTAACATTTATAGGGAAGCATATAGTAAGACAACAACACCCCGTTTAAAAATGTACTATATACCTACAAAAAGTGTCACATGATTGGTAGTTAAATATTGCTATGCGTGATACAATCTTAGCACATATATGACTACATTCGACACAATAAACCAAACCAAACACTAAATCCTACCTAATTATGAGGTCTAGAGTGAGATTTACACAGACTTGACATCTAACACAAAGGGTGATTAAAACAGCTACTTACATGAAGACCTTCAATATGAGCAAAGCATGCAAAAAAAAGGTCAAGAACATGGATATAACCAAATTTCAAAAAAGATTATATGCACCTAGCTAGCTAGTCTAACCTAGTACCAAGAAGATCTAACTACATTTACATGTACAATGACATTTACAAACATGAATTATGTACTTTTTCGATCACAATATGTATATCCTCTATGATATGCATACCATATCTGCCAAGGAAACAAGCTTCGATCCACCGATTATTGACACTTTGTGAAGAATGTTCATAGGATTGTAAATGGTATGGGTGAAATTGCATAGAATCTTGTGATCATAGAGTTGACATCATCTAGACATATAGTTCCCTTGAATTGTAGTTCGTTTGTCTTGCTTCTGAAGCATTTTCATGGAGAATTCGGAATCACAAATATTATAAGAAAAAATATATTCAATATATATCCTCATTATATATACACTTGATGGTAACAGAAATCCAAAGGCAAAGGAAATAATGGGAAATGGGAAACTAAATAACTTACGACTACATATATAATATGTACATCAACTTAATTATATATTGGGGGATTAATCATTTGAGAAACAAATATATATTGTAATAACTTTGAACTGTTATCATAAAGGTATCGTTTCACATGTTTTTTTCCATCCAAGCCTAGAAGTTAATATAAAGATATATTTATTTCATAATACTAATGTGTTTGTTTCACATGTATTCAGTTCTCAACGTGAAGCTTTTTAGTTATATTTTTTTGTTTCACAAACAAGCTAAATATGTTCACATTGTGAACTGAATATTTAGAAAAATAAATATATGTTAATCAATAAACTAAATCCAAGCAGTTGATGTAAAAATTCGTGTGAAATAACATATGATCCACTGGCTCTCAAGATTTCTCAAATGGAGCTTGAACGTAGCATTTGTTAAGAAATATGCTCATCTTTTTGTTTTGCAAATTAATTGATCAACCTATGATTCAATGGCGCGATTGCTAGCTTTGGCAAATGGAGGCAGAAGTATTGAAGCAACAACTGCAGAATCTGCATGAAACTCATCGGTAAGTTGTACTTCGTTCATTAATTTCCTAAATACGTATCCTTCTTTTACAAACCCAATAATTCATACAAACTTATAAACCAGTTTTCTATATGTTGTTTCATGTTTCATCTGTAAATCCGGGATGCTTAATTAATTGTGTATTCGTGTAAATTAGGCAACTGATGGGAGAAGAACTCTGTGGTTTGGGAGTTGAAGACCTGCAAAAACTAGAGAACCAGTTGGCAATAAGCCTACAAGTTATTCGCATGAAGAAGGTAATTATAAGAAATCCTAGCTTCTTGCCCTTTAAAAAAAATTGAAATGAACCACATATAAATAAGAAGGTAACTTACCCATTTTACAAAGTATGATGCTTGATATTAAGTTCTAAAAACATTTAATTAGGGGTAAGATGATGGAGATAATGGAAGTCAATAATGTCTCCTAATTGTAAACTCTAACATTTACCAAATGTGTTTGCACTATTCCTAAGCTACAGTGCAAACACATTTGGTAAATTACATTTTTGTCCCTCATAAATGATATTAAATAAATATATTATTTTTACTAAATTACATTTTTAGCCCCTCAAACTAAATTACATTTTTGGTCCTTTATAATTAAATATAAAATTTACCTATATAACATTTATTAATATTTGAAACTGTTTTTTAATTGTGATTTTTATTTATTTGTAACTTATATTTTACACTTTTGGAGGTACGTAGTTATTTACTTTATATCTTTTAGTTTTTTTATATTTCATTTTACATTTTTATTATATTAACACATATAGTCGTATATTAACTAAAATACGTTTTATTTTTAACAAGTTACATCATGATACTCTTTTCGTTGACTTCAAAATGAATTGAATATTGAATATTTTTATTTAATTATGATTTAATATATCATATATACTACGTACAAATATTTTTAATATTACAATTCATACAGTTATATAGTTTTTCAAAAAATGTAAAGTCTTAATTGTTAAAAGAACGCATCTTAATTTCAAAGACTTTATCGTTATTTATTTTAAAGACTTAATATTTATTTTATTTCAAAGACTTAATCATTAAAAGAATGTGTCTTAATTTCAAAGACTTAATCGTTATTTTATTTTGAAGACTCAAGCCCGTTTACCAAACTCTTACCAGAGTAAGTACTTAACAACAATATTCAACACTATCGGTTGCTTATCGGGTAATATTTTAGTCCACAAAAATTGGTATCGTATGCAACAATTTATCGGCTAAACGCTAATTGTGGTAAGAGACGACGATCCTTACTTACCGGTTAAGACTCTCATCCTTGCTTTCGCTCTTATTGGGATAAGATTCTTGATCTTTGCCATATGCATCCGATAAAGTAATATGACTTGGTAAGCGCTTACCCTGATACATGTTTGGTTAATTGCCGCTTAAGCAATAGTTGTTCTATCGATTTATGTTAAATTTCAACTATTTTTTATTGATTTATATTATATTAACCTCCTCCTTTCCCGCAACGCGGGGTCAAAAAAACCTCGTTATAATTAAGGGGGAATGAGAGGAAGAAAATATTTGTACAGTAGTCCCAAAATTTCTTGGATGTTATTATTATGTCCACCAATGATCAAGTTAATACATATCATTATAGGGGATAGTTCTCCGAAATGTATTGAACTATCCCCAAAAATCTATTGTGTGTATCCAACTACAAAAAATGCTATTGTGTGTATCAAATTTTATTTTTTTTGCTATTGTGTTACAAATGACTTGTAATTTTGGTAAACTGATACACACAATAGAAGAAAAAATAAAGCTTGATACATTAAAAAAAAAGTTTGATACACACAATAGCAAAAAAAATAAACTTTGATACACACAATAGCATTTTTGGTAGTTGGATACACACAATAGATTTTTGGGGATAGTTCAATACATTTTGAAGAACTATCCCCATCATTATAAAGAAGATAAACAAGAATTAGTTAAATTAAATAATGATATGCATGTCTTCACCTAATTGGTATGATAGGGATGAGACAAGTGAACTTTGAAACTACATTTTTATCTTTGTTCTCGTTCATATTTTTATATGTCTAAAAGAATCAAATGACCCCTTAAACTATCTTAAACAGATGAGATGCAAGAATAATATATTTTGATGTGGTTTTGCAGGAAGAGAGTCTAACAAATGAGATACAAGAGCTCACGAGAAAGGTCTTTGTTCTTACCCTCTTTTCCCCTCAAACACGCGTTCGTCCTCGTAACACAAAATAAAATGGGTGTTCAATAATCTTTGAACATTTACTTAATAGAACTTTAAGTTAATTTATAAGATCAGCAAATTATGCATCATATAAAATGGTGTTTGTGATAAGTTGCTAGGACGAAGTTAGACGACCAATAAGATCTATGAATGAAGTTAAACGACATGATATAACAAAAGAAGAAAGTGGTGCTATTAGTTTTGGTATTTGACGCTTGTGAAACCTAACAAATTTTATAAAAAGAATAACATAACAATTTTCCAAAATAAGTACCCAAGTTATAAAAAAGATCTTTCACGTGGTGTTTAATATATTTTCCCGTTCCAAAAAAAAGTTATAAAAAGATTAATATGAGGCTCTTCATCATATTAAGTCATTCAACTTTGTCGATAGAAATTGTTAGGTCATCTAATTTCGTTCTAAAACCACTATATAACATGTACTAATGGTCTTATAAACTTAAATTTCGGTTAATTACTTCGAATGTCCAAAGACACTTTGAGCATCCCAAAAGCCCATATAAAAGTTCTACATTTAACTTTGATACGTAATTAATATAGGTCTTTGATTAGTAATCAAATATCTAAAACACCCTTCTACAAACAAATTTTACTATCTTATAATAATGAATATATTTTCTGGGTTTTTATTGTCCTAGACACTAAAAAAAAATGGGATTTTCCCTTTGTATAGGGGAACCTGATCCATCAACAAAACGTCGAACTATACAAGAAGGTAATCAAGATTTTTGAATTCCATAATTCGGTGATAACAAATCTTGATTTCTTTGGTCTCATGAAGCTATAATTTCAATCAATGCATGGTTATGTAAGAAAAGTAATATTTTTGCCCAACAGATTTACGAGGCAAGAACGTATGCAGCTAACTTTGATGAGAATAACGGGTTCGAAGGGTCTAACTCGGTTGTCATCCAAGCTCCTAGCCCGACCAATCTGCAGCTATGTCAACATGAGCATCGGAATATGCTCGACATACCGTTGCAAGAAACAATTTCAAGGCAAGCATTGTCATCAAATGTTTTATTCATTAAATGTGATTTATCACGTCGCAAAACTAAGATTTGAAATATAAAATATTTACATACAACAGAAATTTACTCATACTATGAAATTACGTAGAACTCAATTAGATTACTATCCAAAAGAGCCATTTATGAGAGAAGGTAATGTATACAGAGGAGAGATCATCCAAATATAGCCGATGTACGTAGGACTTTGAAACAGCCCTTTTACGGAGAATAGAGTCGCATATATAGAGTGTTAGCTTAGCTTTATATTTGGGCCCGGCCCGTTTGCTTTTAGGGTTTACTTGTTTTAGGGTTTTCTTGGCTTTATATAGCCGCTCTCGCTTCTTTGTAATTCACGCTTCTCTATTCAATAATACAATATACTTTTGGCTCTTAATCTTCATGGTATCAGAGCTCAAGTATCGATCCAATATTTGATGCTCATAGACGACGTTGTAGCAAGCACCGGTTTCGTGAATGTTTTCTGGTTCATGATTTCTGGTAATTTCGTTCATAATTTCTCGTTTCGTCTGATTTGTTGAGTTTCGTCTCGTTCTGTTTGATTTTGTTTTCGTCTAATTTGGGGCTATTCGTTGTTATTGGGGCTATTTACTGCTTTCGTTCATCTTGTGTTTGGTCGAAACCATGTCTCCCAAAGATGATTCTCTTCAGTCTATTAGCACTCAATTAGATGGAAAAAACTATTCGTATTGGAGTTATGTCATGAAAAATTTTTTGAGGGGTAAAAATATGTGGGGTTATGTCACTGGTAAAAGCAGTAAACCGACTGATGAGAAGGCTGCAAATTATTCGTTGTTGGTGGATTCATGGGAAACTGATAACTCGAAAGTTATCACTTGGATTAATAACTCTGTGGCACAATCCATTGGGACTCAATTAGCCAAGTACGATACGGCTAAAGAAATCTGGGATCATTTGGAAAGATTGTACACTCAATCGAACTTTGCAAAACAATATCAGTTAGAAACTGATATTCGTGCCCTTCGACAGAATGAGTTGAGTGTTCAGGAATTCTACGCTGCTATGTCCGACTTGTGGGATCAGTTGGCTCTTACTGAATCTGCAGATTTGAAGGCTTTTAAGCCTTATATTTCTAGAAGGGAAGAGCAGCGCTTGGTTCAGTTCTTGATGGCATTACGATCTGATTTTGAAGGATTACGTGGCACAATTCTTCATCGTACCCCTCTTCCACAGTTGACTCGGTTGTTCATGAACTAATTGCAGAGGAAACTCGTTTGAAGTCTTCTGGTGACAAAGGTCCTAAGTTGCCATCTACTCCTGCTGTCTTTGCTGTTCCTCAAAGACCTCAGAATAAAGCAAGGGTAGCCCCTGATGAATGTAGTTACTGTAAACAGAAGAATCATTGGAAGTCCCAGTGTCCACTGCTATTGAACAGGGGAAAACAACAACGGCCACAGCAGCAACAGAACAAAGCTCCTGGATCGTTTCAGTCACCCCCTTAGTTTCGTCCTCCTGGTCCGACTCCTTGGGCACCTCGTCCGCCGCAGTTTGCTGCTGCTGCTCCTTCTCCAGTAGAGCATGATTTTCAGCCCACTGGCACACCACCACCATCTGTTTTGGATCCTCAGGTCTTTGAGCAATTTAAACAGTTCCTTGCCTCTAATCCAATTGCCATGTCTGCCTCTATGTCTCATTCAGGTTCAGGTTTGTCTTCGACCAACACTTCAGGTATTCCCTCTTCCTTATGGATTCTAGATTCAGGTGCATCTCATCATATGTCACCTCATTTGATATCTTTTACATCCTTGTCCCCGAGATCACCAGTCTCTGTTATGTCTGCTAGTTCTACGCCCATGCAAGTAGAAGGTGTTGGTTCTATTGTCACTCCCCAGTTGTCTCTTTCCGATGTCTATTATATACCCACACTTGCTTTGAATCTTGTTTCAGTTAGCCAACTATGTAAAACCGGTTATTGGGTTTTCTTCTCTGATTATTTGTGTTGTGTACAGGACCCGCGGACTCGGAAGGTGATTGGGATAGGCCATAAGCTAGGGGATCTCTATGTCGTGGATGAACTCAGAGTTTCTGGTGTTGCGGCTTCCAGTGTTGATTTGTCTTCATTTCGTTTGAGTCATTCTTCTTCAGTTTTTTATCTTTGGCATGTTCGTTTAGGGCACGTGTCTGCGTCACGGTTACAGTTTTTGGCCTCTACAGGCGCTTTGGGACAGTTGAAAAGTTGTGATATTTCTGACTATAGTGCTTGTAAACTGGCAAAATTTTCTGCTTTACCGTTTAATAAAAGTATGTCTTGTTCCTCTGCTCCTTTTGATCTTGTACATTCTGATGTGTGGGGACCATCTCCTGTGTCTTCAAAGGGAGGCTCCAAGTACTATGTGTCGTTTATTGATGATTATACTCGTTATACTTGGGTTTTCCTCATGAAACGCAGATCTGATTTTCTCTTGGTGTATAGTAACTTTAGAGCTTTAATAAAAACGCAACATTCTGCTGGCATAAAATGTTTCAGGTGTGATTTAGGAGGGGAATATACCTCTAATGACTTCACTCAGTTACTTGCATCTGATGGTACCATCCATCAATCATCTTGTACTGATACTCCTCAACAAAATGGAGTTGCTGAAAGGAAACACCGACATCTTGTTGAAAACTGCTCGTTCATTGCTTGTTTCTTCCGGAGTTCCAAGTATTTTCTGGGGGGAAGCGCTTCTAACCGCTACCTACTTGATAAATCGAATTCCCATAGCTCATAACTCTGGTTTGTCTCCCTTTGAGAAACTATATGGTGAGTCACCGGATTACTCTTTTTTGCGTGTTTTTGGTTGTACTTGTTTTGTCCTGCGTCCTCATGTTGAGAGAAATAAGTTATCTCCTCGTTCTGCTTTGTGTGTCTTTCTGGGGTATGGTATTGGTCAGAAAGGATATCGTTGCTTTGATCCGGTAAGTCAAAAACTATATGTTTCTCGACATGTCACTTTTTTGGAACATATTCCTTTCTTTTCTATTCCGGCCCAGTCTCATGATGTGACGCAATCAGATCTCCGATCTATTGATCCTTTTGATGTTGACACTGATGATACCTTCCCTGATGTTCCTGCTCATGAGACATCTGCAACATCAGACCCCCCTGAGACATCCACGTCTTCTGATTCTGCTACGCCTATGACCGCTCCCGCACCTGATGAGACCACGGACGTCCCTCCTCGTAAGTCCACTCGTACTCGTAAGTCTACCAAGCTTCCTGATTTTGCTTATTCATCCTACTCAGCCTCATTTGCTTCCTTTATTACTAATATACATCGTTTGACTGAACCTGAATCATATCGAGAGGCTATTTCTGATCCTCTTTGGCAGAATGCAATGGCTGAGGAACTGACAGCTCTTTATCAGACCCACACGTGGGATCTAGTCCTACTTCCTTTTGGAAAGCATGCAATTGGTTCTCGATGGGTATTCAAGATTAAAACAAGGTCGGATGGGTCTGTTGAGCGGTACAAGGCCAGACTTGTTGCTAAGGGATACTCCTAACAGTATGGCATGGATTATGATGAGACCTTTGCACCAGTTGCAAAGATGACGACTGTTCGAACTCTTATTGCTGTTGCTTCTATTCGTCAGTGGAAAATTTGTCAAATGGACGTAAAGAATGCTTTCTTGAATGGTGATCTTCATGAGGAGGTGTACATGACTCCTCCCCCAGGTGTGGCTCATAAACCAGGAGAAGTGTGTCGGCTTCGCAAAGCACTGTATGGTCTCAAGCAAGCTCCTCGCGCTTGGTTTGAGAAATTCTCTACGGTGATTACTTCTCTTGGTTTCACCCCTAGTAATCATGATTCTGCGTTGTTTGTTAGATGCACGGGGGCAGGTCGGATTCTTCTATCCTTATATGTGGATGACATGATTATCACTGGAGATGACCATGACGGTATTGAGTCTCTGAAGCAAGAACTGGCCCATCGTTTTGCTATGAAGGACTTGGGGACGTTGCGTTACTTCTTGGGTATTGAGGTTGCTCAATCCAAGAAAGGCTATCTCCTTTCCCAGACAAAGTATATATCGGATTTGTTTGAGCGTGCTCGACTTTCTGACAAGAAAACTGTTGACACGCCTCTTGAGACCAATGTTCACTATACTCCAACAGATGGTGTTCCTTTATCAGATCCGAGCTTGTACCGTACTATTGTTGGAAGTTTGGTTTATCTTACGGTTACACGTCCAGACATTGCTCATGCAGTTCATGTGGTCAGTCAATTTGTTACAGCTCCTACTACTGTTCATTGGGGAGCTGTTCTTCGCATTTTGAGGTATCTTCGTGGCACTCAATTTCAGAGCCTCTTGTTCCCTTCGACATCCTCTCTAAAGTTGAGTGCCTATAGTGATGCCAGTTGGGATAGTGATCCTAGTGATCGCAAGTCTACTACTGGGTTCTGTATTTTTCTTGGAGATTCTCTTATCTCATGGAAAAGCAAGAAACAGGATGTTGTTTCTCGTTCGTCTACGGAGGCCGAATATCGTGCTATGGCAGTAACTACTTGCGAGATTGTTTGGTTACGTTGGCTTCTTGCAGATATGGGTGTTGATGTTTTGCAACCCACTCCATTGCATTGTGACAACAAAAGTGCGATGCAAATTGCGAAAAATTCGGTCTTTCACGAAAGGACGAAGCACATTGAGATTGACTGCCACTTCACTCGTCAACATCTGCAGCTCGGGACTATCTCGTTGCCTTTTGTACCTTCAGCTCTGCAGATTGCTGATATTTTCACCAAGGCTCTACCTGCATCGCGTTTTCGTTTCTTATGTGACAAACTCTCAATGCTTATTGCTGTTGCATTGTGAGTTTGAGGGGGGATGTTAGCTTAGCTTTATATTTGGGCCCGGCCCGTTTGCTTTTAGGGTTTACTTGTTTTAGGGTTTTCTTGGCTTTATATAGCCGCTCTCGCTTCGTTGTAATTCACGCTTCTCTATTCAATAATACAATATACTTTTGGCTCTTAATCTTCATAGAGGACATATGATTCAGATCTAGTTGATGTAGGACTCTAATTCACACTACAAAATGGAAGACTTTTACGTACAAATGTTTCCTGGAAAATCCGTCTCTAAAAGGGTGATTCGTGAGAAAACCATCACAAAAGTTGGTGGAAATCAATGACAGATTACTCAAGGATTTCCTAAGTGATTTGTTGGTATTTTCTTACAAAAACATCAGTTTCTACTAAACCATTGGTACTTTTGGGTGATCCAATCAACGAGGGAATTGTTTGTGTGATTTTTGTGGGTAAAAAGTTTATTTGTTTTATAGTGATGCCATGTCAATGGAGACTACAAGGGCACATATTAATTGTCTGAATGGTGACTTCTAATAGTGGTAAATCTTAGCTTTTATATCATGTGAAATATGTTAAATCCCATTAGAATACTCTTCAAAAGAGCCGTTGAGAATAGAAGGGAGATTTGACAATATATAGAATAGAAATGGTCCAAATCTAGCTGAAATAGAATTCTAACACACACTGCTGAGAGCCTGAGAAGTTTGAACCCTAGATCTTCATGAAAGTTGGGATCTACAAGTTTGGTGATGGATTTATAGTAACTATTGTTACTTTGCTATATATGTCGCAGGTGGAATGAATGTATGATCGATGCAGGAGAATAAACATATATTCGGGATCAAACCTCGTCTTTTGAAATGGATTCCAAAATTTCTGACGTTTGATTTTTGTATATTTTGGGTCATCATATACATAAAGACACGTTAATGATAAGGGCATATATGCTACTATCCATGTAATTACCTGATTTTCCAGTTGTTCCTTTAATTTTCTGGTACATTTTTCCTTGTAACATGTTGATTCCATCGAGTTCAAGATCCATAACTTAAACATCTACAACAGTTCTTTGTTTGTGAGATTTGAATTCTTGACCAGTATTATAAATCGTCGGCGCTTTTATCAATATTGCTTCCCTTGTTGTTAAAGTTCAAATATTACCAACAAGAATTTCCATGAAACAAAATCAGTAATAAAATGAAAATGTAAAAAGAAAAATTGATTAACGAATGGCTTTCAAATATAGAGACTAAAAGTTTCACAATATAGCATCGACGTGCACGTGCCCCCACCCCCACCCCCACGCGTGCGCGCGCGCACACACACTATATATATATAATCTAAGCTAAAATAGGGTTGGATTCACGTGAGCCTATCATGTTTTCATGAGATTTGTATAGTAAGACAATAAAATAACATTGAAATTTTACAACAAAACATAATCTGCAAAAAACGTTGAATCTCACATAAATAATCAGGCCCTACATAATCGTAAATTAGTCAATACATAATAAGAAACTTATAAACATTCCTTGGCTTCTAAAAGTTTGTGGTGACCGGTTAATTCCCGGTTCAACCGCCGAGTCAACCGGTTTCAAACATTTCTATGTATTTTTTTCATTTTTGTGTATACTTATATATATAGGGATTGTATAAGGTTTGTATTTGATACTTCCTCTCTCTCTCTCTCTCTCTCTCTCTCTCTCCTCTCTCTATATATATATATATATATATATATAGGGGGAAGTATTTGTTGCAAACCAGGTAGATTGTACAAACTCTACAAACCAAATCTTAACCATTGATTTTGTTTATATTTTATTTATCTCCTAATTTTTAGGTGGTTTTCAAATGTGTCTACATATAGTATTAGGTTCAAATGAAAAGTACTTAAAAAAATAAGAAGTAAATGTGATTTTCACCACTCATCCGGTCAATAAAGACGGCTTTGACCGATCACCCTACGTGAATCGCGTCCATCAACGGTTGAGATCACTTCTCTACTTCATTGTTTTTTTGAACTTCTCATTTGAACCTTTCTCTATATATATAACCCAAAAAAAAATATTGATGTCCATAAATTCAAATTTTAAAAATAGACAAAAGATTTACATCAATAAGAAAACATTGATGGTATCCTTGAGGGGGGCAGTGGATGGTATCCCTGCTTACTTGGGTTCGATTCGAGGAGAGAACAGGAGGCGACACCCCAGTTCATGGGTCGACCTTCGGGCTTGGCATGGGCGAGGCTATGGGCCGGTAACGGTTTCCATGGTCAAGAGGATTAGTCGGGTGCCCGAATGGATCCCGGATACCTCTTCGACTTCGGTCGGGGTGTGTATGTGTGTTTGACTGCCGTCTAAAAAAAATAAGCTAGCTCATAAGCTATTCAAAGTAGCGTTTCAAAAAGATAGCTTATAAGCTAGCTTCTGGTACATGTTTGGATGGACTAGCTTATAAGCTAGCTTATTTTTGCCAAACACAGCCTAAGTTGTCCAAGCAAAATAACATGAAAAAGTTTGACCTCGAATGTTGTTACTTTGAGTGGAATTTGTGGGAAAGAAGAGTGGAACTTTTATTATTTAGGGGGTTTGATTTGTGGTTTATTTGAGGTAATTGAAATGAAAATAGCTAGTTTGGTGGTGGGCTCGGCAGGCTTAAGCCGCCCGTGATACGCCCTCTAACGATTTCCCCAACGGTTTCTCAAGGAGTTTCCCCCAACCCACTCACTTTCTCTCTCCTTTATTTATATATAAAAATAATAATAAAGATGTAGAACATTCGAAAGGTTGTGTTATGAGATGTGAAAGGATAATGATGGTTGTAGCATAAAATACTAGAAAGCTGACGTGACGCTGAAATAGTTATGAATCCACAAAAACAAATACTTGTGTACACTCTCGGCCTCAGAAATGTTTCATTACTCTCTCCATAAATATCTAACAAGAAAATATCATTTAAGTTAGAATTTCTTTTGTTTTCGAGTTAATTTTTCCTTAACCATTTTGTCAAGACCTTGTGAATTAGATTCAGATGTCGTTTGATCATCCATTATCATTAGCAATATGAAGTATGACAGAAAACATGGATATGGCGGTCCCATACTCCTGTTCAAGTAGGTACCCATCAATCAAAGACCATATTGATTTCTGGATATTCTTTTATAACAATTTGTTTTTGTAACTATAATATTTGATTTTTCTTCAATTAATTAAGGACATCTTGTTAGAGCTTAATGAGTTTAAGTGCTTAATACTCGATCAACTATAGTATTAATTATGCCTTAATGATATGGAAATTAGTTTATTAAGTAAGAATCTAAGGTATGGTTTGGTTTACATAATGTTTATTTGACTTTGAATGAATTGGAATGGAATATTGTTAGGTTTGACCATTTGTATAGTTGATAGAATTGAAATGGAATTTAGGTGTTGTTCGGTTCGTTTTCTGTTAAGATCTGTATGGATATAGTTGTCTGTATGGATATAGTTGTCTGTGTGTGTTAACAGATATGTTATTGTTCAGTTGTTTTGCTGAATAGTCAGTCTGAATGTCAGAAATGACCATTTTACCCCCGGTTTTTACTTTTGT
Source organism: Centaurea solstitialis (assembly GCA_030169165.1). Lineage (NCBI taxonomy): Eukaryota > Viridiplantae > Streptophyta > Magnoliopsida > Asterales > Asteraceae > Centaurea > Centaurea solstitialis. The sequence continues at coordinate 5,967,598 of CM058040.1, read as the reverse complement.
TTGAATAAAACCGACGTTTGATATAAATGTTGAATAAAAGACTTATAATTATGAAAAACACAATATATATATATATATTACCAGAACACAGATTGTGAAATCATATATGTGTTTATGTATATATAGTGAAACAGATTGTGATAACCTTCCAAATGGTGAAAGCTAACCCAAATCGTGGTTAACAAAATCAGGAACTTTCAGATAAAACTTGTTGAAAACTTGAGGATACAATCAAAACAGTTGTCGATCCATATCGATTTTGCAACAGAAAACCCATATTGATTTGCAGCAGAAGAACAATTAAGAATTAACGAAATCGATGGCCCTAAAAATCTATTGGAATATTGGAATAAGAAAAGCTTTGGCTTCTTATTCTTCCTCTTCCTTCTTCTTTTCCACCTCTGGTTTCTCCTTCTCCTCTTGTACTTACTGGAAAAATCAAGAAAACAAACAAAACCCACAACAAAAATGACAAAAAGATTCTATCTTTTTCCCAACTATCTCATTTTTCAAAATCAAAAGACAATTTAGGGTTTATATAAGAATAATAAAGGTTTAAAGAGTGAAAATGGAGATGGAAGTCTCCTTGAAGATGTCTACAAAGGGGAAAAATGGAGATGGAAGGAAATGGGGTAGGGGAATCTCCACTCACTGCTTCCCCTAATATCCTCCATTTACCACATCATGGGGGTTTACAGAAGATCCCAGAGGCTCGCTCGGAAAGGCTACTATACCATACATTTTGAATTAACTCTACTCTAGTAGTCACTAGACTCGCTATAGTAGTCCGTCCGGCTGCTATTGTTGAAATCATTACTCTTCGTTCTCCCGTGCTCTAGCAATTGCGCTCATATGCTACTTTTGTCTTGTTGCAACGGAGTGATTGTTGCTCACGTGCACGGGCATCTACTGATTCACTTGATGACTGATGCTCGGCGACTGCTGCTGCTACCACAGAGTATTCTTCTCCTTGGTTCCTCTTGAAGCTCCGGGATGTAGTTACATGCTCATGATACTACTGTAGTCGACTTAATAGTGATGTACTTTGTAATATACTTTTCGCTACCTTGCTCTCCCAAAGATGGAAGGAATGTACGCAGAGGTTGAAGATGAGAGAGAAAGGTAATTGGGAAATAAATCGAAAATAGATGGCTGAGTGTAAAGGAGCGGGTTTTTGCAGCTGAGCGATTAAGTCACCATCTGACCGAATAAGCCACAACCGAACGGCTATTTATGACTGGGCGAATAAGCCATATAGGCTATACAGCCCATTAAGCCTCCACAACCGAACAGTCCCTTATTACAGAAATTGAAATCTATCTAATTGGTTCACTAAGTGTAGTTTTGGGGTTGAGATCGAGATATGAAACAAACGTTTTTTAGAATAATCCATGTTATTATTCGAGAGAAGATAATGAAAGTCCAAGTGATTGTGCATTCAATGAATGGATTGTCTAATAATTCTTCAACTTATTTGTTGTGTGAAATCCTAACTTCCAACTACTTTTCCCTTGAAAAAGTTTCCATTTTCGTTTTCTGAACTCTCTATAGTGAAAAGGTGAACGGTTGAGAAGTTGATGAGTTTGTGTCGGTTTTGACCCTCCAAGTTCTAATAATAAACATTGTTGTCCCTAATTTTAAAAAGGTTAATTAAAAAATGTTTGAAAAATGAAAAATGTAAAAAGATCATTATGACATCGTCTTTAACGAACCTGTTGGATTGTCATTAGACCAAAGGACTAAACCCAACAGAAAGTGCATACAACAGGGACCACATCCATAATAGATGAAGTTTGTGAACGAAATTTGTAAAAACAACAAACTAAAGGGACTAAATTCATAATTTACTCTCTATTTTTTATTGAAAACAAGGAAATACAAAAAAAAAAAAAAAAAAGACTTCTCGAGTTAACGGGCCTCTTTAACAAAAATTGGTCTGACTAGTCAAAAATTAAACAAAATGACAACTACAATGACCAAAGCTGTAATTAGTTTAAAAGAGAGACGAGAATTGATAGTAGGTGGTATCCACAGGAACCAAAAGAGTAATTTACTCTAACAACTATTATTAATATATAAATGTATAATTCAAATTCATTAATTATTTTAACTAATTTTTCTAAAATTAAATATTTATTAATAACTAAAATTCATTTATCATTAATAATAAAAGTAATATTAATATTAATTAATAATTAATATGAATTAAGGCACAATTGAAAATATTATCAAAAAATTCTCAATAAAGTGCTTTAAATTGTTTATTGGTAGGTGAGTTTATAAGCTGACTTACAAACTAGCTTATATGCACTCAAACTAATACTTAAAAAATAAGCTAACTATAAGTTAGTTTACTTTTACTAAACAATGTCTTAGGTGGCATTTGGTTCATTTCGGGAAATGGGAATGAAAATGAAAGTAATAATGCAGGAGAATGGAAATAGGAATGAGCATTGCATTGATGTGTTTGGTTAACCCAATACAATCAATGAAATATTGTTTCATATTAAAAAATATGTTTTTCTTCAACTTGAAAATACAAAAAATGTTTCATTTAACATCTATAGATAGAACAATGCATAGAAAAAAGAATCAAGTAGAAATAAAATTTCCATTCCTCCCAATTTGGTAAGGAATGAAAATTAATGGATCTGCAGGAATGATTCCATTATATAATATCAAACCAAACAAAAATTTTCATTATCATTCTCATTCTTGGCCCCTCAATACCCCCATACAAACGGGCCCTTAATCTTTTACTAGTTGGGTTTCGATGAGAAAAATGAAAAGTGGTTATCGAGTATTTAAGAAGTTAATGCACGTTAAAATAAGATACATTAAAATATACTAGATTAATTTCTTTTAAAACATAATTTATAAAAAAAAACATAAAAATTAAAATATCGATGATTTAGGGGCCGTTTACTTGAACACTTACCCGGTAAGTGTTTACCGGTAAAATTGAACACTATCACCTACCATATTGGACAACATTTTAGTATCTTAAAACGGTATCGTATGCAACAATTACCCGGTAAGCTCTTACCGGGTATAAGAGTTGTGGATCTCACTTACCCGGGTAAGACTTTCGGTTCATGTTATTGCTCTTACCGGGTAAGATTCTAGTCATGTTCATGTTCTCCCCGTAAGGTAAATTAACCCGGTAAGTACTTACCGGGTAAGCGTCAAGTAAACGGCCCCTTAGACTCTAGATTCATTTCACAATTGAATTTAACTCTCAAGAATCATGATTTTTGTTATTTGAAAATTTATATTGGACTTAAGTTAAAAGCCCATAAACATATTTATTTCTCCCAAAGAAATGAAAAGGCGAGCCTAGTTAAGTTAGAGACTTTATGTGCTTTTGTGCATCGCCGGATAACGTCCTAGGGACGGAAAGCAAGCATCGTTCACGATTTACGTGTATAGATATGTGTTATATATATTATAATATTATTTTAGTAAATAAAATTAAATTATATAAAACTATTTGGTTTTTTTCGAAAAAAGAAAACTATTTCAAACATATTTTTCAACCTTTCTTACTCATGGTTATTTCTAAATGGAGGATACTTTATAAAAACATCTTCAATCCGATCACTAAAATAAATACTAAAAAGACTAGAAAAATCCCTTGAATACTAAAAAACAATTCTAAACATACACTAAAAAACATTAAAAGCATCTTTCATATTATAAATTGAGTATTATGATCATTTTTATTTTTTTAAAGATCTGCTTTGTTGGTCTCTAAATGTAGAGAGTTACTAGTCTTCACTTTTTTGTGTTTTAACGTTGAGTTTGAGATGAAAAAAATGTTATTTTTTTTGTGGTTTTAGTGTTTTAGTGATGGGTTGAAATTGGTCTAAAAATTCACGTCTTGAAACACGTCGTGGTATTGCCTTGACCCCTAAGGTATGAGGCTCTGTCACACGCTCACACCTTACAAGTTACCACACTCATGTCATTTATTACCCTAAGGGGGAACGGAATGGGTGCCCCACTCAGCCAGTGGCGGATCCAGAAAAAATTATTGTTGGGGGCACGATTAGAAATAAAATAATAATTAACTTTAAGATACAATTTCAAAAGTCTTCCGTCACAACTATTAGAGCCCTTTCACATTGTTCCGTATGGCAATCTCTAAACAAATAACAATACACATATAAAACTTTATCTATTATAATGTATTCCAACCAATTAAGGCATTTATCAAACCAAACTAAACAAAAACATCCTCCTTTATTCCCGATTTTTTTCAAGTTACGACCCGCTAATTGACAAGGTCCTCTAATCAAAAAATTGATTTAAATCAATTTTATTAAGCATCGAAGGAGCAGGGCTAGATTTGGATGTTATGTTTTTCCTTTTAAAGAACTTTCCATTATCTTTTCTAGCATAAAATTAGCAAAATAGAATTCAATATATTGATAACAAATCAATTTATCATACTCATCCATGAACTAGAAGCTATGAAGCAGATCACACAGTCATGTGTACTTATAAATAGAAATTAAAATCAACAATAAAAAACAAGGAATAGAGCCTAAATGAATTTTTTTTCTTTAGTTTGGAGGCCTTAACATCTGCAGGTGGGGGGCCCAATGAATAATCTTATATAAGTAAACTAGAAATTAAGTTGGGTGAAGCATATTAGTAGGGGGCCTGGGACCCCTATACCCAAAGCCTCCATCCGCCCCTGCACTCAGCAGGGGAAACCCATAGGGGTGGCAAGGTGGCGGGGTGAACACCAATCTTGTCCCCAGCGGCATCACACCATGGAAGACCCCAGTGGGGATTGGGGAAGCTGTCATGGCAGGGAATCCTCAAAATATTTTTGATTTTTTCTCATATTTCTATTTCTCTCATAAAAATTAAAAAGTAATGGATTATTTATCATCATCATCAAATAATCACCTTATGTAATATTGTTGTTTTTATTAATTAATGAATTAAAAATTTTAAGTTACGTTGTTTTTAATATTTATTTGAATTATATAATGAAAATTTTTTAAAAATGAGAGGGGTGGAGGGGTGGAATTCTTAGTACTGTCGGCGGTTTCTTACGGGTAGAATGGTGAAAGAGAAAGAGGGTAGAGAGAGTGAAAAGCTGACGTGACAAAAAGGGTGTATGATGGAATGGTGAGTATTCCCCTCCCCCTAAGTACATTTATATCCATCCTTGATCAAATACTAACACATATATGTTTCTCAACACATATATAAAAGAAAAGTAATTATAATCATAAACTGCCTCTAGAGTGTAGTAGTCGTAGGTTTAATCTTGCCTCCCCCATAACTTTAGCCACTGAGTGAGCTAAAAATTGTCCACTTATATTATACTTACTAGAAACCAGTATGATATTCAAATTCTAAGAAGAAAATATTGTCACTTAACTACTTTGGTTGTGGCTTACGGTTAAGGCTAAAGAGAATGTAGTGAAAAACTCATCTATTATTCCATATTCAAACCCAGATATTTTTCAAAACTTTTGATGCTTTGGAGTTTCACTTGTGATAACTCCAAATCATTTATGATCGTTCAAAAGATTAATCGATACTCATAAACTAGCCTAGAACTAATCTAGAAATTCACGGTTAAAAAATAGCATCACTTTTATGATGATTTGAATCATTGTCCACCGCTAATCGATAAATTGGAAAAAAGACAAGATCATTGGAGGGGCCTATATCATGTGCTTTCTTCTGATTATAAATTATTTTCTGATATTGGAGGACCATAATATTCTTGTGGGACAAATTTGAAAGCAACCCCTCTCTACAACAATTTAATTAATTTATTCTACAACATTCTTACATGTTATGGTTATTTTACAAGGGTAGTAAATAACATCTATAGCAAATTAACAAGTTTGCAAAATCCTTAAATGCGGCATGTTAAATGAATTACAGGTTTTAAAATAGTATTTCTTTCCTTTAAAATTTTAGAGAAATTTTTATATTTAAATAAAATACTCTAAATATTTAAAAACTTCAAAATTTTCTATTTTAGCAAATGTTTTGATAATGTTGTTGGAACACTTAAAGAAGAAAAAACCGAGAATTTTCTATTTTAACAATGTTGTTGAATATGCTCTCATTATTAGTTTTGGTGGTACTAAAACTCAATAAGTTAATATGTTAAAAAAAATGTTTGGATTTAAAGGTAAAGTTATGTGAGAAGGAAAAGGCTTAGGCTGTGTTTGGCAAAAATAACTAGCTTATAAGCTAGTCCACCCAAACATGTACCATAAGCTAGCTTTTTGAAACGCTACTTTGAGTAGCTTTTTAGGAGCTTTTTGTAGCTATTTCTAATTATACCCTTATTAATATTAATTATTATATATTGGTCATTTTATATATACTCATAAACTAGTTTTTGCCAAACATAATTTGTTCATAAGCTAGTTTATCAGCTACTAGCTAGCTTATCAAATTAACAACTAGTTTATTTGCTATCAGCTAGCTTATTAGCTAGTTTGCCAAACATAACCTAAATAAAAAAGTGACACTATTTTTAACTTAATGATTTTTTAAGTTTCCAAATACTATTTTCGATGTTCACTGTTGCCCGATTAATTATTTTAGATTATAAAAATAAAGAGTAACTTTTCCATAATCATATTTTATGTGGTTATTTAGATATATGATTTGTGTATATGACTAAAGCTAATAAAGGCAATAAATATACTCACAAAGTCACAAGGAAATGAGGAATCGCATTGCATTAAAATTATAGATTGCGCACAAGTAACTGAAAATCCGATTTCGTGATTCGAAACCTAAACAAAACGTAGATCAAAATTGATCCTAAATTCCTAATTTACATGAACGATTTCAATCAAAAAACCTAAATATCAATGCAGTTTCTAAATCTATTCAAATCCGATTCCGATAACTATAAATATATATATATATATATATATATGTATACAGGGAGGTTCATACAAGAACAACTCATTTTATAGGAACAAAGGAACATAATGTGAGCCACACATTATGTGGGACCCACCCATTAATTAAATCATATGTGATTTAGTGGTGGGACCCACCAGAATCATATATGATTTAATAATAATAGGTGGGTCCCACATAGACCCACATCATCTATGATCCAAAATGGTTTTGTTCCAAAATGGTTTTGTTCTTGTTTGAACCTTTCTCTATGTGTATAATATATATATATATATAGTCACCTTATTTTGAAAACTCATTAATTTGTGGAAACTTTGGAAACCATGTTTTCCACCAATCATAATCCATTTTCTTGTTTATTTTTGGTAATTTTATTTATTTTATTTTTGTGATGCTTAATTATAGGAGTTAGTGGTTATGATTTTGAATTTTGCAATTAATCTTGTCCATTGATCATTCTAATCAATGGTTTATATGAGTTTCCAAAGTTTCCGCAAATTAATGAGTTTTCAAAATAAGGTGACTCTATATATATATATATATAAAGGAAAGTTCAAATGTGAACCAATTTTTAGTTGTGAACGTGAGGACAGCCGAGAGCGTGACACATGGCGGAGACTAGTCAATAAAGGCAGCTTTGAGTGTGGTCCCCCCCCCCCCTCTTTAATTCAATGCTCTCCCATGAATTGCGCCTAGTCATCCGCCGTGGACCTGACGTGGCGCCTAATCATCCGCCACGTGTCGCTCTCTCGGCTGTCCTCACGTTCACAACCAAAAAGTGGTTCACATTTGAACCTTAGAGTGAACCTTAGAGAGGGAGAGAGAAAGGTTCATAACTTTTAACGAAAACACCAGGGTGATTCTCAACCACTCATCCGATCAATAAATGTGGCTTTGACCGGGTCACCCTCCATGAATCGCGTCAATCCTCTTTGATCACGTCCACCGTAACCAAAAATATGTAGCTAAGAATCGTCCTCGTTTTTTCTTAAATTGACATCGTTCTCGTATCAACCCACCTCTAATATATATATATATATATATATATAGATAGATATACAAAGGCAATATACTCACAAGGAATCGCATTGCATTGAAATTATAGATTGAGCAAAAGTAACTGAAATTTCGATTTCGTGATTCCAAAACCTAATCTAAACGTACATCAAAATTGATCCTAAATTCCTCCTAATATGCTTAAGCCAAAACCTTACATGAACGATCGATTTCAATCAAACACGAAAACTCCTAAGTTAACATTAGTGCAGTTTCTAAACCGATCCACATAATACGAAAAAAACAAACAAAACACCGATACTCTAATTCATCTTCTGTACAAAATCCGATTCCAATACCAACTTTCAGGCGTAATTTCGCAACACCTGAGAGCATTGACGGCCGTGGAGATCGTAAAACTCGCAACGGTGATTACCGTCATCGAAGTTTTGCGAATAACTAACGGCATCGTACCTGAACGTTAGCGGTTTTGGCGATCCGTAGACGATACTCTTCTTGCTATCACGAAAAACCTTGTTAATTAGTTTCCTCCACCTTCGGCTGCTCCATAGATGATCACGGCCGTTGCTGTGTGTATCGCGAATGATGCGTTCGTATTGATCGTGAACCGGAACGCATGGGGGCGATATGCAGCCGGAAAAGTAAGACGACGGTGATCGCCGGTGAGGAGTGTTGTTGCCCATTTTTTCAGGGAGAGTTGTTTTCTGTTTGTTATTATGAGGGAAGTTATGAAAAAAGGGAGAATGAATGAATGATTTTATTTATTATCGAATATTTGGATGGGGGTAGTTTGGTAATTTCGTAGTTGGGAAACGTTTGATGATGGTGTGAATTTTTATCCTTTTCTTTTCTAGCTGTTTTCAAGCCGTCAAATAAAATTTTGACGTATCGGCATATATTATATATCTTTAACGTAATTTACTAATTTATCTCAATTTTGGGATGTTAAATGCTTGTTGGATAGGTACTTACCAATAATAATATTCCTATGGTTTGTTTTATTGGATAAAATTCTCTATCTCTAAATCAATAATTGGATAAGACTCTTTTTTCTTTTCTTATTAGGTAAGAGTCTTGATCGTTATCATATTTTTTATTTAGTAAGATTTTCATTATTTGTCATTCTATAATAAGATAACTAATATTAGAACATTTACTTAATAAGGCCAAGCATAGCGGATGGCTAGGCTCAACTAGCTGGGTGGCAGTGGGCTTAAGGGGTTGGGCGGGCTCCTGTACAACTTTTGACAGGCTGGTGGGCTGGGTGGAGGGCGGCTTACCCACGTCGATGTATCTGATGTTTCCCACTCTCACATTCTCTTTTTTTCTTTTTTTTAATTGTATTGGATATTTGGTTTGGAAGGGTTCGAGTACTAAACAGAGAGGGTTTCAAATGGCTTATTGTGGATTTATCAAAAAGTTGATGTGATACTGGTGTGACAATAAAGCTCAAAGGGCTGAGAGGATTTTGCTACGCATAGCCTAAGTGATGGATAAATGGCTCAAGATGTGGGGTTGATAAGAGCATCTCCCATAGTTTCCATATAGTTTTCCACGGATTTTCTATTATATTATTAAAAAAAATCAATGAATTTATCATCTAAAATAATCGCTTTTATCTTTTTAAGCATAGTTTATTGTGATAAAAGTATTTAGTTGAAATGTTTCAACTTAAATTTGATTAAGATACTTTTATTTTGTTCCGCAAGCACTTCAACAAATGTTGATTTCATGAAAAAAATTAACATAAATATTCATTTGACCGAATAAATTCATCTTTTAGCCAACTATTTTCCATTTTCACCATTTTATGACAACCACCTCTCCAAATTCCCTACCACAAGGGATTATATTAAGAAAAATGCAAATTTAGTGATAGGGATCATGTACTAACATTTAAAATTTAACAAATGAAAGTGACTTAATAGTAATGGAGTAACTTTCAGTCATCACTGCCTCCTCTATAAGTGTGAATGTATATTCTTCACAAATGAATTTAATCAATTACGAACAGTACGTGGCATAAACTTGCATTCATTTCTAAATGGTCCCTCTGCAAATTGCAGCAAAGAACTTGATACAAGAAGTAACTATATAGCATAATAATTTTATAAATTACACTGAAACTTTAACAAATTAAATTATATTTGCATTTGTTGTAGACCATCCTAATAAAAAAAACATATGAAATATCCTAACTCCTAAAATTAAAATCTTAGGAATTTAAATTGAAGGAGGGGATGATCAAGAGTAAAGAAAACATTTTACTAAGACTTCCAACACTTGCCATAGAAGTAGGGGATGATCAAATTGAAGGTAAGGTATACATACTTTACTCTTTAAAATCCAAATTTTTCTTATCAAGGTTTTCTGCTATCGTAGATTTTGTAACAAGTATCTGATCGTTATAGCTTGTAAAATAGACAAGTAATATAAATTGTACTTATAAAACTTCAAAGTAGGCTTAAATGATTGGGTTAGACATGGTTCATCTACATATAAATACACTTTACAAGTTTTAGGAGCTTGTGAAAAGAGGATCTTGATAACTATGAAAATGTGTTAGTCAAGAAAGAATTATTATGAAAAAGAAAATGGAATACATAAAGTACTAATAATTTATGAAAAACAATTTTTTTTGGCATTCCTGAATGCAAAATCATTAATTTTACTATCTAAATCAATAATTTCAATTGACATATTAAGGTAGAATATTTACATCTTGAACTCTAATTTAGATGCTTCTTTTTCCTGTTCATTTCAACTTTTATTAAATAAAAATTTCCCTTATTATATGGTAATTTCCAAATTAAAAGTGTAGCATCTATATTCATTTCCTTTCTATTTTTTTTCTACTTGATACAAACTTTTCATTTTTATATCTTCAAAATAATTCATTAGAGTATCAATTTGTTATATGATAATATTTAAATAAAAAGTTGATTACTAGTCCTATATGAAACCTGCCTCTAAGGATATTAATGTGGGGAAATTTTTTGGCTGAATCAACAATTGAAGTCAATGGAAGATATGAGTTTGAATCCATGACCTGTTATGTATTTGGACAAAGGTGGTAAAATTAAAAATTAATATTATTCAAGGTTACAATTGGAAAAGGTGGTAAACATCTTCTCATAAACTAGTTTATAAGCTGACTTATAAGCAAACTTATCTCTATCCAAATGTGTATACAAAAAATAAGCTAGCTTATAAGCTGACTTATAAGGTAGCTTATTTTTGCCAAACAGTGCCCAAGTGTATTTATTACAAATTGTATGGAGTAATCATACCAAGTAAAAATTCACAATTATTTTTTTGCATTTACCAAACTTTCCGCTTCAAGTTTTGAGTTAGTATCTAACCCAAAGCAACACGTCAATTCAATAACTTTAAATCCTTATAATCATGGTAGAAGTTATTTGTAACTCATAATTTTGAGCTTATATGGAACTTACGTATGTACTTTTGTATATATGTGCAACTAGTTGTTACAAATCCTGCCAATTAAACTCTTGGCGTCCTTTTTTCCGAACCGCCCAAGATCTCTCTCCTTAGGCCATGCATTATGCCTTTGCCGAAGGGTTCGGGTACCCTTCGGTTTCATCAGCAAACCCATTTCCCCCTCTCGGCTTCAACCATCCCCTCCCCCCTTCGGCTTCTACATGCTGATAGGCAACACACCACCCACCACCCCACCCCTTTTTCTCTCTCTCTCTCTCTCACTTCCTTTTTTTTATTTAATGAAATAAAAGTTTGGATAAGATTGGATTGTGTATAACTTATGTTTCAGGTAGCTTTGGGTAAGGTAGTGAAAAGTTGATGTGGCATTCCGTTGGTTTGGGTTCCATGACAAGTATAACACATGGCCTTATAGATGTGAGATTCAAAGATTAGCATAATATGTTAAAACACCCCTCTCTCATCTGTCCCACCATCCTGACTTCTACAATGAACAACTTTGATATGATTAATAGTAACCGCATAAATTCAAATCTAACTTCAATTTATGATAGAAATTATTGGTAAATGGCTAATAAGAAGCTTACAAATCTATTTTTCCATCCTTGTGAGAAAACTTGTTATAATCTATTTTCCTTGTACCACATTTGATCCACTTGGCTACACATTTCATACTAGAAATAATCGTAGGAAATCCTTTGATAACACGAATAATTTTGTCATCATCCAATTGTTCTTGAATAGGCCCATACAACGCATCATAGCCTTTAACACTTTTTACTTGATTTTTCCAAAATGTGTTGCACAAAGATGAAACTAGGGTGTCTACCATTACTAACACATTCCCTATTTTGGAGAACTTTAAAATAATATATGTATTGCACACGTAAAAAGAATGAAACTAGGGTGTCTACCATCTAACCTTTTAAAGACCGAATATAGTCCTTTGTACATGCCTTTAGGGCCGAATCAAATATTATTTTTGAACCAACAACTGATCTTTACTAATGTTAAAAGGCAGTTATGGGGTCCGGTACAAGCTGAGTCAAGACATGAATAACCACTACTTTGTACATATGAACATACAAACATACACATTAGAATAAAACCGAAACCTGTCCAGTTTAAAGTGAACATGGTCCCATAAAAACCGATTTAACCGGTGTAACCATCTATACTTGTACACATGTCAAACCAAAGATATATAAAGTGACATCATAATGCATAAACACACCAAACACTTATGAGCGACATGCCCATTGCTTGAAAATGATTGATAAGATAAAAAGCATGAGGGTTTGCCTTTACAGAGGAACTGTTTTTGACCTTCCATCATACCCTTTTTCTTTTTCTTTGACTTTTTAGGAAGTGGGGTTATATTGTCATCTAATAGCATTTTTATGCAATTCTTCAGAAAAAAGATAATAATAGAATTAAAAATCAGAGTCTTTAAAAAAGTTGCAATTAGTTTTAATAGCTTAAATTTTTAAGATAAAATTACAACATTAATTATATTTTAAGATATTCAATATATTTTATATTGTTACATCTAATTTCAAGTATTCATACAGATGAGAAAATCATATTTCTCTCATAAAAAATTATTCTTAACTGTTTTTATAGCTGATGTTTTAAACTTGTAAAGCAAATATACAAAAAGTTCATATTTGATCGAATTATAACTAGAGATAGCAAAAATGGGTTTCAAGTCGGTCAAAATTCACTTCCTTCATAACTAAGTCGGCCGGTCTCGATCTTGGTCTCATGCCAGGCCAAGCCAGTCCCAAATAGGTCCCTTCAAAACCGGACCAACTAGTCCCGGTCAAGATCAAAAATCTTAGGACCAATCTAGATCCGATTAGCAGTCCTATGCCGGTCACAACCTGTTTCTTTTCTTTTTAATTGTTAGAACAAGAGAGAGGCCAAAAGTGTAGCCGTATATTGATTGAGAATGAAAAGGATTACAATACAGAGAAAAGTAAACATAATCTATTTATACATAGGTTACAAGAGAAAGGCCTAAAGCCCTAAAGCCCATGGGCCTATATACAAAATACACTTAACACCCCCCCCCCCCCTCAAACTTAATCAGGGGAAGAATGACCCAGATTGAGTTTGGAAACAAGCTCCCGAAAACGTCCTGGAAGGTGAGCTTTGGTGAAGATATCAGCTGGTTGATCATCTGTGGAGATAGATTGGAGTTGAATTGTCTTGCGCACAACATGTTGACGAACAAAGTGGCAGTCAATCTCAATATGCTTTGTGCGCTCATGAAAAAAATCATTGTGAGCGATTTGAATAGCACTCGTGTTGTCACACCAGAGCAAAGTTGGTGAAAGTTGAGGAGCACTCATGTCGGAAAGAAGCCAGCGGAGCCAGATGAGCTCCTGAGAGGTGTCAGCTAGAGCACGATACTCAGCTTCAGTACTAGAACGGGCAGTAAGGGACTGCTTCTTGCTACGCCAGGAAATGAGAAAGTCACCAAGGAAGAAGCAGAAGCCCGTAGTGGAACGGCGATCAGTCATATCGCTGTCCCAATCCGCATCAGAAAATCCTCGTAGAATTAAGGAAGACGTGAAGGAGAAATATAAGCCATGAAACATAGTCCCCTTCAGGTACCTTAAAATGCGTAGAACAACAGCATAGTGATCTGAGCACGGTGCAGACATAAATTGGCTGACAATGTGAACAGCATAGGCAATATCAGGTCTAGTAACTGTGAGATAAACAAGAGACCCGACCAACTGGCGATATAACGTAGGATCCTTCAGCGGAGGACCTGCATTTGGTGTCAAGTGAAGATTCGGCTCCAAAGTTGTAGAGACCACCTTTTGATCAGTAATACCGGCGCGAGAAAGAAGATCAGATGTGTATTTGGCCTGACAAAGATAGGTACCTCTGGAGTCAGATAAGACTTCAAGACCAAGAAAATAATGTGGTTTACCAAGATCCTTCATCTCAAAACTAGCACTGAGAGATTGTTTGAGAAGCGTGATGCCTGTAGAGTCACTACCAGTAATGATCATATCATCCAGATAAAGAAGAAGTAGAATTGTGCCAGCATCAGTGGTACAAGTAAACAATCCAGAATCATAGTTACTTGCAGAGAAACCCAAGGAGAGGACCGTGGTGCTGAATTTTTCAAACCAAGCTCGAGGGGCTTGTTTGAGACCATAGAGAGCTTTTCGAAGCCGACAAACGTGCCCTGTAGGAAGAGAGACACCGGGAGGAGGATTCATATAGACTTCTTTAGATAGATCACCATTCAGAAAGGCATTCTTAACGTCCATCTGAAAAAGCGGCCAGCGTTTAGTGACAGCAATGGCAAGAAGACTGCGAACAGACGTTATGCGAGCAACTGGAGCGAATGTCTCCTCATAATCGATGTCGTACTCCTGATTGAAGCCCTTTTCCACAAGACGGGCTTTGTATCGATCAATAGAACCATCAGACTTTGTCTTGATCTTGAAGACCCATTTAGAGCCAATGGGTCTCTTGCCACGGGGTAGAGGAACAGAATCCCAAGTTTGTGCTTTATCAAGTGCCTGAAGTTCCTCCTGCATAGCTGCCTGCCAATGTGAACTCGAAGAGGCTTCCTTGTAGGAAGTGGGTTCATGATTGGATAGCAAAGTTGCATAACAATGATAGTCATGAAGGCGAGAAGGAACTTGTCTTACCCGGTCTGAACGACGTACATTCTCTGATGATGATGGTCCAGGATCCACAGACTCGACAGATGGCTCAGAAGTAGACCTTGAAGTCGGTACGGATGAATGAGTTGGAGGAGGAATGGGAACATGTACAGGAGCTTCTGGAGTTGGAGAAGCAATAGGTACAGGTGGAGGAATAGATGGAGCAGGAGAGGCAACAGGTGCATGAGCCTCTGGATTTGGAGTAAAGGTAGAAAATGGTAGGTCTAGTGAGATAGATGAGTCTGTAAAGAAGGGAACGATAGAGGTAGGTGTTTCAAAGTGTGAGTTTGGCATGGTATAGAAAGGAACATGTTCCCAGAATGTGACATTACGAGAAATGCGCAAACGATTGGAGATAGGATCCCAACAACGATATCCTTTGTGTTCAATACCATAACCAAGGAAAAGACAAAGACGGGAACGAGGTTGAAGCTTGGTATGTTCGTGAGGTTGTAACTGAACAAAGCATGCACAACCCCACACTTTTAAAAGTTCATATGCAGGGGTGATGCCATGAAGAGTCTCATAAGGAGACTTGTTTTGAAGAGTGGGAGTTGGATGTCGATTAATGGTGTAGACAGCAGTAAAGGCAGCTTCACCCCAAAAATGTTTTGGGCATTTGGCAGAAATTAACAAGGTACGGATGGTATCAAGAATATGTCTGTGTTTACGTTCAGCACGACCATTTTAGGAAGAAGTTCCCGGACAAGAGTACTGAGAGATAGTACCTTGAGATCGAAGAAAGGCGATGAGAGAAGATTCTTTGTATTCCATAGCGTTATCAGCTCGAAGAATCTTTATAGGTTTTGAGAATTGAGTTTGTATCATGCGGGCAAAGGTAATATAAATCCGAGGTAGTTCTGATCGATGTTTCATAAGATAAATCCATGTGAAACGTGTGTGATCATCAACGAAGATAACGAAGTACCTGCAACCACCCATAGATGGATGTGGTGCTGGTCCCCATACATCGGAATGAATAAGATCGAAAGCAGAAGCAGATTTATAGTCATTGAGTTCAAAAAGTAGAGCATGATGTTTGCCAAGTTTACAAGACAAACAAGAAACTTCATTGGAAGTGATATTACCTAGAAGACCAGAGTTGGCTAATAGCTGTACTCTGGCTGATGACAAGTGTCCTAGGCGAGCATGCCATAGGTCTAAGGAAGGGCTTTCGGAGACTGACGTAGTAAGGTTTGTATATGACGAAGATAAAGGTAAGCGAAGATAGACGACCTCAAGTACCCGTCCAACTCTAAGGCCTTTTCCAAGAACCTGCTTTGTCTTTGGGTCCTGTATAACACAACCAGAGAAATCAAAAGATATTAGTAGACCCATTTCCTGAAGCTGGGTAAGAGAGACTAGCCCTATCGCTAGTCCTGGTACATGCAGTACATCAGGTAACTGAATCGTGTCATTAGAGAAATTCTCACTGAATAGTACAGGCTTGGGAGTAAGATCCGTCGTGCGAACGGTTGGATGCTGAGATGGTTGCTTAGTGATGAAACCGGCAGGATATGGTGACATGTGGTTAAAGCAGCCAGAATCAAAAATCCAGAAGTTCCCTGTCGTGGATGATTGCGGAGAGTGTATGCCCATAGTCCAAGACATTGGTTGTTGCATGACTTGTCGACGCAATAAAAGTTGCATGAGATGTTGATTCTGACGCATGAGTTGCATCAGTTCAGCCATACGTGATGGATCCAGTGACATAGATCCATTTGAAGTAGTGGATTTGGGTTTAAAATGATTGATGTTGGACGCCATAGATAAAGGTTGCGGGGTTTGGAAACCCGAAGTCTGGTGTTGGAAAACCCGGTGTTGGAAACCGGTGTTGGATGGTGATGAAATCCTGGTGTTTGAGGACTTGGGTTTGAAAACCCGGTGTTTGAAGACTTGGGTTTGAAACCCAGTGTTTGAAGACTTGGGTTTGAAGCCCGGTGTAAGCTGGTGAGAGAAACCAAAAGGTGGGTTTTTTTTTTTGGGAAACTAGACTTGGGAAACCGACTTGAGAAACTAGACTTGGGAAACTGACTTGGGAAACAGGAAACTAGACTTGGGAAACCGACTTGGGAAACTGAGACTTGGACTTGGGAAACTGGACTTGGGAAACTAACTTGGACTTGGGAAACTCGACTTGGACTTGGGAAATTGGGCTTGGGAAATTGGACTTGGGAAACTCGACTTGGGAAACTGGATTTGGGTAAGGATAGATCTGATGTTCGATCTAGGGTTTTGTAAGGCAGCAAGTATGGCAGAAAGAACTAAGACGGCAAGTGGCGGTGATGCGATCGGCGGTAACACGATCGATGGTAGCGACGGTGATGGTGGCGGAAACAACACAATCAGCGGTGATGATTGTGATGACGACGAAGGAAGCGACGATGACGACGATACAACGGAAGCGACGACGGCGGCGGCGATATGACGGCGATGATGACGATACGGAAGCGACGGAATCGATAGAGAGCAACCTAATGCTCTGATACCATGTTAGAACAAGAGATAGACCAAAAGTGTAGCCGTATATTGATTGAGAATGAAAAGGATTACAATACAGAGAAAAGTAAACCTAATCTATTTATACATAGGTTACAAGAGAAAGGCCTAAAGCCCTAAAGTCCATGGGCCTATATACAAAATACACTTAACATTAATATTAGCCCTTACCAATTCAAATCCATGAAGACCTGGTCGAGCCCAATTTAACCATCTATAAGACTATAAAACTATAAGCTTACAACTCTCTTGGGTCATTGGGCCATTAGCACTTCCTTTATTCAGCCAAACCATCTTTTCTTAAATTCTACGAATTCTTTTTGGGCTTCATTTGCTTCATATTAACTTATTTAATACGCTCATCTAATTAATATATTTTGGTTAATTAATTTTTCTAAATGCATGGACGGAGCTAGGTTGAGGCACACGGTGGCACGGGCCACCGTTAAATTCCTCCGTCGTAGTGTAAAAAATTACGGTGTCACCGTATCAATTTGTCGTGTGCCACCATATATATTTTGAAACTACAATAAAAACATAAGTTTAGTTTGGTTGAGTTGTTAGTTAGTTGCCTTATAACCATTAGGTCATGGGTTCAAGTCCTATTAGAGACATTTTTTAAAATTTTTGCTTTTAATTTCAAATTTAGTGTTTGTATAAAAAAAATTGCTTGTACAAAGAATTGAACCTGAGACTTCACATTTGAAAAGCAATGAACCAACCACTAGACCAATAGAGGTTTTATGAAAGTTTTCTATATATATGTTCTTTATAGTTAAATGGTGCCACCGTCTAAAAAAAGTTCTAAATCCGTCCCTGTCTAAATGTGATCCAAGTGTCTAATATAAATTACATTTGTTATTGCAAGTGATAAATGATATCATCTATCACTATCAACATGATTGACAATTAGTTATTCAATTATTAATATACTAGATTATACATGAGCGCAATGCGGCGCAAAACTTCTTAAATATGAAATTATAGTGGTATAATTTATTTAAAAAAAACAATATACTTTTTTAGTTAATCCGTTATTCTGTACTTTAATGTGATAAGAATGAAAAATAAAAAATGAAAACATACAAAAATGTGAAATATATTACTTCTTATGTATTCTTAATATTTAACAATAAAATTAAATAAAAAATATTCAATATTGGGTCAATTTCGAAGGTATTAATGCGGCAATTATAATGATATAAATTATAAAAAAGAAAACGTGGCAAAATCTTGTAACCGACTCACCAGACGATGATACGTGGCAGTCTAGTTACTCTTTTATTATATATATATATATATATATATGATAGATGTGACTACTTAATGTATTACTGTGTCTCTTTGTTTTTGATGTGTATATTAAGCACGGCGTTGTCAATATTGTTTATATTAAAGTCTTTGTTCTTTCAACTTGTTAACCTTAGGCCATCTGTGGCCCGGCCTGCACGGTAGCTGTAAGGCAGCTGCATAGGCGGTAACACCGCCGTGCCACACCTGTACGGGAGCTGCACGGGAGCTCCAATGGTACCCGCTTACTGTTCTAAAAAAAACCCAAACACACACACACACACATATATACATTCAGAATATATATATATAAAGATTATATTTTATTATTTAAATAATACAGGTGATATGACGTGTACGGCTGTGGATGAAATAGTATGGTAGTGGTAAGGTGATGGTAAAGCTGATGTGGCGCTGAGGTAGCAGCCTGTACAGGTGGTATGACCTGTACGGCTGTGGATCACCTTATAAACCGCATAAATAAATACCAAACACTAGAAATAACTGAACGTGAAACTTGAACTTGACCGTTGCTTATTTTATACAAAGTTCAAATTTGACCCGCAATCACACACACACACCAGTACACACACAAAAGATGAAACACCAACTGAGAATTCCAAACCCTTGGCCATGGCGATTCTCAATCTCATCTCTCTTCTTCACACCCTACGCTCTTCCACCCCTAAATCTCCTCTCTCTTCCTTCCGCCGCCGATCCCCCATCTTCTCCGGCCAACCACCGCCATCGATTTCAACCGCAATCGACCACAATCCTCTCCTAAAGGACTTCAAGTTCCCTCCCTTCGATGCTATCGATGCTTCACATGTTTGCCCTGGGATGCGCGCCTTGCTGAACAAGCTAGTTAAGTGTGTTTTGTTGTGCTCTGTGATTACTGTTACTGATTTTTCTGGTTATTAATTTATTGAATTTGAGGGTATAAATTGTTTGAATTTGTTAGGAGAATGATTTGACGGAGTTGGAGAGGACGGTGGAGCCGTCGTGGATGAAGGTCGCGGAGCCGTTGGAGAGGATAACCGATAGGTTGAGTGTGGTTTGGGGAGCTGTTAATCATCTGAAGGCTGTGAAGGATACTCCCGACCTTCGTTCTGCCGTTGAAGAAATTCAGGTGTTTGTTTGTTGCTTTTCGGTTTTGTTTGATTGATTTCATAGTTAAAATGTTGAAAATGTTGGATAGTATGTTTTATTTTATCCGGTTTGGAGTCAAATATTAAGTTTGATTAGATTTTGGCTTTGTTTGGCAAAAAATAAGCTAAGCTAGCTTATAAGTTAGTCCATCCAAACATGTACCATAAGCTAGCTTATAAGTTAGTTCATCCAAACATGTACCATAAGCTAGCTTATTGAAATGCTAGTTAGTGTAGCTTTTTAGGAGCTTTTTGTAGCTTTTTCCGATTATACTCTTATTAATATTAATTATTATACCCCAAGATACCCTTTTTGGTCATTTTACATACTCATACGCATGTTTTGCCAAACATAATTTATTCGTAAGCTAGTTGTATATATGCTAGGGCTCTATGGTGTAGGGTTGGTTCTAGTGAGAAGTTGAGTTAACTTGATAAGCGTGAGAAGTGGTTGGATACACATTAGGATGAGATGCACCAGATCGATCCCTGTATCAAGTGCGACTCATGGGTGGGCTTGAGATTAAAAGTGATCGAGGGTTCAACTCAACTTCTCACACGATTATACACACCGTGGTGTATTGGGAAAACGGAGAGTGGTTTGATCCTATATCGGAGTTGAAAGTAGTTGCACAAGAAAAACCAGTTTACCAAGAGAGAATACCAATGTAGAAAAGAAAGGTACACACACTTCAAAGTGAAAATCTCAAACATTAGAGAAGTTGTTTAAGTTCGGTAGTACATCTGCTTAGGCCATTGTACACTCGGAACAAAGGTTGGGCGACGAATATGTTGTAAGGGAACTGTGTCCAACCCAGGCCTGGGTCAATTCTGTCACTCTCGTTTATCTTATGTTAAATTTTAGTTACCTCGGTAATGAATTTCACATGATCCAAAAATCGATTCAAGTTGATTAACGGTTCCTTGACCATGCAAGAGTAGCTTGAGGTTTTGATCCAGTGATGTAATGTTACTCAAACTTGCGTGCAGCCTCAGAAAATTGCGTTTGGCATAAAGTTGGATCAAAGTAAACCAATTTATAATGCTTTTAAGGCTATAAAGGAATCGCAAGACTGGTCAACATTAAGTGATGCTCATAAACGCATCGTTGAATGTGAGTATCATGAAATTCTTCTATTTGATAGAGAACACTTATGATTTTCTTTTATGTATTGCTGAACTTTTATGATCTTGAACCTTAAGATTTTATTGCAACTCTTAGCTAAATAGTTAAGCTATACTCGTGGCATCTGATCTTGGTTTAGAAGGGATAAAGAACTATCGTATTAAAAAATTCATGTTTCATCTCTGTCCCACCAATCATGTACCGATACAAGAGCACTTTATTTAACATGCTTACCAGGTAAGCGCTTACCAGCAATAGTCTCTACCCTCACTTACCTTATTAGCAATATTCTCGGCCATCAAAACAGATTGCTGGTAAGCATCAATTACCCGGTAAGCATGGATAAGAGTCTTCTCCCTCATTTACCGGGTAAATTTTTTGATCTTTGTTATACCTCTTACCGAGTAAGATTCTTTGTTTTTGCCATGCTTACCCAATAGGTAGTAACACCTGGTAAGCACTTACCTGGTAAGACGTTGGTAAACAGACACTGTGTCTGAGTTCACTTTGACATCCTCTGCAATTTGTACACATGCAGCATCAATGAAGGAAGCGGTTCTCAGGGGTATCTCATTTGAAGCTAATGAAAGAGAAGAGTTCAATAAAATTCAACAGGTGTGTTCATGCTGGTTAGGGTAATCAGAACTGATTCTACTTAATTAGCTTAAAATCTTCATGTTTATGACCTTAAAACATTTTGGTTATTGTTATTGACCTTTACATAGTTGACCAAGTTATTCTTGACCAAAATCCACTACAACAAAATTGGATTTATAGGACACCAAAAATGTCTAAGTGTTCTAAATCCTAATAGACGGCTTTATAAGACTTAATTTATACGACCAAACAATAAATCTCTCTAAAGGTGTTGTAATAAGTTTATAGAATGTTTTTGGATGCTGTCGTAACAAGTTATTTAGGACAATTTTATAAAAAAACGTCATATTAGCTATTTTGTACGACACTATTTGAAAAGTGTCTTATAAAACAAGTGTTCTATAAAATAGCTAATACGATGCTTTGTATCAAAACTTAAAAGTGTCCTAAACATTTTGTTAAGAAGCCCAAAAGCATCCTATAAACTTAATACAACACTGGACGTTTATTGTTTGTTCCTATAGATTTAAGCCTATAAAGCGGTCTATGCATGGGACAACTAGAAATTGTTGGCATCCTATAAACCTGATTTTGTTGTAGTGATCATGAACCTTATGTTTACTTTGATTTGAAAGTGAATCAATCGTCTGATGCTTTATTGGTTCCAGGAGTTGGCAAAACTTTCTAAAAGATTTGCGGAAAATATTCTAGATGCCACGAAGAAGTACGAAAAATTAATAACAGAGAAGAAGGAAATTGAAGGATTACCTGCTACTGCTCTTCAATTTGCTGCACAAACAGCCGTGTCTAAGGTTATACCAAAGAAGCCTGATTACTTGTGTTGACTTGGGGTGCGTTTGGTACACAAACTAGATTAAACAAGATTGGACTTGTGACAGTCAAATAGGTGGGTGAAATTTTGTGCAAGGATTTAGGGTTTTAATTCGACAAGGGTAGTTTAGCAGTTTACCAATTTTTGTTCCACATATTTTAGTGGACTAAAAAAACTACATTTTCTGTCCCAATCAGTCTAGTATCGTATCAAACATGGGACAACGAGGTTTTGTTCCATCCTATTTTGTCCTGTCTACTGTACCAAATTTACCTTTGTTATTGAATGCTTCCAATTTGGTACAAAGATATCAACTTGTGCTTTACTCTTTATGCCTTTCTAGGGTCATGAAAATGCCACCGCAGAAAACGGGCCGTGGATGATTACCTTAGATGCTCCGAGCCTTGTGTCTGTTATACAACATGCTAAGAATCGAGCTTTGCGAGAGGAAATTTACCGTGCGTATGTGACCCGAGCTTCAAGTGGAGATCTGGATAATACTCCAATTATTGATCAGATTTTGAAGCTTAGGTTGGCAAAGGCTAAGCTTCTTGGCTATAATAACTATGCAGAGGTTTTAAATACTTTTTTATTGTTGACATTTTACATTACGATAAGATCGAGTTTATAGGACGCCAAAAATGTTTAAATGTCCTAATAGACTACTTTAATGAGAGTTTTTAGGGACAAACTTTTGTGTGTCCTATCTAAAAGTGTTGTAATAAGTTTATAAGAAGTTTTTGAACACTTTTGAAACGAAGTCTCCAAATAGCCCTTTTATAGGCACAACTTTTTATAGGACGTTTGTTTTGCAAGACATCAAACAGCGTCCTATGAAAGGGCTAATAAGGACATTTTGTTTCGAAGTGTCCTAAAAAGCTATTTAAGATGCCCAAAAGTGTCATATACTCATATGAACTTATTACAACACTTTTAGATAAGACACACAAGCATTTGGTCCTATAAACTACTCTATTAGGACACTTGGACATTTTTATTGTCCTATAAACACAATTTTGTTGTAATGTTAGTCGCTACCAGAGTAAGCTTCTAATTTGTTTTGTGTAATATTATTGGCTTTTTATTAATCATCAGTTAAGCATGGCTACCAAGATGGCTACTGTTGGTAAAGCAGAAGAGCTTCTCGAAAAGCTGAGAAGTGTTTCTTGGAAGGCTGCGGTTCAAGGTAATGTAATGTCCTCGGCGGTAATGCCTAAAGCTGCCATGTCCATTCTCAACTATTATTTAGTTGATAATATAATCTTTATAAATTTATCAATCGAAACTATTGATGTCTCTTTGTAGTAAAATTCGTTCTAGTCTCGACTTTTAACGCATAAGTTTTTTTTTCTCATACGTGTTGTAGATATGGAAGAGCTGAAACAGTTTTCAAGAAGTCAAGGTGCTCCTGAAGCCGACGAGTTGACTCACTGGGACATTACCTTCTGGAGCGAGAGGCTACGTGAATCGAAATATGAGATAAATGAGGTTCTCTTTCACTCTATCTCACATATCCCACGTACGAACTCCCAATATTGGAGCAAAATCGCTCGCCCCTTTGCCAATTGAGCTACACTCCCAAGGGAGACAACCTTTCCACACTCATGAAAGGTGTTACTATATTATTTTGTTGGGTGCAACCATATATTCTTAAAACCACAATTGTTAGACAAGCTTCTCTTGGTAGAGTTGGTTTTCACGCTCTTTTCTCCCCTTCAAGGTGTGGGTTTGAATCCCACTTGTATCATTTTTTTAGTTTTTAGCTTTGAATTTCAGGTTTGTTATGTTTCTGAAACCTTTTGGCATAAAAGATCAAACGCAGGACCTCACATACAAAAATCAAAGAACAGACCAAACAACCAATAATGACTTTGTAAAAGAATATCCATAGCTTTGGTTTTTATAGTCAAATGGTGCCACCACTTGACAACTTTTTTGTCCCTCTTAAGAGGTTTTGTTCTCGATTCTACAGGAAGAATTACGACCTTACTTTTCCTTGCCTAACATTATGGACGGCCTTTTCAACCTGTTGAAGATGCTATTTGACATTGATGTTGTACCCGCTGATGGTTTAGCACCGGTAAGATTACTAATTGCTTCGCTTTTGACTCTGGTGAAGTGGGGTTGTTTACTAGATGACTTGCATCTCGGATTCTGCTACATATGTAGGTTTGGAACAATGATGTCAAGTTTTACTGCATCAAGGATTCGTCGGGTGCGCCTATTTCATATTTCTATTTTGATCCGTATTCTCGTCCATCTGAAAAACAAGGTGGTGCATGGATGGATGAAGTTTTTGCACGAAGCCGTGTATGTTCACGTGACAAGACCTCTGTTAGGCTACCCGTTGCCCATATAGTGTGCAATCAAATGCCACCGATCGGTGACAAGCCAAGCCTTATGTTTTTTTGCCAAAACTTATGTTATGATAGAGTGATAGACTGGAAACCAATACATTACATGCATGTTATCTACAACTTCATGTGCATACACTTGTTTTCTTAAAAAGTGGTTATCAACCGTTAGATGCACATTAGGATGAGATGCACCGGATCAATCCTCGTATCTGGTGGTAGATTTAGGTTTTTTGTTAGTGGGGCATCTTTAAGTTAGATTTAAGGTCTGCAAAGTCGTTTGATGTGTTATTAGCCTAATTTCACTATCTCGAGAGATTTTTGAAGTTTTTTAGTTGATTACTATGGGCTTTTTCGTTTTTTGCCGGATTGATTTCGAGAGACTTTTCTTGATCTTTTTGGTTGATTCTGAGATACTTTATTTGATTTTTCGGATGATGGGTCCCCGATGAAAAAACACTTGCGGGTACTACAATAGAATGTTGAAAAAGTATTGTTTTTAAGCTAGGAAAAAGATGTTTTTTTTTCATTTTAGTGGGTCTCATCCCCCCACCAATTATGTATTGGATATGTCTCTGCGCATGGGTGGGCTTGAGATTAGAAGTGATAAGGGTTCAGATTCACGTCTCACATACGCTTCTCATGTTAATTCAACTTCAGATACGATTCTTCACCTCATATATATTTCTTGTTGTATAAGATTTTTTGCTCCCTTGTATACTCAGGTGTTGTGAGGAAATTGACAGTAACGAAAATAGTAATAATCGGATATCTCTGAAAGGCGTGAAACACTTTCAGATCGAATCAATTCGGTGGTTCTTCCGAATTATTCAATCGGATACAATTCAGAGAATATTACGAATTCTATGTATGTGTGTTTTCGATTTCGTGAACCAGAGAGAAGAAAACGATGACCAAAATCCTTTTTGTACGGGAAACTGCCAAAACGGCAGTTTTTCTTGTTAAGAACCGCCAAAACAAACTTTCGGGTCGGGTTTGAAAACGGGTCAATAAATTCAGAAAATAAATTTCTGAATGATTTTCCACATAACAGCTCGACCCCAGCCAGGGGCTCCCGCCCCTTGGACCCCGCTACCGGGGGCGCTGCCCCCGGACCCCCGTTCATTAGGGGCTTCGCCCCTAATATCATAATAAATTCAAGTAGGTGTGCACTCCGCACCGCCAAGCCTAAATGATGTTTATTATGATGAAATTGGTCAAACTAGTTAATCCAATTACACTAAAATATCCAACAGGTGTCTACCATATTCCATGAGTTTGGTCATGCACTTCAACATATGCTAACAAAACAAGACGAGGGGCTTGTTGCCGGTATACGTGGCATAGAGTGGGATGCTATCGAGTTACCTTCACAATTCATGGAAAATTGGTGTTACCATAGGTACTTACAAATTGTTACATTCATTGATCTACATTTAACCTCTATGTTCCAAATTATATGAGGTCATGACTTATCCTCCTAGACCAAATATGTAATGGCATTGACAATCATAAGAAATGATTTAAAATCCCATGAATAAAGGCGTAAAACGATAAGCTCCATGGCACATGGCTTTAAATTCGGCTTCTTGCTTTAATTTCTCTGATGGATAACGCAGGGACACCTTGATGGGTATTGCGAAGCACTACGAAACTGGAGAGTGTCTCCCTGAAGACATGTATCAGAAGCTTCTTGCGGCCAAGACTTTTCATGCCGGTACCGTGAGTCTTTATCAGGTTCGTATAATTTTTGCTAAGATAAAGTTGGATTTATAGGACGCCAACAAATGTATGTCCTAACCGCTTTATAGGACTTCAATTCATAGGACCAAAGCATAAATATGAAGTGTCATGTCTAAAAATGTTGTAATAAGTTTATAAGACAGGCAGCTTAAAAGTTTAGTTTAGTTTTTTAGAACAATAGATGAAAGGACATTATTCAGAGGGATAGCTTTGGAAAAAACTTGGTTTTTTTGCATATAGCTCCCCTAAAAGCTTACCGAATAAGCCACTTTCTATATCGTTAAAGCCACAATCAAATGGTCATGTATGGCTAACTGAACAAGTTGCGAGTCCCATTAAGCTGCTAACAAACAGGCCTTATACATTATTGGCGTCCTATAAACTTGATTTTGTTGTAGGGCTTTTTATTTAAAGAAAACCTATTGTTTGCCTATTTAGTAGAAAATGAGCATTATCATATATGTTTTGTAGCTCAAGTATGCAATCCTAGACTTGGAGCTGCATAGCAAGTATGTTCCCGATGGGCCTGAATCGATCTATGATGTTGATCAAAGGGTTGGTAAAGTGACTGAACCGATTCCTCCATTTCCGGAGGATAGGTTCCTCTGCGGTTTTAACCATATATTTGCAGGTTGGTTCTTTGTAATGATGATAGAAGTTTTCTTGCTAATATATATGCATCATAAATGGTCGTTTTTTTCTTTGTTGTGATGGTCGTTATAGGTGCATATGCTGCCGGATATTACAGTTACAAGGTATTATATTTGTCGTTGTTAGGGGGCGTTCAAATAGAATCACCCTTTTTTTACCTTTTGTCTCCGGAAAATTTGTTCCTGATGATAAGTTCACTTTTTGCAGTGGGCGGAAGTGTTGTCAGCTGATGCTTTTTCGGCATTTGAGGATGCGGGAATAAATGATTACAAGGTATGGTTGTGTGTGTGAATGTATTCGCGAGAATCTGTTGAACCCCGGATAGTCCTTGAGGAAAGAAATGAGGTTCCAACATATATACACGAGAATTAATTGGTCAAAGTCTAGTTGACGTGGAACTTTAATGAGTAAAGATTAATGAGTAAAGATTTCCTGAGAGTGGTAGAGATTGGCTCTGATACCATGTCATATGTGGAATCCCAATTAATCCCAAAATAGGCCTTGACGAGAGAAGGGTATACTGATCAAAGTCTAGCTTATTGTTCAACACGCCCCCTCACGTGTGGCGTTCTTTTCAGCCTAACACGTGGATACTTTGGGTTACGTGGAGTCCGTGTGGCTTTTTGACCAACCACGGGTGAACTTTGCTCTGATACCATGTGATAATATGTGGAACCCTAGGATTAATCTCCAAAAGAGCCCTTGAGGAGAGAAGGGGGGTTCCAACATATATAGTGAAGATTTGGTCCAAGTCTAGCCGATGTGGGACTCTAACATGACTTATAAGAATAAGACACATTGGGGGACTCTTAAAGGACACATTAGCTTTCATTCCATTACCGGAATGCCAATCACTTAATTTATACTTCATCTGTCCCAAAATAAGTGTCCACTTTCCTGTTCTGCCATTGTTTATGAGACCGTAGAAATTCATTACTCTCTCTATTATTAAGGGTGAAATTGTCATTTAATTAATTAAAAAAATGTAATAGTGGACATTTATTTCAGGGACATAAGGAAAACATAAATTTGGTTGTGAGATTCTCACAGCTAAGTGAAGAATGTAGTTTTTGGCAAGCAACAGATTGTATGATATATCTATTCATACTATATATATAGTATGAATAGATAATATATATAGTATGAATAGATATATCATACAATCTGAGAAACACAGTGATAATCGTTCAGCCACATGGTATGCACATGTTCATACAAGTAATTGAAGTTGTTCCTTGATTTGTATATATGTGTGTACGTTAAAAGTTACTTGTATGTATACCATTCAAATGAACGGCTTACCAAGGTGTTCCTCTGTTTATCATTGTTGGAAGCATTTTTTTGTCTAAAACAGGCATTACGAGAGACAGGACACAGGTTCAAAGAAACTGTACTTGCTCATGGAGGTGGAAAACATCCATTAGAGGTTAGATATATTTTATAATTATTTACACTTTTTATTTATCAATTTTAATGTATATATTTTATAAATATTTCTATAGAGTTATTATGATAAAGTACAATAAACTATTTAAAACAATAGTAGTATAAGAACCTTTGATGGGGTAAAACTATGTGGCTTTTTGTTTCATAACTTGTTATTTGGGTCAAGAAAGTAATTTGTGCACCTCAACCGATCCCATGAGCCCTTGAAGATATGAAATCCCTAGTGGCCTTTAGGAGACTCGAAGTGGCGAGCTATAGGAAGTTACTTCAAGTAGCATTTCAATAAGCTCGTTTGATAAGGCCATAAACTAGTTTTTCAAGAAGTTAATTACTTTTAGTAGCATTTCAATAAGCTCTATAGGCTTTTCCATTATGTTTTACATAAATGAACGAAAACCCTTTTAGGTAATCTTACAATGTCATCTACCTTAACATCTTTATAGTGAAGCTTTAAAATCCGTAGTCTTATTCCGATCATAATTAAATGCAGGTTTTTATAGAATTTCGAGGACGTGAACCCTCTCCGGAGCCACTGCTCAGGCACAATGACCTGTTACAGACAACTGCATGAACATCGACATCCTGCCTAAAATAGTTCTAAAGCTTTTCCAAAGGCCTATCGGATTAAGTTATATATATATATATATATAGGGGTGGGTTCAAATGTGAACCACTTTATGGTTGTGAACGTGAGGACAACCGAGAGCGCGACACGTGGCGGATGACTAGGCGCGATTCATGGGAGGGCATTGAATTAAAGAGGGGGACCACACTTAAAGTCGCCACGTGTCGCGCTCTCGGCTGTCCTCACGTTCACAACCAAAAAGTGGTTCACATTTGAACTTTCCTCTATATATATATATATATATATATATATATAGGGGACTTGAGAACCAATGAAATTGTGATAACCTTAAGAATTAGTGCGTCATGTGCTATTTCATATGATTTTTTTCATACTTGGATACAGAATATTGATTACATATATTTGTTTCAAAATGTGAACCTTTTAGCATGTTGTGAAACAAAAGTTACACGTAAAATAGTTGCACACTGTGAAACGAATACATATGAAGCAAACAAATTATGAAACAAGTATATGCTTATTAATACATTGAATGCTAGCTGTAGATGGGAAAAATCATGTGAAACAATGATTTAAGGTAAAAGTTCTCATGGTTATCACAATTATTTAGAGTTCTCAAATGATTAAGCCCGTATATGTATGTTACACATAAAAATATTAGTAGCACGGATTCTCTCCATCCATGAAACAATTCCTTTATAGTTCTAGAATGAAATATACAAGTTATAGGACCAAACAGTATTACATGGTAACTTATCAAAGTATCAACTTAGGGGTCGTTTACTTAACGCTTACCCGGTAAGTGCTTATCGGGTGAATTTATCTCATGGGATGAACATGACAAGGACTAGAATCCTACCAGGTAAGAGCGATGACATGAACCAAGAGTCTTATCCGGCAAGTGAGATTGACGAATCTTACCCGGTAAGCGCTTACCGGATAAATTGTTGCATACGATACTAAAATATGGTAGATGATAGTGTTCAATTTTACCGGTAAGCTCTTACCAGGTAAGTGTTTAAGTAAAAACGAACCTTTAACAGAAAACTTTTACACATGACATACAATATTATTTGGTCCTATAAGAGTCCAAATTTAAAATTTTAAGTGTCTTATCAAACATATTTTGTTGTAATGGTAGTCAATGCTCATCAATTATTTGATTACACAAGTAGCAATTTGTATCTGGTTTTGGCTTCCCTTCAAAACTATGCAACTCAACTTCACAAACCATATACATCCACAATATATATAAAGATTGAACAAAAGAAAACTGCAACAATTGAAGGTTCATTCAAGCTAAAATTTCCTGTTTTCTGAACACTTTCTTCTTATTATCACCATAAACAACACCCTTTTTCGCCCTCATGTCCTCTGATTCTTCGAAGCAAAACGAAGAACGATATAGAACAAGATCCGATACAGGACAGCCCACCCGAACATTATGTAAACCTTTATCCACCTCTGGTCGTTTTCATGATAAATATGCAACGATTTCAAGATATCGATTCCCGTCACATTCGTCCCTATAAGGGTTGTCCCGAAAACGGCATCCCTCTGGTACTCGTTTAACAAAAGCGCTTCGTACGGGTACGTCATGGTCGAAACCTTATTCATCCACCGCCACCACGGCGGAATATCGTGGCTGTTCAAGAAGTACCCACAAAACAAGAAAAACAACGCGGTGAACGCGATAACCGCCGCGTACCCGAGGATGTAGTTCGGAACCACCGAGCTCACGAACACGACGAACGAGTTCGTGGAGAGCAAGGAGGCATAGAGCACGATCAAGAAGTAGAGAAACGGGCCCTCGAGCGTTAGCGCGAACCACGTGATGCCGGCATACATAGCAGCCTGGAGCAATAGGAACGGGAGGTAGGTTACGAGGCCGGAAATGGTGTAGGACGAGGCCCGATAGGCGTTATGAGAGGTCTCTCGAACGAAAATGAAGCGTTCTTGGATAAAGGCCGGGACCGCGTCGTTTGACGAGAAGAAGAATAGGCAAACGGTGAAGATGAAGAAGCTGAGGCGGTTGGTTATTCCTTGCATCGATTTATCGGGTCTCGTAAACAGTGTGGCCATCATGAACCCCATGACGCTTAACACCACGAGCCGTGACATAAACAGCTCGGGTGTTCTTCGGATGTTTATAAAGTTTCTACGCATTAGGATCCATGTTTCCACAAAGAACGAGTTTGCGAATTTGGGGCCTAAGTGGTTGTATTTTGCAGCGTTTGGAGCGTTGTTGTTCGGGGTGAGATAGTCGTCTTCATTCACCGTATAGTCACTACTATGTGGGGTCGGGGTTCGTGCTAGAATATCGCTCGAGTAGGTGTAGTAGCTCGGGGATGCACTGTAAGAAATAGGACACGAAGTCATGAAACCCCGTAAACCAAACCAAACCAAACTGATCCAGTATATCTCATTCTAAAGTAAGGCTTTAGAGTATATTGTATGTAGATTTGTCATTTGTCCCATAGTTATGACCCAATATTAGAGCGTTTTCAACAAATTCTTCAAAGTGAATATTATGAGGATTTGGGGCTAATTTTTTGCTCCAACCGACTAAATTAGAGAAATGTTTTCTTTACTGTTTTCATCAATGAAGTTGAATATATTATCGTTCTACATAGAGTTTGGAGTAAATTACGTTTTTCGTTCACGTGGTTCTCAAATTTTGGTATTTGTCCCCATGGTTTGTAATCCGTTACTTTTTGTCCTTATGATTTAAACTTGGTTGTTTTCTTCGTCCCTATGGTTTATAATTATTTCTATTTTAGTCTGTTAAACTTAAAACTGGTAATTATCATTAGGGACGAAAATAGAACGAAAATCAAAATTTTAAAACCACATGAAAGAAATTCTTAACTTTTAACAAACCATAGGGACGAACCGTTAAATGTGATGCTTCTTGGAGAGTTTAACATTTGTTTATCTATTTTAGAGAAATTGTCGAGAATTTGTTATGAGAAATGTTAGATTTTGAGTATACGAGTGCATTGCTATCATTGTTTACCTTACAGGATGTGGTGTTTTCTGATCGCTTTGTTGACGATTTGGAGTGAGTTTTAGCGATTGCATGATTCCGCTTTGGCTCCACGATTTCGAGTTATTCCACGGGCTTCTCACGCTATGATCAAAATCCTTATCGGTCCGTCCAGCTGTTTGTAGGTGAAGCCTCTTCCCTGAGCCACCTTTATCCCCGCTCTGTTTATCTGAACGTTGATCATTCCGCCGCGGTTGTGGGGTTGGAGAAGGTGGGATTGTCGAAAACGACGTTGACATTTCGTTTTCCGTAAGTTGCGGCGGTTTCATACCCGTAAGTGCAAATTCAGCCAATGCATCGACTCCATAATCAGATTGATCGTACTGTTGTATGACGTCGATTAGGAACTCCATCGGGTCTTCGCCTTTAGGGAGTTTTCGGCCCATTCGGCCCAAATGGTGGACCACGTCTTTCGGGGATCCTTGGTACATGAGTTGACCGCGAGCCAAAACAATGAGGTGGTCGAGTAGGAGTTGCATTCGAGACGAAGGTTGGTGGATCGTCAAAACGACGGTGCTTCCTGTGCGGGCAATGTCGTGAATCTTCTCGATCACACTCTGAGCACTGGTCGAATCCAAACCCGAAGTGGGCTCGTCAAGAAAAAGCAATGATGGTCCGTGGATGATGTCAACACCGATTGATACCCGACGACGTTCACCCCCCGAAACCCCTCTGCTCCCTTCGTCACCGATATACGTGTTCCTCGCTGTCTACAATCAAACAAACCGGTCTATAAGAGTAAGCTATATTTTTCGACCTTGTGATTTGGTGTTTTTTACGGTCATTGACAACTTTTCTGAAAATTCAACGAAACATGCCCTTGTCGTTCCCGTGTTTTTATGCCCATTGCTAAAATAAAAATTGAAAATTCAACGAAACATGTCCTTGAGGTTACATTATTTAACAGGTTACGTTCTTATGGTTGCATTTTTTTAATGAGTTGAATCTATAATAAAATCAACAACACTATTGTTGCACTAATGACCCAACTCACTATAAAAATGCAACCACTAGGAGACAACTCGTTGAATTTCAACAAAATGGACAAGGGCCGTTAAAAACATATAACCATGTGGATAAAATATATAACTTACTCCAAAAAGAAAAGTACGATTTTGCTTGTTTGTAAATTTCAGCATTAATTATATAATTAAAGTATTATGTAAAGAAGAATAATCTTGAAAGTTTTCATAAGGATATTTTAGGTTCGGATTCTTACCGATAAGCCAAGTTGCTCGATCAAAGTCTCGACACGCTGCCTCTTTTCCGCCCTCGAGATCGACCCTAGTCGAAAATCGGCCGCAAACATCAACGTTTCATATACCGTTAACATCGGAAACAACCTATCCTCCTGCATTATATAAGCCGCCGTTCTCTTGATCATACTCGGGCTTATCTCCACCCCATCCAACGACACCTTTCCCTTGAGACTTCCACTAGCAATCCGCCCGGCTAGCCCATCCAAAAGCGTCGATTTCCCTGCACCACTGGGGCCCATAACCGCCGTTATGCACCCTTTCGGTGCGTAACCCGTGATCCTATTCAGCAAATCCGCCTCTTCTTTCACCCATTTCCCTTCTTCCGTCTTCTTTTTCTTCATCACCGTATACGTTAGGTTCATGAACTCTAACCCACCCGTAAAGTTCATCGGCTTCACTATATCGATCACCATATCAGGGTGGCCACCCTGATAGTTACGACTCATTTACGATGTTCGTTTTCTATTCGATACCGCGATTTCGGCTTTTTTTAGATGTTCATAGTTTTGTTAGGATGGATTTAGAGAGGGAATTAAAAAGGGGTTTCTACAATTGGTATATATGTGAAAAGGAGGCAATTTCAAAGCTACATAGTTCTATAAATTTGGACCCATTGATGGGAATGAAAAAGATTTTCTTGTTTCCTTCACCAATTGTTTTTTTTAACTTTCTTTAAAATTACCACAACTGCCCTCGGATCCATTTTTCAGGCTCTTTTTTATGCGGTTGTCGGGCCAGGTACAAAAATCTTGTGTCTTTAAATCAAGCGTTATGGCATACTAGTTGAAGTCCTGGAAGACGTGGTGAAATATCTCTCTTTGAATCGAGACATACGTAACAATTGTGACCAATAAATTATTAGAGGATAATGTCTTACGGTCATAAATTGTCAAGATTAATCTAGGCATAGCCTAACCTAAGATACCCTTCCAAAAACGTATGACTTTAATGATAAAAAAAGAATTAAAAAATGAGTTAAATAAAATTATGATGTGTCACTATGGGAGTGATTGGGCATGGGATTTGTAAAGAAGAGATGTTTGTTTATTGGGATAAAAATCTTTTGTATTCAAATCCCATGTACCATATTGTCCACCAATTATATAAAAACATGTCATCAATTTATTGATGAAA
Organism: Centaurea solstitialis; assembly: GCA_030169165.1. Classification (NCBI taxonomy): domain Eukaryota; kingdom Viridiplantae; phylum Streptophyta; class Magnoliopsida; order Asterales; family Asteraceae; genus Centaurea; species Centaurea solstitialis. The sequence goes on along the minus strand of CM058040.1, from coordinate 5,932,804 downwards.
GAGAATAAGAAGTTGAGTTAAATAAAATATTGATGTGTTTTTACATGATCGGTGGAACAAGAGATTTTTATTGATAGTGATGTTCTTTTGGTTATAAATAAATCCATGATTCTTATAATTTGACTTATGTGAAAAAGAATATTTAAGAGGACATCATTTTAACCGTAAGTATGTATTTTTCGGCTAACTGTTATACTATTTGTCTTGTGAGTCGTAATTTACGAACAAATATAAAACGTCAACTTTCGATGTAGTTGTCGTTGATTTTCATTAGATATTTTTTGGATGTAGTGAAGTGGAAGGTGGCAATTGGCTAACAAGATGCTACTTATATAAGGACATATCTTTCTCGACTTGTTTTGTACATTTTTGGATGATCTGATTTCATCTCATCCAAAAAATGGAACCGGATAGGATTTAACAGGGGACGATGACATAGGCAAATAAAATAATTATGGAAGATTGTAAGGTTTTAATTTGAAATAGATAGGTAGCGACTTACCAAATCTATTTTATCTTTTTGGTTTTTGCAATTGTCTCCTAAATGGTTAAATCCCGTCAAGTTTGAAATAGTATTACGTCAAACATGAAACAAGAAATTTCTAATTCCATTGTGTATCAGTAGTGTAGATAAACACTTGGCCCCTTAATCTTTAAAATAGCAACCATCGATTGCATAATTTGACACATTCTAACCGATATAATAATTTGATATTCGACAAATATTTTAATTTTGTAGCTTGAATATTTGATAAAAAATGGAGTTTTTAAAATTAATTAAGGGTGGAATACCATAAATATTTCATACCCTCATACCGTCTATCTTTTTTTTTAATTATTTTAAATATAAATAAAGAGAGAGAAAGAGAAAGAGGGAAGAGAGGGAAGAGAGGGAAGAGAGGGAAGAGAGGGAAGAGAGGAGAGAGAGAGAGAGAGAGAGAGAGAGAGAGAGAGAGAGAGTGCAGGTTTAGCAGGTTTGGGAACCATAGTTGAACCTGCAAAGGAAGCCCGTAGGCCGAGTACCATGGTACCCGTTGAACCCGCCTAAGCCACCCCTTACCCACCTACGTACCTGTGCCATGTTGGTAGTAAAAATACAACTAAACAGTTAAATCATAATGCAGCCAAGTATGCATCTATAACTCGTATATTATTTTTTGAAACAATGATTTGTACGAAAATATTAGATAAAATAAGCAGCTTACAACTAGCAGATATATAGTAGTTAATTTATAAAAAGTTTATAAGGCAACTTTCATGAAAGAAGAAAATGATGCAAGTCGCCAAGTCATGTACATGAAGTTGAAGGAAAGCAAGATTTTGGAAGTGAAGTTTAAACTATAAAGAGTTGATCATCAAACGTTTATCGATGGTATGAGTTACCTTTCTTACTTTATCGAGAAATATTCTTAGCCATCAAAATAGATTGATAATAAGCTTATTACTCAATAAGTGTTTACTGGGTAAGAGTCATAACTCAATAAGTGTTTACTGAGAGACTAAGACTCTCAACTCTAACCTTCCCTCGTGTAAGATTCTATGTTCCTTCCTATACACACCGTTTGACGCAATAAGCATGCTATTTGTTTACAATTATATATATTTAGTATTTTGAAAAGACGACAAAAACATTTTGTCTACATTCGTGTGGGAAGTAATGGGACTCTGACACATTACTGGTACATAAAGGAGATGTAATGGCATCCCTATACATTGTTAAATGCATTCATTGCAAATGATTTTATTCCCATACACATCAACGTCAAAACCTGTGTTTTACATTTCTAATGCAGGAATTAACTTGATTTTAACCTTAATAAGGATGTCAATAGCATTGTCCATTTAAGTATTACAAGTACATATTGTAGACGTTGTACTATTAGGTTCAAATATGTTATTATGACATCTATCATATTGATTCATGTATGAGATCAGACATATTCAGTCATTTTTATATTGCCTTCATATATAAAAGGTTCAATATTATCATATAAAAGTGTAGGGGGTGTTTCGTTGGATTTTTAAGGCAAATGCGTTTACTAAATTCTTACCGGGTAAGTGTTTAATGGCAATAGATTCACCTTCATTTACCTTAATATGTCACATCTTTGACCATGAAAAATGATTTGGTTGTAAACACTAAGAATCTAGTAAGCGCTTATCGGATAAGAGTCATTGCCCATACTGGCTTAGACTCTCGATCATTCCTTTTCTTATATTGGATAAGCTTCTCAGTCTTCTTTATGCTCAATAAATAAGATAAATGTTATTAGTAAGCAATTACCAAGTAAACATTTTGTAAAGAATTAAATTCTAAAACAAGAATCGAGAATTTTGGATTGTGAGTGCAACACTAGTAGCAATTTAAGTATAAAATATAGCTTTAACCTGTTATAATTAACTAGGATTACCACTTGATTAATAATATATTAAAAAAATTAAGAAGATATAAAGAGAAAAACTTGAGATGATGAAATACTTATATAAGTTTATTAAGGTACATTATTTTACATTTACATAAAAGGTTATTTATACTATATAATCCACTATTTATCTATATGATTTACACATGTAACTAATAAACAACTTGAACATGGATTAGACATTAAAGTTAAAATTTCCTATCCAATGAGTAAATGCTCATGCTTGGATGATTATTAAACACTATTTATAATATTTACAGTATAAACTACTTTATTTCCATATAAAATAAGTTAAAATTGTCACAAACATTATATGTGAGAATATGGTGAATAGGTGTGAGAGTGTGGTTAGGGCCTTAGGGGAGATTTGGCCACCGATCTCCATTCTCACACAATGTGAAATTAATGATTTTGGGTCAAAGTCTTTTTGACCGTATTTCCAAGTTTATTGATTTTTCATTAAATAAATGAAGATTATGCATAAAATTAATAATAAGTTGTAATAATGACAACGAAGTTTATTTAAAGAATGTTGTTATATATAAGCATGTTCAATGTGTCTCTAATCCAAGTAACCATACTCCACATATTTAGCCCCAAAAGTTGATAAATCATATAAAAATATATGGTCCACAGAAATTGGCATCTTTCTTTTATTTTATTTTAATACATATATACATATATATGTATCCCATTTCTCCACTTCAATATATTAATCCAATCTCTCAACAAGATGGCTTAGGAAGAAGAAGATGATTGTTCACCTGCTACCACATGACACACAAAGCCTTGGTTTGATTCTCTTTCTTTAACTCAAATCTTTGTAACTCTCAATTGTTCACAACTCCATACTTCATTTCTGTAAGTAGATCTGCAAATTTTAAGTGCTTTCTTTATCTTTCAAGAACCCAAATTGAAATGATCGAAATGGTCATTTCTCACGCCCCAATTGGTCACCTAGCCATTCAATCTATCATTTTGACTCAAATGTCATTCCTTCGCAATTTTTTGACCCATGCCGACAATTTTCAGGTTCACAACACAAATCTAGGTCTGCAATTTTCAGGCGCAAGTCCGCAACTATTACTTCTTTTTTAAGAGAAATACCGAATTCCCTTTCTTTCTTTAGCTAGATCTGCAATTTACGATCCTAAAAGTTATAAATAAGTGACATCTAGACAAGAATGGGGGAGACTAATTTGGATGTGCAAAATGGCCATATCAATCAACATTCCCCTTTTATGTTTGTTCACATTTATCATGGTTTCTTTGTAAAGGTTCGCCCGCAATACTCCAAGCCAATCTTGTATTACGCAGGATTTGTTCGCGATCGCGATCATAAGCTAGTCCAAATATCCATGGTTAGCAAGGAAGCCAATCTTGTACTACGTAGGCTTTGTTCGCAATCGCGATCATAAGCTAGTCCAAATATCCATGGTTAGCAAGGGTTAAAAAAAGAGAGAAACCAATTAGTAGAAGAAAAGCAAACATATGATCCCACCCACAAAATGTTCTCATTAACATACCACTTCCACTATTTACATATTTTCATTACTACATTCCTTCCCTAACTTCCTTCTATTCAAACTTCCATTTTAACTAATAACTACCCTACATCTTTTCATCATTTTCTTTACATATGTCCTGCAATTACACTTCCCAATCAAAAACCCACCTTTAACCTCAAAAACCCAAAAATCATATCCAACATCTTTTACAATCCACTTTACCTCCTTCACCTACTCTTCTTCATTACAGCTATTCCCAGAAGAAGAAGAAGAACCAGAATCTGCAAACAAAATCAAATCACCACATTATTAACAACCAAACAACCAACTTAACAGAAAAACCCATTAAAACAACCAAACCCCATTACCACTAGATGATGATGATGATGAGGATGATGATGATGAATCACTTGAGCTACTGCTACCACTACCACCACCACCATTAACACCATCTTTCTCAATCTCCAAAAATGGGAAATTGCTTACTCCCATCTCCTCCTCCCCTATGTCAATATCCTCATCTCCACCTTCCCTTTCCCTCTCCCTTTTCCTACCCTCTTCTTCCACCATAACTGCCTTACTACCTGCACACTAATTCCCAACACCAAAACACAATAAATCAAAGATTCATCAACCTATACATACATACATTTATATATACATATCAAAACACTTACATTGTTAGCCTGTACACAAGAAACAAAGTTGTTAGTGTTCATGTTAGAAGCTGCTGTTGAACCCTTCTTGCAACTAATGAAGCTATGCAGCTCCCATAGTGTGTCATTATCAAGAACCTCAACATCTAGCTCTATTTCATCACCTTTATGCTCCACACCCAAACCCCCCTTCTTGATAATGGCAATCATCTCATCCATCCCTTCTGCCCCAAATTGCAAATTATACAAGCTTCCAGCCAGCTCTGATTTCTCCTCTGCTGTCATCAATCTCCTCTTCCCATCCCCCCTACCCACCATTGTCATCATTGGCTGGATGCTTATGCTTCTGTTAGGGTTAGGGTTAGGGTTTCCCAAAAAAACAGAGTTCCTGACTACTGCCATTTCAGAAACCACACCATTCGATGTTGCCGAATTAGAAATTGGCATCTTCATAGCAACATTTGGAACTGGTTTTTCCACTAAAACAGGTAATTTAGCAGACCGATTCGGCTTCTTCGATTGATTCCCCATCGGTTTCAAAGGGGTTTGATTGAACAAGTCTTCAAACAACAACAGAAGGCGTTCGGCCATCACGAAAACACTCGAATCCTTCCCGTTGTAAACCATGGCGTTCTGGAAGGTCAGTCTCACATCCGAAGCGAACGCCATTGGAGACTCGTACTCGTTTTTCGCAAGCTTCGACTTAATCGTGCCGAGATCCATCGGGTTAGCGATAACGCTGTGATAATCGTAAAGCTTCAAAGCGACCGCATCCACCGGATTGTTGAACACCCAACCGTGCTTATGCTTCATCAATTTCGTCAAAATCTGGTCGCATTTCTTCATCACGAGCTTACTCTTCTGCACATTGTTGTTGTTCTTCGCACGGCCGCCGCCGCATTGCTTCTTCGTATCTCTGATCGCCGGAGCAGGCTTGGTCCGTTTCTGACCTACCGCGCTCTTCTGCCGTTCGTTTCCTTTCGTAGAAGCTTCTGGAACCGGCGGAAGCGGTGGAAGCGGTGGTAGCTCCATCCGCGGCGGATGATATCTCTTTTCCGGCACCGGCGTCGAACACACCCAATGCCGGAGCGCCCGTACCCGTTCCAGATCCGACATTAACCGTTTTTTGAGCTCCTTGAGCTCTCTTCGAGTGTACGAGCTAAGCCGGAAAGTTATGTACCTGTAGCCATACGAGTAGTTCACCGCCGGCGAGGAGGAGGAGGAGGAATTGAATCCGACGACGGCTCCGGCAGCAGGAGTCGGAGGAGGAGGCCGCTGTTCGCGGTTCTTCCAAACGACATCTCTGCCGCTACCAATGGTGGTGTTGTTGCCGCCGGTGAAGTAGTAATGGCTAGGGTTAGGGCTAGGGTTAGGGTTAGGAAAAGTTGTGAAATTCTGTAATCTGGTGAAATTAAGCTTACTGTTGTTAGTGAATTTAGTTAAATCGCTCGTTCGTGGTTCGTTGTTCCTGCTGTGTAAAAATGCAGATGCCATAGAAGAAGAAGAAATCAACAATGGCGGTTTTTGATTTTGATTTTGATTAAGAATGGAAAAAAGGAAGGGGCTCTGTTTGGAAATCGGTATGAAAATTGGAAGTTTCTAGTCTCCGGCGAGGAAATGGCGGGAAGCCATGTGGCGGTGGCCGGAAAAAGGTGGTGGCCGGAGGAATATGACGGTGGTGGTGGTGGTGGTTGGTGGAGGAGGCGAGGGTTTTCAAATTAGAAGGCCCTCTCTTGAAAAGAAGGTCGCTATCGGGTCAGTTTTTATAGGGCAGGGGATCTGCCCGGATTGTGGTTTGGGCAGGCTGGTGGCCGTCGATTTTGGATTTGATGGACTTGATGAGGTGCCCGCAACAGATGGAAAAGGGGGGAATTCGGTGTGGAGGGAGGGATGTGGGTTGTTTTACAGTCGACACGTGGACGCTGGCGATGTAATGCGTCGAGAGGGCTTTTTGGTTTTGGAAGGTCATTAACGGAGTATTTTGTTGGATAAAGTTTATGTTTATGAAGCTTAAATATTTTTAAGTTTGTTAAAAAGAATTCATTTATAACATTTTCAACTTATTGATATTATAATTTATTTATTTTTAAAGAAAACTTATTAATTTATCTGCTAGTTTGACAACTAGCTTATTGTGTGAAAACAAAAATTAACTAACTTATTCTTTGCGTAATCATGAGCTTAGACGAACTAACTTATTGATAAGAATTTAAAATGTTTATGGAAGTTTTTCTGTGACCTTTTTTAAATTATATTATTTATTAATATTAATAATTATTAATTTAATTGAATTAATACTTCGTATCTTAATTATAATTATTAGTTATATCAATTACTATTTAATATGTTTAGTTATCTAACAAACAAATATAACAATTTTTAAAATGTTTAAAATGTTTATGTAAGAGGTATAGAATAGGAGTGTAATCGAGCCGAGTATCACCAGGCTCGAACTCGAACTCGAACTCGGCACTACAACTTCAGTTCGAAACTCGACTCGAGCTCGACCGAGCTTAGGATTTCAAACTCGAGCTTGGCTCGATTAAGTACTTGACACTTTTGAGCTCGACTCGATTAAGTGTTGGACCAGATTGTGAACAACCAAAAATCCAACCAAAAAGCTAAAAGACTGAACCATAAAGCCAAACTCAGTAGCCAACAAAATAGAATGATAGTGAGTAAAAATAAAAACAAATAAGAACAAATGAAAATCACTGATGTTTTTTAAAAGTAAAAATAAGAACAAATCAATAGCCAAACTCAGGTGCACACAATAAATTGAAACACAAATCGATGGAGAAATTATGGATTGTCCTACAACGAAATAGTTAATGTGGTTTCAATTTTATTACGGATCAAGTTTCTTGACCTAACTGGCTAACTCCATTGAATAAATGTGTTTAGTTATAGGCTTTTGGGCCTCTTTTTCATTATATATATAAGATAAAAAAATTAAAACAAAACGATAATTAAAGTTGTATGTGTGAGTGTGTGTTATAGTATTATATTGTAATATCATATACATTATGCACCTCCTTCACGAGACAAATATCATAACCACCTCGCTGAAAGCATACAGACCAGTGACCACTCTCGCTTCACCCCCTCTCCCTATTCCTCACACCCTTGCATGCAATTTTCAGCGACAAGCACTTCACTCTCTCTTCCTCTTCTTCTTCTTCACCTTGATTCCTTCCACCTAGCAGCAACAGACGCAATTACCTGAACACCAAGTAACAAACACCAAGCTCATATTTGAAGGTCTCAACCCAAATTCAAAAAAGTGCAGCCAAAACCCAAAGCTCTTCATCTTCATCTTCTTGGGTTTTGCATCGGTCAAGTTTGTGGTTAGAGAAATCACAAAAAATATGGTTAATTTTATTCAATTCTTTGAATCCTCTAGTGTAGGGATTCTACTTTTATATAAGTCAGAAAAAATCTATAGAGGATTCAAATAACAACGCCCCAAAACAAACGACATTTGTTTTCGAGTGCTTGATTTTTCTTTAATGAATTATGGTTTGAGAAGTTTATGGATTTTCAAAGTCATAAATGTCTTTATGAAATACATATATGCATATTATTAACAAAAGGTCTTGCTATTTGTACTTTTATTTATAAGTTTATTATTTTGTAAATATAAAAAGATCATTTCGATGATGATATCTTAGCAACTAGAACACCCTTCATAAATGATTAAAGCATTAATTTGAAGTTTACTCTTATTTTAATGATAAGATATCTTTTTCAAGATTTTGATGATAGATTTTGCACTTAATTGTTTTAATAATGGCATAGCATTTTATATGATAATTATTAAATATCGAAGTTACAAACACTTAATTCATCACATAAAATTAATATCTTTATTTATGCAAAACCAACATTGATGTCTAACTATGAGATCATGAGCCTCGTATCAAGGGAGGACCTAGTGTACGTAGGCCATGCAATGGCATGTGTTACTATTTCGTTTCTTCATCATAATGCAAAAGATTACAGAGTCGTAAAAGATGTCAACATATCAATTATCGTGTTGCTACCATATGTATTTTGAAAATGCAATAAGAACATGAGATTCTTTGGTTGAGTTTGTTAGTTCTTGGAAAATTCATCTTTTCTAGATCGGATTGTTTATTTTCATATTTATTTTCTTTAAAAAAAATTGCAATAACAAGACTCGAACTTTAGACCTTACATTTCAAAAGCAATGAACCATCCACCAAATCAATATTGATTTTAGGAAAAAATTTATATACTCTTTTTATAGTTAAATGGTATCACTATTTGTAAAATTTTCTAGGTTTGTCCCTAGCTCGTATATAGGGTGTCTGATTTCCGGTGTAATAAAAAAGATAATCAAATACTCATAAAATACATGATCTAAAATAACTTGTAGGCTGAAATAGTTGTTACAAACATAACGGAGTTGGAAAATAAAAGTCTATAAAATTAAATATATATATATATATATATATATAAGTTTAATTCATAATCAATAATCTCAACTTAAAAAGAGAACAATGATTTCAAATCATAGGCTAAAAGGAAAAGAGAAGCTAATAATAAACAATATATACATCAAATCTTAGGAGATTCATTCCAATACTTAGATGGTGAGTACGCGCTTATCTGTTTGAATTAACATTCTTATGTAATATACCTGGTAAGATTTTAACCTATCACTATAACGTATTATGAAACAATTTACACTGTAAGCGGTAGCAGGGTAACATTCGGCGCACTTACTTACCTATTAAGACTCTTAAACCTTGACATCACTCTTACCGAGTTATATTCCCAATCTTCGATATGTTCATTTGGTAAGATAAGTGACATGGTATGTGCTTACCGACTAAGCATTTGGTAGACAACCCCTTAATCTAACTAAAATTTTGAAATTCAAACTTAATATTAATCTTAAGCCCAATCACGAAAGAAAAAAATAATAATCAAAGGGAAATAAAAAGTAATATTTAGTTAATTAAGAAATAAAATAATCAAATAAACAAATAGAAAGAGTATGCAAAGTAAAGAAGAAAGAAAAGGGACTCTTTTCGACCCCAAGGATGCTTTTGTTTTTAACAACTTCATCTCGACATCTGGACTTCACGACCTCCAGCTTTGCGGAAGGAGGTTCACGAGATTTAGTAAGGATGGAAAAAAAATGAGCAAGTTGGATCGTTTTTTGGTTTCTTCCAATTTCTTTTCCGTTTGGAGGGATCCGCTGGTGCAGGTTCTTCACAGATCCATCTCTGACCACTGCCCAATCCTTTTGAAAGTGGAAGAAGTAAATTACGGTCCTAAGCCTTTTAGAGTTTTCGACTCTTGGCTTACAATTGCAGATTTCCAAAAATGTGGTTGCCTTATCTTGGGGATCAAACGTGCTCTGGAGCTGCTGATTTTGTGCTAAAAGAAAAATTAAAAGTTCTCAAGAATGATTTAAGAAAGTGGTCTAAACTTGAATCTGCTAAGACCTTTAAAAGGAATGGTGAACTTTGCAAGGCTATGCTAGACTGGGATTTGAAGGCAGAGCAGGGTGAGATCTCAGAAGAGGATTGCATAATGAAAGAAGGTTGGCTATTCGAACTTCTTCAACTTGAATACAAGGAAAAGTTGGATCTCTCTCAGAAATCAAGATCTAAATGGGCGATAGAAGGTGACGAAAATACCAAGTACTTTCATGGAATCGTAAATCATCGTTGGTGGAGAAATAAAATTAAAGGTATTATCTATGAAGGGACTTGGACTTCCGACCCGAAATCTGTTATTTCTGCTTTCTTAAACCACTTTGAAAACAGGTTTAAAGAACCTTGTTCTGTCAGACCACGCTTCATCAACTTTTTAAAAAGTTGTCTTCCCAAGAAGCGATGCAGTTAGAGTGTCCTTTCTCTTCTGCAGAGATTAAGGAGGCTGTTTGGTCATGTAACGGATCGAAAGCGCTAGGACCGGATGGTCTCAATTTCAATTTTATTAAACAGTTCTGGCCGATTTTAGGCGATTCCATGGTTGCCGCGCTGCAAAAATTTGAACGTACAGGGAATATTTCTAAAGGATGCAATGTTTCATTCATCGCCTTGATCCCCAAAAAATTTGATCCGCTGGAAATCTCGGATTACCGCCCTATCAGCTTGTTAGGCTGCTCTTACAAAATTCTAGCAAAGGTTTTTGGCAAACTGGATGGTGAAAGTCATGAGTAAAATCATAAGCGGTAACCAAACAGCGTTCATTCCGGGAAGACAATTGCTTGACGGTGTGTTAATCGCGAACGAGGTTGTTCATCGTGCAAAAAAAAAAGATGAAAATGTTTCTCTTCAAGGTTGATTTCGAGAAAGCATTTGACTCGGTTAACTGGAATTTCCTCTTCCACATTATGGATCAAATGGGGTTTGGTCTTAAGTGGATTAATTGGATTCGAGGGTGTTTAAAATCGGCCTCTACTTCAATTCTGATAAATGGGTCGCCTTCCAAAGAGTTTCGCATGGAAAGGGGATTATGGCAAGGAGATCCACTCTCTCCTTTTCTTTTCTTATTAGCGGGGGAAGTTTTGCAACAAATGTTGGTCAATGCTTGTAATTCGGGCCTGTTTAAGGGACTTCAACTTGAAAGCTCAAACAGGAACATCTCTTTGCTGCAGTTTGCCGATGATGCTTTGGTTTTTGGTAAATGGTCGAAAAAGAATATCTTTGCTCTTTCCAACATCTTGGGTTGTTTTCATGAAGTTTCAGGGCTGCGTATAAACCTCTCAAAGTGTAATCTCTACGGCATTGGAGTCTCGGACGTGGAGGTGAAAGAAATGGCAGATCGATTAGGTTGCAAAGCTTCTGCCTTTCCGTTTAATTATTTGAGGTCTACCAGTGGGTGCTAACATGAAAAAGCCAGACTCGTGGTCGCTTGTGGTGAATAAAGTGGGTAAAAAACTGTCGACTTGGAAAGCGAATAGCCTTTCTATAGGCGGGAGATACACTCTTGTGCAAGCCGTCTTATCAGCGTTGCCTCTTTTCTATTTCTCGCTCTTTAAGGCTCCTAATGCCATGTTAAAAGCCTTGGAGACAATAAGGAGACAATTTTTCTGGGGTTATAAGGAAGGGGAAAAAAGTTGTATTGGGTGGCTTGGAGCAAAATCTTACAGGAAAAATCTAATGGAGGATTGGGTATAGTAAGTTTTAAAATCAGGAATGAAGCGTTACTTGCTAAGTGGATCTGGCGTTTTCTTTCAAGCAAAGAAGCTATCTGGAAGGAAGTAATTAAGGAATTTTATGGGACGGATGGCGGACTATTCTCTCCTAGACATCTGGATGACAAAAGCACTTGGGCGGCAATAGTGAACTGTTGCAAAGGGGTGGAATTTGCAGGTCAGAATTTTATTGCTTCCTTTTCTAAAATCATATCAACAGATTCACGATCTTCCTTTTGGGAAGAGTTGGCACTTGGCAGTGGGGCAAGGCTCAAGCTAAAGGATCTGTTCCCTAGGATTTATGCTCTTGAAAAAGATAAGACCGCTAGCTTCAAAGACCGTTGGAAATTCATCAACGGGACTTGGAGTGGAACTTGGGACTGGATTCGTCCTTTAAGGGGCAGGGCGCTGGATGATTTACAGGCTCTTGAGAACCGTCTCTCCTCTCTTCATGTAAATTCCTCTCGCTCGGACTTTTGGAATTGGGATTGGCATAACAAAGGCACCTTCTCGGTTAAGCATCTGGTGAAACTCTTGCAGCATGACCCTGGAGGAGAAAGTGGGGAGAAGATCATTTGGAACCCTCTTATTCCGTTGAAAGTTAACATCTTTCTTTGGCGTTTATTTAAAGAAGCTATTTCAACAAGGTTTAATTTATCGAAAAGAGGTGTTCATCTTAATTCTCTAGCCTGCATCTTTTGTGAGGATGAAGTGGAAACGACAGATCATTGTTTATTCTCGTGTACGTCTTCTAGCAATTTATGGAGAAAAATTTGGGCTTGGTGGGGTCTGAATTTGCCCCGTCTTTCTTCGGTTTCGGACTTCCACAATTTTGTTCAACAGTCGGGAACCAGCAGCAGCTTCGGATCGGTGATCGTCGCGGTTTGTGCGGTAGCTCTTTGGCAATTATGGAGACGGAGGAATGACATCCTTCATGCGGATGAAGCTACCATCGCTAGGCAACGTTATATGGACCTCTTTCCCTCCGTTCAGTCCCTGTCGAAGCTTTGGATCGGGAACAGAGCAAATAACTTAAACTTAAATTTTGATAACTGGTTTTCCTCGCCGAGGGGTGGGTAGTTGTCTTGTTTTTTGCTCATTGTTGGTGGTGGTTTTGGTTTCTCGCCTCGTTGAGGTTTTTTGTTTGTTGGGTTTTTTCGTTTTCCCCCTTGTACTCTCTTTTCTAGCACCTTGCTAGCTTTGTTTCCAATAAAGTTTCTAGTCTGCTTGGCGGGGGTGATGACTTTGCCGAAGCTCCTTGCCTTGCGTTCCTTTGCTCTTCAAAAAAAAAAAAGAGTATGCAAAGGACTAGTTAGATGTGGCCTATATGCGATCTAGATTGTGTGAAAAGTCATGTTGACATATATCTTTTATTAACCGTTCTTTTTGACATATTTCATAACTCTAGGGTTTAGGCTAACATCAAATTACCTCTTGATCTTTGATAATGGAGGAATACATAAATGTAATTTGAAATTTTAATAGAAACAAAATATTACATTTTCATTTACAGCCTAAAACAAAAGGTGTTCGTTCTTTCAAAAAGAGAATTTTTTTATCAACTTTGAAATTTTGGCATCCTTTTTGCCGTTAAATTTTTTTTTTTATCACATGCTTTATTACTTTTAAAAGTTATATTGAATTTAATAAGGATCTATTTTTTAAGGTAAATAATACATTTGAAATGTATCAGTATTCATTTACAAGGAGAAAATTAGTAGGTATTTAGAGGGTGTTTAGTTTGTTTTAGGGAATATGAATTAAAAATGAAAATGGGAATGCTGGAGAATGAAAATGAATATGAGCATTGTATTGATGTTGTTTGTTTAACCCAATATAATCAATGAAAAATTGTTGCATATTAAAAAAATATTTTCCTTCACTTTTAAAATACAAAAGATGTTTCATTTAACATTAAAAGATGAAATGATATATGGAAAAAAGAACTAAGTAGAAATAAAATGGATCTGCAACAATGATTCCATTATATAATATCAAACCAAGTAACTGTTTTCATTATCATTCTCATTCCTTACCCTGTAATACCCCTAACCAAGCACCCCCTTAGTCTACTTCAATTAATAACAAATTTTGTAAATTCTATAAATGGTATTTTCACATAGTAGGGTTTTTTTTCGAGTTGTTGCTAAGGGCTAACGTAAAAATGGGTTTGAACGACGTAGTATTTGAGAACTGTAAAATTGATTTTGATTTATTTTCACTTTAAAACATTTCTAACTGAGTATCAATCGTTTTTTGGGTTAAATAGATGTATGTATCAATTTTAAAAGTCTAATTACTTATTTATTATAATTACGGACTTGATCTTTTGAAAATCTAGTAATGTATTAAATAAAAAGAACTCTTGATAATTTAAAGTAAGAAGATCGCTTAAAGTTTTTCTAAACTTTTATCATTTGTATATATCACAGTTTCACATTTCTCACCTTAATATTAGATTTTATTTATTGGTTGGTTTATATAATTATGAAATAACGCTAAAAAAATGTTACATAACCAAAATTAAACTAGAGAGCCATTTATCAAAGATTTACAAGGTAAGTGTTGGTTGGTAAGCGTTTTTAACCTAGTAAATACTTACCAAGTAAAAATCATTTCTACCACTTATCGGATAGGACTCTCAGTCCTTGTTATGGTTTTTATCAAGTAAGATTCTCAATGGTTTTTATGCTCAATTAACAAGGATTATAAGGTAAGTAATATAAGTAAAGCATTTATCCGAATAAATTTTTGGTAAACGACCCATAAAAAGGACCAAGATTTAGGTGCCTTTCGTATAAAATTTCATTATTTCAAGATTTTAATGTCACTTGTCACTCATCAAGGACGGACCCAACTAGATCGTCATAGTAGCATTTGTCATCATATTTTCTTTTCGTCATAAGTTAAAATTCTTTAGGTTCTTGAAAAAGTGTAATTATATCATTTTAAAATTATGCACCAATGGGAGGCTAATTGCACCATTTGAATTGCCATCTACACACTCAAAAAGTGAATTGCTCTCTCGTACACGTCAACATCAATGGGTACTTTTTTATATTACCAGTCATTCATATCAATTTCCAATACATTCACATCCATAATAAATTGTGCAAAATAACAACCCTCTGCTACAAAAAGTGCGAATAGCAATCCCCTTATTCTATGATATAGAAAAATTTATGGTCTACCCCAGTTATTGATTCAATTTTTGTAAAATAATTGAAGATGTGCGTGACAAAACCTTTAGAATTAACCGATGTGTGTGAAATCTGACTATTTACAGAAAAAAAAAATCATTAACATATTGTTTACAGAAAAAAAATCATTAACATATTATTTTGTGATAAGAAATTTGAATTCCAATTTCCACCGTAACCAAAACGTTTTGTCTTTTTTCCAAATACGAAAACGGTCAGAACCAAAATCATACAGAACCGGTTTCATACCAACTTTGAAACATTTACTCAATTACTCGCACAAACTGGTTTTCAGAACATCGATTTATGCCACAAATTCATAGTACATCTTACTTTTTGAAAATCTAAAAGAAAAAAAAAAAAAAAACCAACAAGACGAAGATAATATAGAATTTGTGATAATGGAATAATACATACAAATAGAGAGTGAAATTAAGTTGATCTGAATATACTAATTAGTAGAAAATGATGGTTGGATCACAGCAACACTCGTCCAGAAGGCAACAGCAACACAGAGCTGCCAAACTACACCACACCACAACAACAAAATTATAATTATAATTACAATTATATATAGACAGGTTAAATTATGTGAAAACTAAATTATTGATAAAAATTTGTAAAAACCGACTAAAAAATAATCTTTTGTATGCTTTTTTTCATTAAATGTTAGATTATGATATATTGTTTCACATATATTTTTCTTTGTATGGTTAGTATCATCCTTGAATTGGTACCACAATATGAATCAAATTTTTGTATATTTTCGATTCACCAAATCAAAATTTTATTTTTTACATGGATGATACTCATCTTATAAAGAACTTTATAAAAACTATATGTGAAACAATAATTAAAATAATAATCTTTGATAAAAAAATCTTGTAAAAATATTTTTTAACCGATTCATAATATATATATATATAATATATATCCACCAAAATTATTTAAAAACAAATAGAAAAACATTAATTACCATCCTTCAAGGAAACCAGGTTCTCTTCTGGGAGGAGGTGCGGCTGCGTATTGATATTGTGGAGGTGCCATCACCGGTGGTCCCTGATAGTATCCTCCACCACCACCTGTACCATATATATAATATATATATACACACATAAATTACAGATATATATTGTTTCAATATATATATATATATGTATAATTAATTAATGGAGAATGAATGAATGATGAATGAATTAGTAACCTTGAGCAGGATAAGGATAAGCATATTTTGGTTCATTCATGGCTGTATCTATTATATGGAGAGATCAACCAGATGATCAGAGGAGATGATGGATGATGGAGTGAATTTGATGGAATGGTAGCTTGTGTTGAATATATATAAATAAAGAGGAGAGGAAGAAAAAAAAAGGTGATTTTGAAGAAAAATGGTACCAAATTTCATTTTCATCATTAATAAAGCTACAACTTTCTCGATTATTCTCCTCTCCTCTTCTCTCCTTTTATTATTTTTATTTTTTCACTTTATTTTATTCTGCTTTTTAACTAATATAACTTTCATCAAGAAAGTTATAAGGCTACCCGCAGCGATAGCTGGGGTTGGCAGCGGGTATACCCGCTGGGTTGAGTGGGTTCGAACGGCTTGGGTGCACGGGGGAAGGAAGCCGGCGGTTTGGGGCTTGGTTGGCTTCTCCAACCCGCTTTACTTTTGTGTTGTTGTGTGTGTTGTGTGTGAGAGGGTTGAAAGGGTTGGATGTGAGTTGTAGAGGGTTATGGGAGGGTAAAAAGAGGGTTGACCAAAAGCTGATGTGACATTAAAAAAGTGAGTGGGTTCAGTGGGTTGGGTACGTGTAGCCTAACACAAGAGCATCTTCAAGGCAAATTAAAAAGGGAAAAAAGAACTATTTTGGTTTATGTTGTTCTCCTTTCAGTCAAAAATAAATAAATTACTACTTTACAATAATGTCATACGCCAAACATCTATAACACCTATGGAAATTTTACTTTAGTTAGTGGAAGAAATCAAATCAAATAGTAATTAAAATTTGCTAAATATCGAAACCAAGAAAGAAAGAAAAAACCATTATGAACAAAACTTGCAATTTACTCTAGTTTTTTTATTAGTTTTTATTGAAAACACGTTCAAATTAATAGAATATATTTTCATTTTATATGGAAATAGTTATCTTTGTAAAGGATTTTGATATTCCTAAGTTAAAATAGGAAAAGAAAATAGATGGGGTTAATTATAACAACTTGTTTTGTGAAGATATTAAAATCATAGATTTTTATTGATTTTAGGAATCAATCTTAACCTTACATGTAAATGATTAACGATATAGACTAGTTCGATTTTTAAATTTGCTCTCAACTACATTTCATAATTGTCTAAAATTTTTACAAAGTTAATTGTTAAAATCAGGTATGTAAGATTTGTAATTCCATAATATAAATTTGATACTTTTCTTTCCATATGATAGTAATCATAAATTAAAACATTGACGATACAATAAACTATAATACAAGATTTTTAATTGAAACATCATCCTATAAAAATATTATAAACTATAATATTTCACATGAAATATTTCACTTTATGTTCCATGAAGAAAATATTATAAAGGGTTCACGCATGAAGTATTTCATTTCTACATATTCTTTCAATCAAAAAATTAATGTCATATAATTATTATGATTTTGTTTAGGATTATCGTACTTCAGTTTGTTTTATTCTTACTATAATATTTTAATCATCTTTATTATGATATTTTAATTTCTAAAGTTGCTCTAATTATTCGGTAACCAAAACAATCACAACCTATAAAATAGTTTTGAAAATAAAGTTATGAATAGTTTTATTAATTACAACACATCAATATTCATTTTAAAATGCATCGGCTTTGTGAAACGAATAAAGAGCATCAAACCCAAACGAAAAGTTGAGAGAGTCCGTCCATAAATTGATTAAAAACAAGTATTAAGCAAGAAAAGCATATTATTCTTCCTAAATTTGGAATATATTCGAAAACCAATGTACAAAAGAAGATCTTACAAAAAAATATATAAGATTCTCCAACAAGATAAAAAGCTACGAATAAAAATCATAAAAAACGGTTTGAATTTTGACAATATTTCTTGAAAATTCTTATCAGATGTGTACGTTGGCAAAGAAGTGGAACTAAGGACGGACCTAAGGGGTGTTTATGGCGGTATTTGCCACTGTTTCTTTCCCCTATCGTTGTATAGAAAAGAATAGGATTGTAATAAGTGATGAGAACACAAATTTTCATTCGCGAAGTTGGTTTGCAAGATCTTAATTTTCCAAGCACAGACATGAGTTTGAATTTGTTAGTGTCACTTATTTAGTTTTTAACTTTTAATTTTGATTTATTATGTTTGTGAAAAGAGTTGCAATAAAAAACCTGAACACAAGATCTAATATATGAAAAACAATAAATAACCAAAACACAACGATAACGTGGTAAAAAAAATATATCTGTACATTTTTTATAGTTAAATGGAGTTACCGTTTGAAGAAAAAAATTGTAGGTTTTTCTGTAAATGAACAACTTTGCTGAGATACATAACAAATTCAATTTCGAATTCTATTGAATATGGTCCCTTAAACGCACCCACTAGCCTCATCAGCTCAATCAGTTTTTAAAATAACTTTTCACATATAGTTTGTTGGAGAAGGATTCCTCATAGCTACCAATAATCAACATTTGCTCAAATATTTTTAGTTTTTGATTAGTTTTCATAAGTTATTTATCTTTCTATAATTAACAATAAATATATTTTATTGATATCCCTAAGATCATCTCAATTACCCTATTAAGTAATATTTTAAATTTTTTGATCATGATTTATATTTGAACATAAAATTACTTATAAATCCAAAATAGGAATGAGAACTAGACACAAAACCTGACAAACAAACTAACCCAATCCAAAAAACCAACAATTTAATATAAAGTTCAACTTAATTGGCAAAATAGCATCAATTAAGTAGTAGCCATTTTTGGTTAGAGTTGCGTTTAGACTAAAACAAAACCAACCTAACTCAAATAAACTATCAAATGCCTTCTTTGTTTATTAGCGATTGTAATCCAATCTCAAGTAGAGTTTTAATTTATTCGCTTTCTAGTTTTACTTTATTTCACGATAAATTATTGAATTATCATATAAAACCAGCTTTAACTTGTTAATTCGATTATAATTATGATACACATTAAACATTTTCAAGTTCCAACCACGTTTTATACTAATCAATGTTTTTTTTTAAATTACAATTATTAAATTGAGTTATTCTAACATCTTCAGATTAGTTGATGATAGAGGAGTGGTTGGAATGTGACACATCTTGATTACTTTGGATATCATCTTTAATTTCGTAACATCGATATTTTTGGACATATTTCTACTTCATTAATCACACCAACTTACAAGTTTTACAACACCAAAAAATAAGAAAACAACAAATTAATCAACAAACCCACCATTACCATCAACCAAACCCCATTTTCTGACGTGGCTCTCATATTCACCGTTGGATCCATTTCATAAACAACAAAGCCCATACCACCACCACCGCCTATTCCCGGTCACCCACTTCATCATTTCCCGCCACAGTCTGTATACCACCTGTTGTAGTACAATCCAGCCTGGCAGCATCCACCGGCATTTCCCGGTTCCCGGTAACCAATCCGGTAAACGTAGCTGTCACGCATAAAAACGACCTCCGGATCCGGATCACTATTCGGACCAACGATGACGTCATTCTCGGGTACATCAACAACATCACAAATCTCCTCCTCCTCCGTGGTGGGGCCCACCGTATAGTTAAACGAATATTCTTTATCGAATCCGAACAAGAAATCCGGATTCAACGCAGCGGTGGCGATAGGCTTCGCCGCCGGAGAAAACAAAAACAGACGTAGCCTCGCCGGAGCACCGGAAACTCGGCGGCGGAGGAGGAGATCGTACTCGAACATCATGTGATCGTGATCATCGTCGTCGAAAACGGAGATCAGAGGCTCGAGATCGTAAGCTCCAGGTAACTTGTACTTGATCTGGATCTGGAAATTGCAATCAGAATCGAGGAGATTGTGTAATTTGGAGAGGAGGCTGGAGAAATCGATGGAGCGATGGACGGTTAGGAGTTTGTTGTGGCCGCCGGAGTAGAAGTATGAGAGTTGCTGTTGTTGTTTGTGGTGAGAGTGAGAGCGTGGTTGAATCCTTCCGCCATAGCTGCACATGAGCTTGACCTTATCCTCCATTGATGGTTGTTGTTGTGAATTGTGTGAAGGTGAAGGTGAAGGTGAAGGTGAAGTGTGTGAAATTGTGCATGTAAAGAAGCAGGCAGAATGTGTGTGTAGGGACGACGGAGTGTGTGTGATCTGGAAAGGTAAGGAAGGGTGTCGGGGTCCACACGGAGGAATGGAGCCCACGAGGACCACCGGTTTGACTCTTTTCACCCTTTTTTTTTCCTTTGAGAATAAGATTTTAATGATTTTGAAACTTGGATATGGTTCCTAGTGTTTTGTAATTGTTAATTGGTATTGTTTTTGGTATTAAAATGGATTATTGATAAGTTTCTTATTAATAAGAAAATTGCATCAAGTTATCTTATCATGTGTTAATTCTTGACATTAAAATGGATTGTTGATAAGTTTTTAGAACTGGTAAACGTTTACAGGTAAGAGCATTTTTCCCCACTTATCGGATAAGACTTTTAGTCTATGTTATGTGTCTTATCAAGTTAGGTTCTTAGAGGACATTTACTAAACACTTACCTGGGTAAGCGCTTACTGGTATTACTTATCTTACGATTCTTGCCATTTGAGCATAGAAATCAATGAAAATATTACGCAATAATAGCCATAACAAGAGCTAAGGGTCTTAGAGGGTGTTTGGGATTGAGTTTTGAAACTCTTTTTTTAACTTATTGACTTCTTGAAAAAGTCAATAAGTTAAAAAACATGTTTGGCAAATGCAAAAGCACTTTTAAAACTCCAATTAACTCCATTTGGAGAAGGAAGGAAATGGAGTTTTTAATAAGTTAGAGAAACCTAACTTATTGACTTATTACCTTCATCATCTCACACCATCTCAATAAGCTAATCCAACCACCTTTTTAAAAACTCATTTTTCCTACCACCATAAGTCAATAAGCACTTTTGATAAAAAGCACTTGTGAACCCAAAAAGCAATCCCAAACACCCTCTTAGTCGGTAAGTGATGAAAATGCCTCTTTCCTGATAAGGGCTTATTGGGTTATCAACAATCAATGTTGATGGCTAAAAAAGTTGTACGATAAGGTAAGTGATTGTAATATTATTGTCGGTAAGTGTTTGGTGAATGACCCCTTAGTCTGTGTCATTCTTAATCGGTAAGGTAACTGATGCTAGCAACCTCTTACCTGTAAGCATTTACTAAGAGCATCTCCAATGGGTAACACTATATTTTACACCAAATGTCAAAAGTAGTGTAAGAAATAGTGTAAGATTTAGTGTTACTAGTAATCTTCTCCAATGGGTAATACTATTTTTTACACCAAATCCTTTTTACATTGAAAAGTAGTGTTAAAAATAGTGTAAAAAATAGTGTTACACCAAATATAGTGTGATACTATTCATCACACTAAATTTAGTGTGAAAAATAGTGACCCCATTGGAGATGTGAATAATAACATTTACACCAAATTTAGTGTTTAGTGTAAGATTTGGTGATCCCATTGGAGATGGTCTAAACAATCCTTTAGTCTTTCACATTTATCAATTTTCAACATATTTTTTTCTTTAGTCTAACAATTGTTAACTCTTCTTGTTAAGTTTAGTTAAATGAGTGATGTTTTGGCCGTTTTCATTTTCCTTTCAATTTTTATTAGTCTTTTTTAATTTATTTTATATGATATATCTACCATACACAAACACTCAACCTCCATAAAACCGTCGTCAATTCTCCCTATTGGCGTTTCCTGATTCTCCGACCAACACTGCCCTCGGCGCACACCCACGACTCATATCCAAACTACATTCAGGATTATGGTATCACCTGCAACCATACATTTGGTTGCATGAAACGTAAAGTTTTTAAGTTTGGTAAAGATGAAAACATAGGTTTAATTGTGTGCAACCGTATTGAAAGTTTAAGGACACAATAACTTCTTCCCCGTCTATTTAAAATATCTTCACCAAATTCTCTAAATTTTTTATAATGAAAATTAGAAAAACATGAAAAATTCTTGAAAGTAAGAATGGTTTATTATAATTTGAGGTTAATTTTTGTATGCTTTTGTTAATATAATCGTCTTTTTTTAATTAAACCTAATTTTATGTTATGATAATTGGTGCAACCACTATTAAAAAATTTCGAATTTGCCTAGCTCCCCAACTCTTGGCTCCTATCAATAACTTCTTCCCCATCTATTTAAAACATCTTCACCAAATTCTCTATATTTTTTCCAAAATAAAAAATCAAAGTCTAAAATCTTTATATAAAATTGCATATAACTCCAACAAGTTCTCCAATTTAGAGATATACATTTAATGAAAATATCATTAATTATTCTTGTTTAATTAAATATTATTAATTTTTTAGGGTGTTGTTAAGTATACCCCCTTTGACCCTTCCTCCTCTCACATAAATATAGACCCCCTTGTACTGGGTCCCACCTGTGTACTCACACAAATAACTCATTGACTTAGCAAGGGGGTCCATTTATAATTCCCCATTTTTTATCATTAAAATCTTAAATATATTTAATAAAATATTATTTCTCTTTTCTAAGCATTTTATTTCAAACATTCTTATTAGTAAAAAAAAAAGTCATTTCTCATTCATGGTAATCATTATTGAGGGTTTTCTAATTTGAGAATTTTTACACTCTCTCTTCCGCTTTCTCCATTTTGGAGAAGGTTTTTGGGAAACTACTAGAGCTAAAATTTGTTCAAAATATCAATTTTCTCAATTTTTGATAAGGTGTTGGAGTGGAGATGCCCTTAGCCCCATCATGAAGTTGATGCACCCCCTACAAAAAGAAAACCCCAATGTCGATGCAACCCTCTCCTCTAGGGATGTAAGTGAGCCGAGCTGTTCATGAGTTACTCGAGATCTATTAGTTCAAAGCCCGATTCAAGCTCTAGTTAAACTAACCCCAGTCGAGTTCAAGCTTTATTTTAGGCTCGTTTAATCAAGGAGCTCGAGCCTTTATGACTAAGCTCGCAACCCTAAGTGAGTCTCAATTAATGTGTGTGTGCATATATATATATATATAGGGGTGGGTTCAAATGTGAACCACTTTTTGGTTGTGAACGTGTGGACATAATTTTTTAAATAGTACATAATTAATGTTCTTGTATGATTTTGTACATAATTTTTTTCCTATTTTTTTAAATAGTTAGTATTCTTGTATGAAGCTCTCTCTCTATCTCTCTCATGATCACGAGAAAAGTAAACTAATTTACAAGAGGAAATATGAAGTACATAAGTCATTAACTAAAACTAAATAAAAAGTAGAAAATATTTTTTAAAATTAGGAAAATAATCTTTTTAAATTGGATAAATCTTTAAAAATTTCGTTATATCTTTTAGATTCGTTTATTTTTAGTTTTAATTGAATTTATAATATTTTTTTATCAACTATATAACTTTTTTTCTAAATACATTTTTGATAAAAAAAAAAAAAGATTCACAATTGTAAAGAAATACCACATGTGATATCCGCAATCAATTCATCATATGATACACTATGTGATATTTTTTACACTATGTGAATTGGAACGGAAAAGCCGTTACAATTGATACACATGGATTTGTGTGGCCCGATGCGCGTTCAGAGTATTAATGGAGAAGTATGTTCTCGTTATGGTTGATGATTACTCAAGATATACATGGGTAAAGTTCTTACGCTCTAAGGATGAAGCACCTGAGATTATCATTTCTGTTCTGAAAGAGGTTCAAGTGAACTTACAGTCACAGGTTCAGAAAATTCGTTCTGATCATGGAACTGAATTTAAGAACAAAGTACTTGGTGGTTACTTAGAGTCAGCTGGTATCAAACATACTTTCGCCGCAGTTCGTACACCACAACAAAATGGTGTTGTTGAACGTCGAAACAGAACTTTGGTAGAAGTAGCTAGAACGATGCTTGCATATTCAAAGTTACCAATGTTTTTGTGGGCTGAAGCGGTTGATACGGCATGTTATACACAGAATCGTTCAATTGTGAACAACAGGTTTGGTAAAACACCATATGAGCTTATTAATA
This sequence comes from Centaurea solstitialis, assembly GCA_030169165.1. Taxonomy (NCBI): domain Eukaryota; kingdom Viridiplantae; phylum Streptophyta; class Magnoliopsida; order Asterales; family Asteraceae; genus Centaurea; species Centaurea solstitialis. The sequence goes on along the minus strand of CM058040.1, from coordinate 5,908,608 downwards.
ATCAAGTACCTAACATAGGGCATTTTAGAGTATTTGGTTGCAGGTGTTTCGTGCTGAATGATAGAGAGGATAGACACAAGCTTCAGGCGAAATCAGATGAAGCTATTTTCATTGGTTATTCAAAGAACTCGATTGCATATCGTGTGTATAACAAACGAACAAAGATGGTGATGGAAAGTTCGAATGTTAAGTTTGATCCATATGCTGAGATGGCTTCTGAACATGACAGTTCAGAACCCAGTTTAACTGGTGTTTTAGCGGTTAACTTGGTTCATCCAGATCATGTTACTCCAACAAAGCAAAAGGATGGAGCTTCAACGTCTATAAACAATCTTTCTGACTTGGATTTATTGTTTGAAAATTTTTATAATGAATATTTTGGTTCATCATCGTCCGATTCAACAACTACTAATAATTCGTCTTATATTCACAGGGAAACAACAGTGAATGTTCAGGAACCAGTTTCTATTTCTGGTCCGACGACTTCGACTATCTCGGAAGATACATCAAGTGTAGAAAGTCCTCAAGTTCAGACTTCGATTATTCCGATTCCCGAGAATCAAGAGATTATTCCGATTGTTGATAGTTCCCAAGTTCAAGAGGCAGAGATTGGTTCAAGTGAAGATATATCAGATCCGATTCCAATTCGAATGGAATCCACATTTGATGATTATTCTGAAGATTTACAAATTGTTCCTTCATTTGAATCTTCGCAGGAAGTTCCTATAAGTTCATATACTGATTCTAGTTATGATCTTCAATTGTACAGGCCTCTCCCTCATACAACTAAGTGGACACGAGATCATCCACTTCATCAAATAATTGGTGATCCGAATGCTCCAGTGCAAACACGATCGGCAACTGCGAATGAATGTTTGTTTGCTGCATTTTTGAGCAATGTTGAACCACTGAAAGTTGCTGATGCTCTTGCAGATCCAGATTGGTTTATGGCCATGCAAGAAGAGATCAATCAGTTTGTACGACTAAAAGTCTGGAGACTCGTACCTCGACCTGAAGGAAAATCCATCATTGATACAAAATGGATTTTTAAAAACAAGAAAGATGAGGATAACATTGTTGTTCGCAACAAGGCACGGTTGGTTGCCAAAGGATACAGCCAACAAGAAGGAATAGACTACAATGAGACATTTGCTCCGGTAGCTCGTATTGAGGCGATAAGGATGTTTCTAGCCTATGCAGCATACAAAGACTTCACTGTTTATCAAATGGACGTGAAGACAACATTTCTAAATGGCGTCTTGAAAGAGGAGGTATATGTTTCACAACCAGAAGGGTTAGTTGATCAAGATCATCCTGATTATGTCTATATTCTTGATAAGGCATTATATGGTTTGAAACAAGCACCGCGGGCATGGTATGATTCCTTATCTCAGTTTCTTGTTGAGTCTGGCTATTCCAAAGGTAAAATCGACAACACTTTGTTCATAAAACGTGAAGGCGAGCATATTATGTTGGTACAAATTTATGTAGATGACATTATTTTTGGGTCTACTTGTCCTAATTTTTGTGACACTTTTTCTAAACTCATGATGACTCGGTATGAGATGTCGATGATGGGAGAATTAAATTTCTTTCTCGGTTTGCAAGTTAAACAATTATCGGCTGGCATTTTCATTAATCAGGCAAAATACATAAAAGATATTTTAAAGAAATATAATTTGGAAAATGCTAAGATTATGAAAACACCGATGTCACCAAGTTGTGCACTAGATTCTGATCCTAATGGAACAGCTGTTGATGTGACAACTTATCGAGGAATGATTGGTTCTTTAATGTACTTAACTACAAGTCGACCTAATATAATGTTTTCGACATGTCTTTGTGCTCGTTATCAGTCAAAGCCTAAAGAATCTCATCTTAAAGCAGTCAAACGCATTTTTCGATATTTGAAAGGTACTGTTAATCTTGGTCTATGGTATCCTAAAGGTTCAGGATATGAGTTGACAAGTTATACTGATGCGGATCATGGAGGATGCAAGTTAGATAGAAAGAGCACGACAGGACACATACAGTTTTTGGGAGACAAGCTTGTTAGCTGGGCATCTAAAAAGCAGAATTGTGTTTCACTTTCAACGGCCGAAGCTGAATATGTGGCTGCTGCAAGCTGTTGTTCTCAGATTATTTGGATGCGTACCCAGTTACGAGATTACGGATTCAAGTTTGATAAGATCCCGATTTACTGTGATTCAAAGAGCGCAATTGCTATATCTTGTAATCCAGTTCAACACACGAAGACCAAACACATAGATATCAGGTATCGTTTTATTAAAGATCATGTAGAGAAAGGTACGATAGAACTTTATTTTGTAAATACTGAATTTCAGTTAGCAGACTTGTTTACTAAAGCTTTGGATGAAAAAAGGTTTAACTTTCTTATCACCAAGCTTGGTATGCGAACTCTGAAAACTTGAAATAGTATTTTCAAAATTTATTTCTTTGTATATTTTCTTTCTACATTTGTTTTCTTTTTCAGTTTAATAAAGTGTGTTTCTTTGTTTGAGGGGGAGTACATAAATAAATAAAACAAAAAGAGGTCATTCAAGTTTTGGTACAAGATATTTTTGAGGGGGAGCTACTAACTACAGAGGATTCATTTTTTACATGAATACCAAATTCTATTATCTGTTTTGTAGGTAATTCACATTTCGAGGGGGAGCTTATATGTATATATATAGTTTGGTATAAACACGTATTTGAAAGATGAACAACTTTCAAGTATGAAAACAGTTTTCATCATTGTTCAAATCACTTCTCTATTCTCAAAGTTTTTCATGAATCTAGAAGTGAATTTTAAATGTTTTCATATTGAGGAATTGACGCATGTTTTCTAAACCGTGTGTTTCCAAAGATTGATACTTGTGTATTATCTTTTCTTATACTGTTTAAGTATTCATACACACCGGTTTATGTTTTTCTTGTTTAGTTATTACCATGTCTCTTAAACGATCCAAATATTCGATGGTAATACCCTCGTTTGCAATTCCAATTTGCGTCTAAGCGTTCGTTTGATCAGTCCGATACACCTTGTTTCATAAAGATATATCTGTATATCGTTCATATAGATATTTTCCTATCTTTCTGAACCATTCCTTTTTGATCATACCATCTGATGAAACAGTTTTTCTCAAACAATTCTTTGTTTTTCATGTGCATTCAATATATCTCATTGTTTGGAAATCTCTTTTGAGCAAATTTTATTAAAGGCTATATGATTCAACCGATGAATCATCGATTTTTCTTGTTTAGGAAACATATTTCACGGGGAGTGAGGTTATTAAACTTCTATGGACTGCCAGCGCCGGTAGCCCTACCCAAGAAGTTATCCTTGAGAGAAATGAGGGGTGAAGGGTCTCAATCAAAGAGTGGGGGAGATAACTCATCCGGTTGGGTTATTCTCATAGTGTTAGAGCGGAAAAATGGAATAAGAGAGCTTGGTTAGAAGTGAGGATGATTAAAAGAATTGGAGGGTGTGCAAACAGGGTTAAAAGAAAATTAAAACTCTGCACCAACCATTTCTAAGCCGGGCAACCACATAATCTATCGGTTCACGTTTTTTGGTGACTGATATTGAATCAAGGCAAAGCCCAATGCCGACTCTCGATTACACCCCACCAGCTACTCATTTTCTTCTCAACAAGAAAATGTTTCAATTCAGCACGGGGACGCAGCATATAATCTATCAGATTTTCATTCGGAAAGTCGATATTGAAACAGAAGGAAGCTGCCCTGCCTTCGAACTTCATTTCTTGCACATCGAGTCAGTGAATATGTTTTTCACTATTTTGAGCCTTTTACAGCATTTTATGCTATTTCTTTCAACACTTTGCACACAAGGAATTTGTTTCTTTGTCGGAACATTCATAGAAATACACCGGTATTTCAATGATTGAATGGAAGTCCTGGGGGGTGAACGTCAATAAAGCCCTTTCTACAGTACATCCGTTGTACTAAGTGGCTTTGTGCTACTTACAGGCATTTTAACTGTTTCATATGTTGATTCAGGGTTACCACTCTATGTCTGAATTTGAAAAGATTCGGATAATTTTTGGAATTGACGGATGGTTTATATTTTTGGATGGTGGTTCGGGAGGAAAAGGATGGTGACTGATCAGACTGTTTCTAACTATTTGGTTGATATTTGGATTGAAGATTAATCATTTATACATTGTGATTTGATGATAAAATCATTTTTTCATCAAATAGGGGGAGAACGAAAGCGATATGGGGAGAAAGAAAGAGAAATGATTATTTGTTCAATACATGTGATATTTGTATCTGGTGAAGTGCTTGAGAAATGTTCAAATGGGGTGAAAGTGTTGGTTATTCAAGTGTGAAGAAAATTGGTTGTTCAAAGTTCAAGTTGATTTTTGAAGAGATTCTGCAAATAGTTGGAAGATCAAGATGAAAAGTTTTTTCAAGATAATCATGTTGTCAAAGTTTTAATCATTTAAAGATGTTTGGAAGATGTCAAGTGAAGACTGAAGATTTCAAAGATGTTGTTTCTGGATGATGAGAAAAGAGTTTGAAGTTTTATGGAGAAAAAGAGATGAGTTATTTTCTGAAGATTGATTGGATGAAAATATCTGGAGATTGATACTTAAGTGAAAATCAGTTGGTGAATTCTGATTCAAGCTGAGTTTATTGAAGGTGTATACTTCAAAAGAGATAATTCTATTTTGTGAAAAAGGGGAGATTGTTCTACATTGAAAAGGGTGAGAATTTTTCTGAAGAATGTTGATGGTCTTCAATGTTAAAAGAATATCAAGTTAAAGTCGTTTAGAAGTTTTGAAGTTGGTTATTTGTTAATCGTGAAGATTTCTGATGCTGAAAAGTTTTTGTTCGTTGATGATTCTGATAAAGTGAAGATTGAGAAGATTGTATATGTTTACAAGTTTTGTGTTAGTTGGTTATTTCCAACTTGAATACAAAGGGGGAGATTGTTAGGGTTAAAAATATAGTTGTATTCAAGTTTGGGTTTATAATTGTATCTTGTATAAAGTTGAGGGGAGTTAAGTGTAAATACCCTAGGGGTATAAAAGATTTTGTGTTAGTTAGTTTTTAGTAACAGGTGTGAACATTGAGAGAGGATACGATTGTCAGATCTAGTGATTGATAGAGGAGAGAGAAAGTCAAGAGTGTGTATTGTGTTCATATTCTTCATATTAATAAAAGTGAGATTTGTGATTGAAATTGAAGCTTCTTAATCATGGTGGATTGATATTCAGATCTATCAAGATATGATAATATACGTCTGAATATAAAAGACATGTTATTTTGTATAAATGTAAATATATATAATCACATATGATATTTGATAAAAATGTTTTTTTTATTAAATGTGTATTTAGACAAAAGTAATTATATAATCTTTTGTAAGAAAATTATAAATTAGTCATCCAGTTCTGTGACGGATTGGTTATCACTCGGGAAGTTCATAGCTCCCTAACCGCGTTCGAGTCTTTCCGTGCGCATGCCTGAGTTAAGTGGGGCCATGTTTTTGCCCCAAAATTACCGGGGAAAGGGATTAGAGGGAGAAATGAGAAATGAGATGTGTGGGCCAGGGTTTTGTCCTTCCCTTTTTTATAAATATTTTTAATATATTAGTTTTCATTTTATTTCTTATAAGACATATTATTTATAGATGTTTTTAGGTTTTTAAAAGAAAATTAAGAAAAAAATCATTCATTAACGAGGTGCATCGACAAAAGTTAACGCCTATTAGACTTAGTAGCGAAATCCTCTGTGAATTAATAAACGTAAAGGATTAAATTCGAATTTTTGAGGTTTGGAGATGATATAAGTTGAATATTACAAACGTTAAAAAAAACAAATTTGAAGTTTAGTAATTCCAAACTTTTAGGATAAGTTTTTTGTTCCAATAGAGTTTCTAAAATAGTTCTTTTAAATGGACAAAATAAAGGGAGTATCAAATTCTTCAATCGCTTTTTCCTTCTTTTCTCTGGCTACTAAGATTTTTCAGTTTACCAAGATGTTTCCATTTATCACTGAGTGGATTCAACAACACTTTGCAAGATTAGCCTATTTGGAAATCTCAGGAGTTTTTGTCACTTGCTAAGCCATTCGTTCTCTTGGCGCCTAGGTATTCACCACAAGCCATTCCTCGTTTGAGTTTCGCCCTTTATCGAAGAACTTCTTGTTGGAAAGAAAAAATTACACTACTGTTCTAATACACTAGTTAGCGCCTTTAATTGATTGGACAAGCGCCTTAGCCTTTTGAAAGTAAAGACATTGTCAAGGTTCTCTTACTATTATCTGACACCTATGTCCTAAACTATGAAGGCTACTAGAATGAGTTGTGTCGAAAAATCTTTTTCTCGTGTCCAAATAATAACAATTCGAGATATTATTTGTCATAGTTTAATAGTCTAACAGTATATAACATTTTTAGAGTTATTTCCTATTTTATTTATTACTATGTTATCTTATAATATTTACGTATACGATGAATGTAATATAAAAAGTAGTGGATAAACAAAAGAGGAGGTCAAATTTTGTTGAGTATGTAGAACTTCTTCAATAACTCTAAAAAGTATATTCTAATTATTAGAAACTCAACATGACGTCCTCCCTCAAATTAGACAAACAAAATTTGTTAAGTCCTTATGTAATTAAGCTTTCGGGTTTTGAGCAAACGAAAAGCACCACAAGTGTGATCCAATCTATTGCTAAAATAAGGTATAGTTCTCTTTAGATATAGAGAAAATGACTGGAGTAATAATTATAAGAAAGACTTTCAAAACTTATTTCTAGTTGCATTGAAATAAATATAACAAGTATGATTGAAGATGGTCTGATAATTTACTTATTTTTGTTGAGTATTTGAATTTTCAACTTCATTTTATATAACTTTGGACGATTTTGGTAAACTCCTCAAAATCATTTTCCAATTTTAGTTGATTTTCAGACAATTCTTTTAATAAATAAATTATTGCACTTTTCAAAATTGGTTAACAAACTTTTCTAATCTATGAAACAATTAATTTGACAAAATTATGAGAAGAATATGAAAAAAGCTCAATGAGTTTCTATAGTTAAATCGCTTTAGATATGTAAATCTATAAGGTTTTTTAGACCTTTTTTTTAACGGCAAGTTAACACATATGCTTCAGCGGTATCGGGCCTCCAATTGGGCAATCCCACTAATCCGTTGCGACGCGGCCCAACCTATGGCTGAACCCGACCGACAAGGAAGTGGATCCCATAGACTGGATCCTCCCATACCAACCCCAAACCCGACCCTTTAGACTTTTGTAATAAAATTATCATAAGCAAAATGTCTTATCTAATTGTTTTTAAAAGAAGTTAAATTCTCAAACTCTTACCTTTTTGTATAATTATATCTCATGAAACAAGCTTAAATTTTTTATGATTGAAATAACGATTGCATGTGATTTCAAGAGTTCTACAAATTCAAAAGTTGATTGAGGGGAATGATTAAAACCTTAAAAATGCATGGAATAATTAAATGATAATAGATAAATATTTATAACAAATATATAATTTAAATAGCATGAGGAACAAACTGATTCCATGCATATGAACAATAAAAGGACCCAATGAACTTGTTCCTTTTTAGGTATTAATTTTAAGAATTCTAACTAATATTTATTATATATATATATATATTCTCAATAAATCATAGTTTATTATTATATTGTTTCTTTTTAATCTTCGGCCTATTTTACCTTTTTTTAAAGTGTTTCTATAGTTCTTTTATGAACCGACAGGTAAAATATTTATGGATAAGTGTATGTGAGACCCACTGTAGAGAATATGGATTTATGTACATGAAGAAAAGCTACAAGAGAGTGGACATAAAAACCTCCAATATATAACATTTACATAATTTGTTTACGAATTACACTTGCACATGTAATGATTTTGGCACTCAACGTTCCCTACACAGGTATTGTTGATGCCGCTGAATTATATAACACACATATGTTGGCTTTCGGTCTTTCTTTGCTTTCATAAGTCACATATATTTCTAACTATGAAATGGAAAACCCATTTGAACACGCGTGTACAAATAATGAAAATCGACTTAAATGATGAAATTGGCATATCTACATCATAGTTTCAAGTTTTAGATTTTTATATGTTATTATATCTTTTATTACAAGATCAATATATATGTTGATTTAATCTATTAAAATGGAAAAAAATGGTTTTGACTTCTAAATAAATTGAGCATAGGATGTTTTTGGACCACTTGATTTACACCCTCTTTTATCCACGCTCAACCAATAGTTGTTAATTTCATACAGTACTCTTTGAGCTTGGAATGTGGAGCCACAAGGACAATGGTGGGGGTTCGGCATTGAATACACATTCGGCCCCTACAATTCCCAAAATAATACTCATTGTTTACATTCATACAAGATACACTGATGTCTAAAAGATCATAAATCATTTTGTCATTACTTGCTTAAAATGAATATTTTCAACGTTGTGTCATGTAAATATATACACCGATAAAATGAAGTCAAAAGATAAGTTGAAATTTATTATTTAAATATGTGAATGAATTTTCTATATGGTATTTAACAACTTGGTGATTCAGTTGTTCCATAAAGTCTTTACATATAACAAGGCATTTTCAAACTCTTGTTAGTAAAAATAACGTTTAAAAAAGTTGGTGATACATAAGAAAATGAGGCTTAGGATGTCTAGCACCAGATAAACGTTAATCAGGTAAGCAAAGACGCATCTATCTAAGTAGAGACTCATCTACCTTTGAATGGTAGGGATCGCTTCTCCCCAACAAAGAAGTCCATGACAACTAGAAAAATATATTCCTAATTTCCAAAAATACCCCCAACTCTACTTTTGTTGTTTATCTTGTTCTCTTTCCAAGATAGTTCATATGTTATTTTATAATTTCATCTTTGATGATTGTTGGGTCTTTGAAAAGATTCAAATGCTTTTTGATTTTTTGGTAATACATTCCCATTGTCAACTCTTGCTAATTCAACTCACCGACTTGATGTAGTGATTCTCTGCAATTTTAATGCTTTGGGATGTTTATTAATTTTGTCATATTTGTATTTTTTGTTGTCATTAATGACGTTTTACTAAGAATTTTAAAATAATCCGAACCTCATTCTTTAGAATGTCTTCAGTTGATACATCTCCCATTACATAAGCAAAATTTTTGAAGATTATTGACAGAAGCATGTCTATCATCTATCCTCTTTTATTTTGGGTTTGAAAAAGGTTCATATAGGTAATTCGACTTTAGTTTTTTATATACCTTTACGAGTGTGCCCAATCACTTGCAAGTTGCCTGTTTGGATCCGCCAACGCAAATAAGAGTCATCACTCTCACTTACCTAGCGGTAGCCGGCGTAAATCTTGTATAATATAGGATGACATGACCGAAAATCTTATCCCGTTTTGTACATATTTAGTTTCATATTGGTGATTTCTATGGTTGGGCTTGTTAAACACGTTTCCGATCCATATTTTTTACTATGCATTTTGTTATATTGATCTTATTGTTATTTAGGACTTTGAAATATTAGCATGTTAATCCAATACAAGCTTAATGTATCTTGTATTTTTAAAACCTTTTAGCCAACACTTTTTTTAAACCGGTAGACTTCACAAAAGATGGTCACTCTACCAACAAGGTAGAAAAATGTATGCATACGTTTATCATTTGTATCCTACTTTCCAATAGAGCAATAAACCAACAAAATCCAAATTCTAATGGCCAACTGACATTTGGATTTCATAAAATGATTTTAATTTGGAAGGATTTAAAATATTCGGTGTATTTGGTTTGTAAAATTTAAAATTGAAATGGTTTTCTTTATTTATAGATAATCTATAAAAAAATACAAATAATCGTAAAAATAAATAAACTACACCTAATGTTTTTAACATATTTAAAACATTTCTACAGATAAATCTTATCAACTACCTTCAATAGACTTCTAAATCCGATATTTGTAAAGAAATCCCGAGTTTCAATTCTAGAATTTCCTTTGATAATGAAACCCAAACCAAATCCCATCTAATACAGTAATACCACCAAATCTCGCAAGCCAAACCCCATTGAATACCAACAAATCTCTCAAACCGAGTCTGGGTTGTTTGGTTGGTTTTCGTTAAGTCATACATGGATGAAGCTATTTGCATGGACTCATCTGTCTATATGGTGTAAGAAGTTTTTCGTATAAAAGGGTCTTTTTATAGATAGACGAAACTTGTGCCTTTAAAAAGGGTATGGCATGTTTGAAAAAGAATCTTAGCTTTCTACATAAAGCGCCACCTAAAATCTTACGAATTAACCGGTTTCTATATCATTCAGCTACCAATAATCTCATTCAGACCAAATGAGTGTTAGCCTAGTGGTAAGGCTTGGGCACTACATAGTGGTGAACCCGAGTTCGAGCCATGGGGGACGCATTCTGGAGGTATGGAAGCTTTGACCCCGGGCTGCATGCTTTAGCAGTCGGGCTTTGACCCAAAATTGCCGAAAATTAGTCTTGGCCCAATGTGGTCTGGAATACCTCTTAAAAAAAATAAAAAATTATCTCATTCAGCAACCAAGAAACTAGCCCAAAATGAATCATCAAAACCAAATAATTTGAAAAGGAGTACCCCTAGTACTCAGTCTCAAAATGGTCCACCTATCAATCCTTCTAAAAGGAAATATATAGGATAATAGATCCAAAAATCTTTATAAAACGATAATAGCATTAAAAAGGAGAAAGATACCAAGCTGTATGGCTTAATGACTCATGGGGTACGACCCAGCCTGACAAGGTCTATTAAGCCAACTCCATCGTTTTCGGTGCAGACACATCTGTGGGTCAAACCAACCACCCACACCCATCTCACAAGATTCTTTATTTATTTAAAAATAATAATAATAAATAAAAAACCCATTTCCCACAATCATCAAAACCTCAAATTCCAACCTTATTTATACACACCCATAACCCAAAATACCCTTTTAATCCTTACCCAATTTGTTAGATTTATTAGATTCAGATATGATTCAGCCACCACCCAACAACAGTCCACAACAACAACAACAAGGTCTTCTTGAAGACTTGTTGACTCCAATCAAGCAAACTAATTTGACCACCACATTTCCTAATGCAGATCCTACTCCTCCTGGATTGTTTTGGGATCATCATACAAGTTTTAATGATCAAGAAGATGATTCATTATTGGCTTCTTCTTCTTCTACTTCTTCATTTTTGCAGCTTATTCAATCAGCCTCATTGAACCCACTTTTCAATGCTCTTCTTACACTCTCCCTAATCTTCTTGACACCTTCACAACAAATGGGAATGTTTCAAATTCATCATCATATGGATATGAATATGAATATGAATATGATGAAAGTAAGGTCAATGGTTTCTTTACAAGAAGGGTATTATCCAACAAGTATGGTGACACAAGAAGATGCACATGGTGATGATGATGATGGTGATAAGATATATGAAGAAGAAGAACAAAAGATGGTTGTTGTTTCTGATAATCAAATTCAAATCCCAGTTGTTTTCACAAGTGGGGAAAAGAGGAGCAAATCTAAGAAGGTTGAAGGGCAGCCGTCGAAGAACTTAATGGCGGAAAGACGACGAAGAAAGCGGCTGAATGATCGCCTTTCGATGCTCAGATCGATTGTTCCGAGGATAAGCAAAGTAAGAAGCAACATCCATATGATTTATTTGCCTTCTTTTTCAAAGTTTTTCACAGTTTTTCAATATTCATAATGAATAATGAATAATGCAGAATGAATAATTCCCTTTTTTTTTGGCTTTATACTTGTGTTCTTGAATGTAAAACAGATGGATAGGACATCAATACTTGGGGATACAATAGAGTATATGAAAGATCTGTTGGAAAAGATCCATAATTTTAAAGATCAAGATATGGGATCAGATTTGAATCTCATAGGAAGCTTTAAAGATTTTAAAACAAATGATGTACAAGCAAGAAATTCCCCCAAGGTGCTATTTTTATTCTACCTCTTTTGCATCTTTCATCATACTAACACACACACACACACACACACACACACACAATTCATAGTGAACACACTTTAATTTCTTGAAACAATTATCCAGTTTGAAGTAGAGAGGAGAAACACCGATACCCGAATCCAGATTTGTTGTTCACCGAAGCCGGGGTTGCTAGTTTCGACGGTGAACACACTCGAAGCATTAGGCCTAGACATTCAGCAATGTGTCATAAGCTCTTTCAGTGATTTTTCCCTACAAGCTTCTGTTCTGAGGTGTGTATTTTATTCTCACTTTGTCTGTGTAAGTTTATGTTATGTTATTTAGTTTTGTAACGGTATATAAATTGGATCGTAGGCAGAGGAAAATCGGGCGATAACAAGTTCGGAAGATATAAAGCAAATATTATTCAGAAATGCAGGTTATGGAGGGAGATGTCTCTAAAGAGAGCATGGATGATGAAACTTTAAAACCTTCAAAATGTTGTTTTGTTTAGTAGGAGAAGATGAGTTCAAGTACAACTTTTATTATTTAGCTTTAATCCTTTTGCAGAAATTTAGCTGTTTTCTTTACTCTGTTTCATCTTTTTCAATAGTTTACTAATGAGTTATGACTTATGAACACACCTACTCCAGATCCTCAAATTTCTTGATTAAAAAAAGGAAAAAAGACAATGATTCCTCCTTTTAATCAAAAAGGGAAGGTACAAAAAGATGCAAATTTCAACAGAAGAATTGTATTTAAAATTTACAACACATAAGAATGTTTTGTGGTCCCTACCCATAAAGAAAATAGGAATGTTGTCAGATTATACATATAGTTTAATATGTTTACATTGGTTTATGTACAAGAATATAGGAAACATTATTCTAACATATACAACAATTGGAGAAGTTTAATGGATTTAAACTCACTTTTAATCTCAATTCCACCCATAAATCGTGCTTTGTATAGGGATTAATCCAGTGCATCCCATCCTAATTGTATCCATTTCTCATCCAACAGCTTATAATCTCACTGAACCCAACCCTATATATGTGTATATATAGGAGAAGGTTCAAACGAGAAGCATATCAATTTAAGAAAACGTGAGGAGCAATCTCACCACTCATCTCACGGTTACGGTGGACGTGATCACGGAGGATGGCCGCGGTTCATGGGAGGGTAGAGATTATTAAAGGGGGGACCGGTCAAAGCCGCCTTTGTTGACCGAAATGAGTGGCTGAGATTGTTGTTCACATTTTTTTAAATTGATATGTTTCTCATTTAAACCTCCCTATATATATAGGGGTGGGTTCAAATGTGAACCACTTTTTGGTTGTGAACGTGAGGATAACCGAGAACGCGACACGTGGCGAATGACTAGGCGCCACGTCATCACCGATGACTACGCGATCATGGGAGGGCATTGAATTAAAGAGGGGACCACACTCAAAGCCGCCACGTGTCGTGATCTCGGCTGTCCTCACGTTCAACAACCAAAAAGTGGTTCACATTTGAACTTCTCCTCTTTTCTCTCTCTCTATATATATATATATATTATACATATATAATATATATACAACACAAGAGAGAGAGAGAGAGAGAGTTCAAAAACATTTCTATATTTCACATTTTCATCTTTCAATAATTCAATGACTTACCATATATTTTACATTTCCATGTTTTCTATGAATCCATATCCTCCTTTGATTTTTTTGATCAACGACTATGATTGGTTTACACGGTTTACACATTTTTTGTGGTTTACAAATGAACCTCCCCCTCTCTCTAAATATATATATATATATATATAATTGATGCACTAGATCAATTCTCTTCTAAAGCATAATTTATGGGAGGACATGAGATTAAAGATGATCAAAGATTCAGATCGACTTCTCAAGCTCTCATGTTAAACTCAACTTCTCGCACGATAGTCCATGTATCTTATCTTGGCGAAGGATTACGTGAGAAGTTGAGTTCATGGTGAGAAGCACGAGAAGTGGATCTGTGGAGATATCTTATCTTGGCACATCTCATCATAATGTGCATTCATTTCTCATCGAACGGCTGATAAAGACTTATTTCACGTTTCTTGCGTTAACCTCAACTTCCTACTGGAATCCAACCCATATTTTAAAGTGTGTGTGTGTGTGTGTGAAAATTGGTGCATATATGACAAGAAACTGTACAGGATAAAGGAAAGGGACCTCTGTGTTCAAGATCATATAAAGTTATAAACATATTCAATCAATAATTTCTAAAAAGCAACATCAATTTCGATGAACATGTTGATGAAACCCTAAAGTCACACCAATCATTTTTAAGCATATCGTATCACCCAAAAAGCACACAGACACAGAAATTCTATTTATTTTCTACTTCATTTATACTACATTACTACTTACTGAAATTACATATTTATTATCATTTGTGGACCTAAAAACCACAAGGTTGATATCAAAAATTTAATCAGACCATGAAAACCACAATTATCCGATTTATGTGATTAACAACACTCTTTCCCGATAACGATGAGCTTTTAGGCTGTGTTTGGCAAAAATAAGTCAGCTTATAAGCTAGTCCATCCAAATAAGTACCATAAGCTATAAGCTAGCTTTTTGAAACGCTATATTGACTAGCTTATTGGGAGCTTTTTGTAGTTTTTTCCAATTATACCCTTAGTAATATTAATTATTAAATTCAAAGATACCATTTTGGTCATTTTATGTTTAGTTTTTTGCCAAATATAATTTGTTCATAAGCTAGCTGCTTATCAGCTACTAGCAAACTTATCAGCTACTAACAAGCTTATCAATCAACAGCTAGCTTATTAGCTAGTTTACCAAACATAGCCTTAATCATATTATTGAATTATATAAACGTCTAATAACCTTCTCGAGTTTAGGTTTCTGGATTATCCGCTTCTCCTTATCAAGAAACTCGTTACGAGAGTTGAATCAGGAAATTCGGAATTCCATTGGCGCATTTTCACAAACAGTTGGTGGGATGGGAGTGGGAGAGAAAAATCAGATCTAGTTTTCCATCTTTCAAGCCCATGAAATTTGGGCCCGAAAACACTTAAGCCAGCTCATAAAATTTGGGCTGAAGAATACAAAATCTGCTCATGAATTGAAACCATTATGATTTGTGAATTGTGACCACCGAGTTGATCATGGCTTATGTATTATAATTATAAGAGCATTTTTTTTATAAGGTTCACTTGGGTTTGCCCGGACTACATTCTTTGTAATTTTTATCGAGAGCTAAAGCATGCTTTCCTAGGATTAACACTCAGTAGCCCCTGGTTGCTCATCCTCGAATTCGAACTTGGGTGGGTTTCTCCCCAACATCAAGCCTTAACCGGTAGGCTGCCCCATTGGGGTTAATTATAAGAGCATTTTTTTAATAGCATTGCTAAAATACATAAAATTGGGTTGTTTTCTTTTTAAATTGCTCCAACAACATTGCTAAATCGTTTGCTAAAATAGAAAATTTTGAAGTTTTCTTTAAATTTTGAGATTTCTCCAAAATTTCTAAATGATGAGAGAGAAACATTATTTTGATGTATTCAACCAATGACGTAATTTATTGTTTAAAAGTTTTAAAAAAGTTTATTGGAATTATAAATATAATAATGTATATTTTAATAATATAAATGATGACAGATTTTCTAAAATAGCAAAGCTGTTAGAGATCAAAAATAAAGTATTAGAAATTGCGGTCTCCTATTCTCTATTTTAGAAAAAAAAAATATAGCAAAACTGTTAAAGATGCTCTAATTTATCAGAATTAGTCTGACCAATTAATTTGAGTATAGCTAAGAAACTATTTCCAAAAAAAAATATTTGGATAAAGTAAAAAATAACTTTTTTGTTTCCAAATATATGTGTTGTTTACATAGGTTTTAATAAAAATGTTATTAATTATTATGATGTGATGCCCAACCTTTAATGAAAACAAAAATAAGTTCAGAAATAGTGTGGACCAAAATCAATCGTTATGGTGTGACATAACAAAGTAAATTCACATTAAAAACTTAACTAACATCCAAAAGAAAAGCAAAAGTTATGTGTTGGATTATCTTCCAAACTTGTATCAACTTTCAGTTCTACTATATTTTTTTTGCTTAATAGCAATCCTCAAACAAACATGAGCATCCATCTAAATAGAAGTTTCAAATAAGCGACCAAACCTTATAGATAAAAGGGATGTTGATTTTAGAATCATTGAACATCTTGATGCAATTAACTAATTGAGATTAACTTGAGACAAGTGAATAATCAGTACTAAGCTTTAAGATAAGTTTAACGATGCAAAGTGGGATGCACACTTGTGTTGCGGGTTCCACAAGCAATGCTCTTGGGAGGTCCAAGTAATAGAGCCCAAATTTTTGCAGGGTAGAGCCCCAACCCAAAATGCTATGCATGAGTTATTATCATTGAGTTTTTCCATGAACATCTTTTGTGAATGTGGCAATAGATGGGCATCGGCTACATCACCTAACAACCATCAATAGTAAATAAGTAAATGCGTTAGCTAATAACCATCACCATCAACTTTAGTGCTAGTGGTCGCCAGGGACGGACCTGAAGAGGTGTCCACGGTGGCACGGGCCACCGTATCATTCCTCCGTCACAGTGTAAAAAAATATAGGTGCCACTGTACTAATTTGTTCTGTGCCACCATATATATTTTGAAACTGCAATTATAGTATAAAGTCTCCTTAGCTTAGTTGGTTAGCTCATTTTTTTTCATAGGGAAGGTCATGGGTTCAACCCTAATTAGATACACTTTTTAGCTTTTAATATAATATTTATTATGTTTCTAAAAAATAAAGTTGTTAACAAGACTTGAACCCTCAACCTCCAAGACAATTAAACACTTCCTTACCACTAGGCTATTAATGGCATTTGATATTATATTTGCATAGTTTAATTTAATTACATTTCTTGTGAATTCATTTTTATTTTCTATAATTCATTTTTTCAACTTTTGTTTTTTCATAACACTTATTAATCTTAGATAAATAAAATCAATCATATTCGATATTTTTTCTTGTAAATCCAATCTAAAAACTAACTGTATCTAGATATTTAAAAATATGATACAAGTATTATATTTTTCTAATGTTTTAAGACAAATTAAACATGTTACGTGGTTGTATATAATTAGTTCAAGCATAACTATCATTGTATATAACGTCTCTAAAGTTTAATTTAGTTTTGATGTTTCATTATGGTATTTTATAATTATAAGACATGTATTACAAAAAACATATTGTTATTCAGTAATATTAACAAGTATTGATTTTTAAAAATAATATGGTTTTATTTCTTATAGTTTTAAATAGTGGTGACAAAAACCGTAGGACTAGCCCTGACAAGACTCGAACACACAATCCTTCGTTTAAAAGCAAGAAACAAACCACTAAATCAATATAGACTTTGTAAAAAATATTTTTATATGTATATTTCTTATAGTCAAGTGGTGCCACCGTTTGAAAATTTCTCTAGGTCCGTCCCTGGTGGTCGCAATTAGTTGTTAGTTGTGACACACTAGCGACAACATCGGTTGATGCTCATCAATGCCAACAACGAATTTGTCTTTGATTGGTATTTGGTATTGTATAATAACTACCTCTAAATGGATAATTTGTATTTTATTTGATACACAAACGATTTGAAATCAATCATGTTGTTGTATAGTTAGAATTTCTTTTACTTAGGAACACAAGTGAGGTTTTAAATTATCTCAATAGATATTTCACGTAACCAAATTGTCATTGCATTTGAGAAGTTCTTAAAATACACGATCCAAATTTTTAACCCTAGATACCACTAATTCAGCTTTCTAACAGGGAATCACGTTTTTTTAGTTTAGTAATCTTTTTAAAACTTTAAACAGATCTTGTTATCCTCTGACATCATTTTTGTTTATCCTTATTTGAAATGTATAGTTTCAAATTGAGAAAATTATTTATATAACCATTTTAAAAATCTTGATTCACCTCCTAGCCATTCTCCCACACCGTTTCACCATTTAACCCAAACCGTCGCCCCACAAACCGTAGCCCCGGGCGACGGTTTCATATTTAAGGGGCCAAGGGGTACATATTGGAATCTTGCAAGGGGGCGTTTGTGTAAATATGAAACCGTCGCCCGGGGCTACAGTTTGTGGTGCGACGGTTTGGGTTAAATGATGAAACGGTATGGGAGAATGGCTAGGAGGTGAATCAAGATTTTTGAAATGGCTATATAAATAATTTTCTCTTTCAAATTTGATCAACTTAAAAAATATTAGGTGGTATATAATCAATAATTTTTTTTATTACTAAAATATTTAACTATTTTTTAGAACTTAAAATACTGAAAAGGTAAGTTTTCTAATTAAAAAAAGCAAGCAAGCAAGTATATAGGTCCTTTTGGGATATGTTACCTACCTAATATGAGGTTGGGAGTAGAAGTCATGAAATTTAGTGGGTTTAGTAGACTAATTAAATATATTTTATACTCCTCAACCACATATTTTAACCAACTTTCAAATTCGAATCATTGGGATAATAATGTCTTAAACGTGTCATTAGTCGGGTTAATTTAGCTTAACTATTTTCTTGATTTTATATAGTTAATATAATACAAATTTTAGTTATGGAGTTATGGGTAAACTACAAGTTTGGCCCTTGTTGTTTGTAGGAAATAACATTTTGCATCTCTGCAGTTAGAAACTACAAGATGGCCATCGTAGTTTACCAAGATGACCGGATTTGGTTCTTCTATCAAATGGTCATTAAAAGATTCCGTTAAATCAAGGACATTTCATTCTTTTAACCATTTTTTTTTATCTTTTATCTTATCAAAATTAGTTTTATGATTTTGATCCTTGAGGTTTTTGATTGGATAATGATGAAAAGATCAATAAAAGAATAAAAAAATCAATTCCCTGATCAATTTTTTTAGTTTACTCTATATAAATTATTAAGATAAAACTAAGATGAAACTACGATTTTCATCTCTGGTTTGGTGTTTACGATGACTTTCATTCTTCATTTTTAAAATTAATGTTTTAGGATCATAGTTTTTCTTTTGGTTCTATTTCATTTTTCATGACAATACTTAATACAGTTAGAAAAGAGGCGTTAGCCCCTCCCATGTACCCCTCATACAAGAATTTTTTTGGTGAACCAATGATGGGGTTTTATGCTTTACCCAAAAAAAAAATTAAATGGTTAAGGATCACGGATAAAAAAATTTGGACCAAAACTAGCTTTTGTATGCAACAGATCATTAAACCCAAATTTTTTCAACCATCTTTTTTAACAGATAATCAATCTTTACCGATCCAAATCAATTAACCTTGTGTGTGTTTAGATGAATCTATGGTCATCAACTTTAAAGGGTGATAGGATTAAGTTTGAAAATAACTTATACTTATATGAAAAATGTTTATTTTCTTCGTGAAAAATTGTTTGTTTAAAAATGTCTTATGAGCTTCTTAAATAAGCTATAAGGCCATCCACTGTGGGAGTGGATTTGGCCATCGGGTAGCCTTCGGGTATTAGCAACCCGTCGGCTTCCTAAAGCCACACCGCCGCATCACTCATCGGGTTGAACAAAATCGGTTCGATGAAGCCGAAGACTCCCACCCCCACCCCACCCCACCCCACCCCACCCCACCCCCTCTCTCTCTTCTTTCTCTATCTCTCTCTTCTTTCTCTCTCTTATTTATTTATTTATTTATTTTACTTTTAATTAAATGATAGTGGGTTGATAGTGGATGGATTGGGTAGTTTTGGGTAAAATAGTGGAAAGCTGATGTGGCAGTTGAAACCATTGGGTAGTAGTGTGTCGACAGCGGATGGCCTAAGCAATTTTATCCTAACACTCATGCCATCCACTGTGGGTCGGCTTCCTCACGTCGGGTGGCCTTCGGGTTGACGCAAGCCGACGGCTTGTTTGATACACACCGCCGCGTGTGTCTTCGGCTTGAGGAGAATCGGTTTCTCCAAGCCGTTGCGTTTTCGACCGTTACCCCCCACCCCCCACCCTCCAACGGCTATTTTTTGTTTTTTTTTTCTTTTTTTTTCAATTTAATTTACTATATATATATATCATCTTCCAACCCCATTTTTCAAACACAATTTCAATTTTTCAAACACAAGTCTTCTCTCCAAAAAATGTCTTCATCATCATCATCACGATGATCATCGGCATCATCTTCATCAATTTACCACCCGGATTACGATGACGACGCTAACAATATGTTGGAGCTCAACCACTTGGCGGCCATAGCCGCCGTGAACAAAGCGGTCAAACTACTTGTCGGTGACGAAGCAACTTCAAGTCGACAAACGAGGAGGACGCCAAAAAGTCGAAATCGTATAGTGGCACACGAGAAACTTGTTAACGACTATTTTTCAGATAATCCGGTGTATGACGATAACGATTTCGAACGGCGGTTTCGTATGAAACGACGACTATTCCTTAAAATAGTTGCGGATCTTGAGAGGGAGTACGAATTTTTTAGGTGGACTCATGATGCAAGAGGAGTTAAGGGGTTCTCTCCGCTTCAAAAATGTACGTCTGCTATCCGACAATTGGCGTACGGTATTGCTGCTGATGCCACGGACGAGTACTTGCAAATGTCCGAAACGACATCAAGGGAATGTTTTACTAATTTTTGTGAAGGTATTATACATCTTTATATGCGAAGATATTTACGGAAGCCTACCGCAAATGATGTTCAGTTGTTGTTCGCATTGCATGAGCAACAACACGGCCTCCCCGGCATGCTTGGTAGCATAGATTGTATGCATTGGGATTGGAAAATGTAATTTCTTAATTTTTATTAAAATTTTATAATGTAATTTTTTAATTTTTATTTATAATACTAGAATTATTTTTATTAAAATTTTATAATGTAATTTCTAATTTTTATATAATATTAGAATTATTTTAATTAAAATTAATTTTGATAAAGTGAGTTGCACTTGGTAGCATAGATTGTATGCATTGGGATTGGAAAATGTAATTTCTTAATTTTTATTAAAATTTTATAATGTAATTTTTTAATTTTTATTTATAATACTAGAATTATTTTTATTAAAATTTTATAATGTAATTTCTAATTTTTATATAATATTAGAATTATTTTAATTAAAATTTATTTTGATAAAGTGGGTTGCAGTGGGTCGACAGTGGATGAAATGGGTAGTTTTGGGTTGTTTTGTGGAAAGCTGATGTGGCGCTGATGTGGCAGCTGAAACCATTGGGTTGCAGTGGGTCGACAGTGGATGGCCTAACAACTTAGGCCATCCGCAGCCGTGCAGGTGATACCACATGCACAGGCTGCCACATTCAGCGCCACATCAGCTTCACCATCACCTTACCACTACCTTACCATTTCATCCACAGCCGTACAGGTCATACACCTGTATTATTTAAATAATAAAATATATGTATGTATATATAATATATTATATATATATATATGCTCTGTATGTATATAGATGTGTGTGTGTTAAGGAAAATGTGTGAACGGTGGGATCTCACCGCTCGCAATCCTCACAGCCACCTCACAGGTGAGGCACGGCGGTGTTACCGGCTGCAAGGGGCCGGTGCAGCCACCCTTACAGCCCGGCCGCGGATGGCCTTATTTCCTTCTTAACAATCAAATAAGTTAATAAGTTTTATTAATACTCAATCCCAATCATCCAGGAAGTAACTTAACATTTTTAATATAAAAATGCGACCAATAAAAAGTGAATTATTTCTTTGAAAGAATATGAAACAATGAAATTAGAATATGTGAATTATTGGCAAAGAAAGTACGAAATTTGCGAGGATTCCACTTAAGCGAAGTCATCATTCATAAACCACAAGATTTATTATTAAAAAATAAAAATAAAAATAAAAGATAAAAATAAAAAATAAAATTTTCCATCATATACCTAATTTTCTTATCTCTTCCAATAAACAAGTATTGTGGGTTGTGTGTATATATTTACTTGTGAAATAGATGGAAACTAAAATTTAAATTAATATATAATTATTAATACAAAAGATAACGATGCATCATGCATATAAAAATGGAAGAATTTGACGGTAATTTCTTAAAAACTTTTAAGAGATTGTTGTAGGTATAATAATATTTTTTTGGTAGGAAATAAAAATTTCAGCAATAATATAAAAAAATATAGAGTTCATATTTTGATGTAGTGTAAGTGGATGAAACAAAACTGAATACATTGATTTTATGAATATTCGTGTTCAATTTCTACTAAAGCTTGTTGATTTAACGAATGCCAAGTTTTAGACTTCAAAATCTGAATTCAATCAAGAACTCAAAATTTGGGAGGAAAACAAAAGTTTTTCATATTCAATGAGTGACCATCCAAGTTACAAGACGGGTACTTAAAAAAGAGAGCCGAAAAGAGTTGTGCCTGATAAAAGCAACGAGTCAAACACAACTGGCCTAAAATAGTAGAAGTCAAAATGACAAAAAAAGAAAATCTCTTATTTTATATGTTTATTGTTGTTATTCACAAATATTTCAATTCAAAGAATTGTATTGATTTCATATTTTCATTATACATTTTAACGGTAATTGCATAACATTTTATGAATCCCGTTAATTATTTAAAAAAAAAATTGGAGACCTAAAGCCAAACCCGTTAATTATTTAACGAAACGTGATCCATTAAATATGGGGTTGATAGTGATAGTGTGTTTTAAGAATCTAGTGATGATTATAACTTCCAAAAGCAAATTTTTCTTTCGAAAAATAAGCATAATTAATAGATAATTAGTTAGATGATTAAATTAGATGCATGCCTAAATTCCACGTGTTTACATTAACACCATGTATATTTATCTTTGCACAAGTGTGGATGTTTCCAATAAAACAATTTCCTTCTTAATTTGAATTTGTTTTACCAATCATATTGTAAAATTAGGCATTAGCATCCATTTAAACTTTTTGAAAGTACTCCTGATTAATTTAATATTTGATGAAAGTATGGTATTTGATAAAAATATATTATGTAGCTATAATAATGCTAGGAAATTTTTACACCAAACACTAATAAACCTTGTAATTTTCGGATATCTTAACCAATTTACGTACCGCTCTATTAATCATGTGGCGTCCTAAAATTTACAATCATATAAACATCTAGTGGTCATGAAGGAATTTAAACTGTCACATGTACACTGGATTTTTATTATTATGGTTGGTTGGTATTGATAATAATTCTTGTCATAACGTCTTATTTACTTCGACATTAGTGGTGATGGTGAGTTGGTGGTATGATTGTGCATCGTTGATGCACCTAAGGTGATTTAGTTTGACTTTGTTGTTTGACTCGATTTGTGTGGTTTAGAGGTTGATAACCAAGTTCTTATCAAGTAACTGTTTATGGGCAAGAGATTCATCATCATCTACCTTATCATGTAACAAATGAATTGTTGGTAAGCACTTTAAACCCGGTAAACTTTTTATCGAGTAAGAGTCATTTCCCACGTTTACCCTGTCAGACTCTCGGTCCTTGCCTTATCTTCTGTCGGCTAAGCTTCCCGGTCCTTGTCATGCTCAATCAATAAGGTAAATGATACTGTTAAACGCTAACCCAAGATTTAGTAAGCCTCTTAGTTTTTAGATGAGTTGATTTTTTATGACCTACTCAATAGTATTGGGTTTTTTCTTCTTTTTATCATGTATGGTCAAGTTTTTTTATCGATCATGAATGGTTTTGTGACCTTAGTCACAATTGGTGGACCGGTTGTCAAGAACTGAAACAACTCTCTTGTAAGGAAACTATATGATGGGAATCTTGTTACAATCTCATTTTAACTAGATATTATAGCCTTTTATATACTCTGTAACGTTTATTCTCTCTTCAAGACTTCAATGTCTTTTTTAGAGGACAATTGGGCCAGCCTCCATGTATCATGCATGACATTAAAGGCATTGTACACCCTGGGACATTTGTGTTTGTATACTTTAGGACAAATATGTGTTAGATACCCCACATTGAATATATTTGCATCATAGCTCTTCTATATATGTTGTAACGTCCTTTATTCTCCGGTGGCTATTTTAAATAGTAAAAATATAGGGGTTCCATGTATTCTCACATGGTATCAGAGTAAGGCTTATTGCTGTAAGGACTCAACGCTTTAGGGCTATTTGTATCCGTCTAACCCCCTAGCTAGTATAGCCCCTCCCAACACTCCACGACAATATGTGTCCCTCTAGACTTCATTTGAGGGGAAGTGTTAGAGTTATATGTTAGCTAAATTTGAACCATATCTTCTCTATGTATATTGAAATTTCATTTCTTTCCCCAATGATTGTTTTAGACTACGTAGATTTTTTGCCAATGATTGTTTTAGACTAAATCTTAAGGTTCTACATATTCACACAATATTATTACATATTCACACAATATTATTTTATGTAAACTATTTTAGAGGATACTATGATGACTTACACATATCTTGCAGTTCTACAATAGAAGATTTTGAATGAATCAAAAGATCAAAAATACTAATTGTCAATGAATGCAAGCACCATATAATTGACTGAAGTAAAAATTTTCAGTGATGTAGGCTGAGCAAAGCCCAGATAAACCTTCTTAAAAAAATTCACTAAGGCTATGTTTGGCAAGCGTAGCTTATAAGCTAGCTGGTAGCTGATAAGCTGACGGATAGCTGATAAGCTAGCTGTTGATTGATAAGCTTGCTAGTAGCTGATAAGCTAGTTGTTGAACAAATTATGTTTGACAAAAACTAGCTTATGAGTATGTAAAATGACCAAAAATGGTATATTTGAATTTAATAATTGATATTAATAAGGGTATAATTGGAAAAAGCTACAATAAGCTCCTCATAAGCTACTCAAAGTAGCGTTTCAAAAAGCTAGCTTATAAGCTAGCTTCCTGGTACATGTTTGAATGGGCTAGCTTATAAGCTAGCTTATGCTTGACAAACAAAGCCTAAAAATACATAAATTCATCATTTGGAAACAAGCATATTCCACAAAAACACATCCATTACAATTTTTTATGCAATTAACTTTTTTAAAGTTTTACGGCAGGCTAGTGGGTCCCAAAATAAAGTAATTAGCTTTTAAAGTTTTTGTTTTCGATTTATTAAAACTTAAATATGCTTTATCTTTATAATTTATATAGTATACAATTTTTCTAAAAAAATATTATAATCTAAAAAATTAAATAGAATTAAAATCTCAAAACAAATTATATCCAATTAATTTTTTTTTCAACTGAACAATGATCGTAAATTTCATTAAAAAAATCAATTAAAATAATATATATTTTGTGTCAATGATTAATATTAGAGATTTTTTTAAATTTATATTTATAATTTTTTTCTTCTAACTTTAGTACGACGTACTGTTAGGCTATCCGTAGCGATTGTTTAGGCTTCCATCGGGCTTTGCTAGCGGGCTCAAGGGTTTGAGCGGGATCCAATACGCCTTTTGGCAGGTTGGCGGGTTGCGACTACATTTTTTCCCTCATTCTTTTTTTTTTTTTCTTTTTTTTAAGTGTATTGGGTATTTAGTTCGGTAGGTTCGGGTTCTAAACAGAGAGAGTTTTAGAAGGCTTATTGTGAGTTTATGGAAAAGATGATGTGGCTGGGTTCTGCTATGCATAGCCTTAGAATAAAAGAAAGAGGACTTATTGTGAGTTTGTTGAAGATGCTTTGATTTGGAGGGTAAAGTTGCAGTGTAGAAATTGAAAAACACATCAAAAGAAGAATCGATTTCGATTTCATTTTTCATGAGAATATATACAACAGATGAAAATGGAGGGATTTCTATTTGAATTTCAATGCATAGGATTAGGAACAACTACTATTTGCGGCGGTTTCGGCGGCTTCGAAACCTCCTCTTCCACGACGATCTTCACCTCTCGCGGCGGTTCACACGGACACGGTAATGCTATGAACTTCGCTATCCGATCTCCCGGCATTATCACCGGCAAACTCTCTTTCTCTTTTTCATTCTTCTCCTGTTAATTCATCAAACATTAGAATCTCTAGAAAAAATTGTGAAATTTTTGATTCAATTAAACGAATTACGAATTCAATTCGTAATCGAGGTTATCGAGAGTAATTAGTAATTACCGAGAATGTAGATTTGGATTTCGCAGGAGAATCGTTGGAATCGAGATCAGATCCGCGGAGATGCCGTAGCTTGTCCCAGTGATAGCAACACGAGAAGAAGCCGCTGAGGCTGAAAATGATGACCAAAAGCAAGGCGGTGCCGAGAGGAAAGCCTAAGGTCGGTCGAGACGAATCGGAATGTTGCTGTTGCGACGGAGGTTCGTAGTAAGGAGGAGCCTCCACCAATCTCAAAACAACTTCCATGGCGAAATGACGATGATCGTTTTTTTTTAACGACAGATAACTCACGCACGCGTTCCGACAGACTGTATTAATAGCGAAATTTTGATCAGAGAGAAAGAAGTGATGTAGGTAGTGGAGAAGTTGGAGGTATGGAATTTATATAGAGAATGGAATGGAAGGGAGAGAGTGTTAGTGGGTGCATGCGTGTAAAGGGGGACCGCCGTTTGTCTCGTCCGGTGAACGGTACGGACGGGATGGAGGTTCAGTTAGTGGAGGTAGGTTTTTTTTTCAGTTAAATATTCTCTCTGCATTTTATGTATATTTTATGATTATATTTTTATATAATACGTTACGTGTGGTTTTAAATGAAAGATAAATAAAGAAGGTTGTTTGTGATGTGGTTTGTAGGGTTTTTAACCCTTTTTTAACAAAACAAATCAAAAGTATCGGTGTAAGAATGTTGTCTAAAGTGTGTTGTTTGGTATGTAAAAGAGGGAGGATGGTCTTGGTAAAAAAATTATGTCTTAGGGGCCGTTTACTTGAACACTTACCCAGTAAGTGCTTACCAGTAAAATTGAACACTATCAGCTAGCATATGGTACAACATTTTAGTCTCTTAAAACGGTATCGTATGCAACAATTTACCCGGTAAGCTCTTACCGGGTAAGAGTTGTGGATCTCACTTACCCGGGTAAGACTTTCGGTCCATGCTATCGCTCTTACCGGGTAAGATTGTAGTCGTGTTCATGTTCTCCCCATAAGGTAAATTGACCCGGTAAGTACTTACCAGGTAAGTTCAAGTAAACGGCCCCTTAGACCAACTCCAACCGTATGTTGTAATAATGTTTTTGCCAGTGATTCAATTCCACTTGTCCGGGAAAGAGAATTTGATTTTTCTGGGGATGGGTGAACTTGATTCAAAATAGCACTTTTGTCGTGTACTTGGAGATAAAAGCGAGTTTTTTTTAAGGTTCATCTAGACTTCGCCTAAACTACATTTTTGGCAATTTGAAACTAAAAATTCGGGCGTCTGAGACTAAGTCTGACCATAAGATGCGCACAAAGAGATTTAAACCTGGGGTGAATGGGATACCATCCACATCCCCCACATACCTTACCGCTACGCCACAAGCATTGTGGTTAAGTTTTGGTGTCTATGGCCATCAATTTGCCGGGTTTCTTTTTTGTCAATTAGGGTTGGAGTTGCTCTTAATGAGGTTAAAAAAATATTTTTTTCTACCATAGTATCCCCGGTAATTTCTGTCATGTGCCCCCTTTAACAAGAAAATCAAAAAAGTCTATCGAGTTTAACCAAAAAAAAAAAAACAAAAACAAAAACCATCGAAATTGACAAAAAAAAAACTTAAAAATCTTTCGAAATTGTAGATTTAGGCTAAAAATAAATCAAATGACTTTACGAACTTTTAATCCAATTCCTTTAACAGATTCCATTCTACGAATCAAACGCCACCTAAGGCTTCAAGATTGGATTCTAATAAAAGTAAGAAGATCGATGTATTCTAAATCTCTAAATTTTGAGACTATTTCTTTTTAACTGAAATACATAATCAGAATATTAGTACCCACTCTATGATCGAAGTAGACAAATTTTGATAAAAGTAGTCCTATGCTAATGATGTAAAACCCTATAATATTACTTAATAAGATACAATAATGAATAAGATAATGTTTAAAACAAAAAACTTTAAACTTCTTCTCCATAAAGCATATTAAGCATCATGTCACAAAAAGAAATGAAAATTCAATAGTTCGATTAGAGATTACCAATGAATACTACAAATGATTTATTAAAATATATATAATTTTTATATATAACAAATAGTGACAATTTCACATTTCATGATGTTCAGATCTTAAACTCCTTGAATCAATAAGTACTATGGTTGTGTTTGACAAACTAACTGATTAGCTAGTTGTTTTCTTAATAAGCTAGCTTATAAATAAATTATATTTGGGAAAAACTAACTTATGAGTATGTAAAATGACCAAAAATGGTATCTTGGGATATAATAAATTAATATTAATAATAGTATAATTGAAAAAAACTACAATAAATTCCTAAAACACTACTCTAACTATCATTTCAATAAACTATCTTTGTATGAGCTACCTTAGTTTTGTCAAACACAACCTATGATGTTATAATTAGGTTTTTAATAATTACAAAGGAATGTTTGTTCCTAATACTTTAACACTCAATTTTGAATCTTATCAATTCAATTATTTATTTTAATTAGTGATGACGGAAATTTTTTAACCACTAAATCAACAACCCATAAATTTATATATATGCTTAAGAAAATATAATATATGACAAATGAAAAGATCCAAACCGTAAATCGAACAAATGATATAGTTTAACTACTAAAAAAGAAAGTTGTTTTAAATCGACATTTTACTTAAAGAAATAGAGAAGTTGTTTTGTTTAAGAAGGTAGAGTTGTTCTTTTCCGTTCAAAAATTATAAACTTCGTTGAGATATAATTTAATAAATCAATTTATGTATTAATCAAATAATAGAAAATTTAATAAAATAAAACTTAACAATATTATTTTAGGGAAAAGTACAAAAAAAACCCAACGAACTATTCAGTTTTGAATGGTTAAATCCCTAAACTCCTTTTTTAAATGAAAAAATCATTAAACTTTCATCTTTTGATTGATTAAGTTCCTGAACTATCATTTTGAATGAAAAAACCATTAAACTTTTTCATTTCGAATAATTAAACCCCTAAACAATTTCTTTTGAATAAATAAACCATTAAACTCTCAAAAATTGGTTACTTGAATCCTCTTAACAAAAATTAAAAAATCACTGGTAACCAACTAAAAATGTTTTAAAGTAAAAATATAAATATATTAGATTAAGTTAAATGAATATAACTAGTCAATTTCTAAAACATCGATAATTTATTTTATTGAAAAAAATATTAAGGGACTTAATCATTCGAAATGAAAATGTTTAATGGTTTTTTCATTTAAAATGATAGTTCAGTGACTTAATCAATCAAAATGTAAAAGTTTAATGGTTTTTTCATTCAAAAAAATTGTTTAGGGACTTAATCATTCAAAACTAAATAGTTCATTGGGTTTTTTTTTGTACTTTTCCCATTATTTTATTATATTAGTAATTGGTAAGTTTTGATTTTCATTAATTTTTCTATTATTTGATTAATAATTAAATATATTTATCTCTCAACTCAAAGTTTGTAGAACAAAAATATAGAACTAAAAGTTAAAATCTCCAAAAGAATTACATTCATTATGTTGCGCCAAGCTTTTTGGGGTGGAGATGTAAACAAAGCTTCTCCTTCTCAAGGTTTGGGCTACATGGGATCTTATGTTGCGCCAATTCTTGTTTTGGAGGGCTGGGGTGGGTAGTTTAAATCTTTAAATTGAGGTCTTGTGGGTAATTGGCGGCGGGGGTTTTTCAATGAAGGTGATGCATTATGGGTTAGTATTACTTAAAAGGTTTTGGGGGTTTGATAAATCGTTTAGGTATAGACTTTGTATTGTCTTTTGGTAAGAAAGTAAGGAATGGTTCATCTACTTCATTTTGGGAAAATAAATGGTTCGGTAACTTCAAGCTTTGGGAAAGGTTTCCTCGATTGTTTAGACTAGAAAACCGGGGGGTGTCTCAGTTAGGAACATCTTACTCTAGGAGGAGGGCTCTTCTAGATGGAACTGGGATTGGAGTAGAGAACGGATAGGTAGAACTACGGGTGAACTTGAGGAACTTATGAATCTGAGATCCTCCCTAGGTTCATTGGATGAGGGTGAAGATATGTGGTGGTGGTTCCTAGCCGAAGAAGATGGTTCCTAGCGATTAGCAAACTAAGAAGGCTTATTGGGAGAAAATTCTTGGTATCTATGACAGCGGGGTTGTAACCTAGAGGTGTAAACTCATTCTTCTAAGGGTGCTCATCTTTTTTTGGAGACATAGCATAAGTAAACTCCTAATTCAGGAATACCTTAAATATCTTGGCTTTGATCTCCATTCGGTGTTATTCCCAATATGCGAATTGGAAGTTGAATCCTTAGATCATTGTCTCGCAACACGCTCTAATCTTTTGCAGGTTTGGGAAAGCTTTCAAAGATGGTGTGTAAGGTCTTTACCATCCTCTTTGACGCTCAATGGCATTTTGGAAATTCCTAATCTGGTAACCTATCTTCGCTACATGGAATGGCTGGTATATAATATGGACTGCTCTTTACATAACTTGGAGCGACTCTATTGACAACTGACAACATAATCTTTTGGACATATTTTTTTTACCCCTGACTATTATCGTTTTTTGGGCTTCGTCATGGTCAAAATGTTTAAACATCTCTTGGACCTCTTGGCTTTTGGGGAATTTCGATTATCATGGCTATGGATAGAACATCATCGAGGTTGCAAGTTGTTTGACACTTGGTTTAGTCTCATTTCTTTCTCTCTCCTTTGTTTGATTTTTTTCTGTCGATTTGATTTCCGCGCCTTGCAGAATCTTAGTCTAGAAGGGCCTCTTGTATTGTACTATATGTTTTTCTTGTGATCTAATGAATCTTTTTGCCTTTCAAAAATAAATTTAATTATCTTTTTAAATGTTTATTTAAAGATTTTTATTGGTTCCCTCAATTAGTAATAATTTTTTTGGTTATCTCAATGTTTGGAGAGAGAAAAAAAATACCCTCTCGACCTCTTCTATTTTTTTCATTTTGGAGATAGTTTTGTGAAATCTATTAGAGCAAATTATTAGCTCAAAATTCTCATACTATTCATTTATTAATTTTGGAGAAGTTGTTGAAGATGTTTTTAAGGTGAGAAGCATAAGAAGGGATTTGGACACTTGATTGCTTCTAATGTCACTCTCACCCATAAATGGTGCTTCCCAAAGGAAATGATCTGGTGCATATCCACCTTAACTCTTTTGATTTTCAATGATGATGATTGATCCAAGGGTGGAGATCATTTTTTACCTTCTCACCATAACTTTATTTCTCACTGGAACTCAACCCTAATATATATATATATATATATATATATCTTTGTTAATATAGGGAATAGATTTAGAGTGATTAACGAAGAACCGTGTGAGAAGAAGAGCTAACGTGGGAAATGTAAAAAGGGATCTGGACCATCATTTCTTTTAATCTTTGCATTTGATAGGTAATTAATCATGTGCATCTCATTTTAATGTGTATCCAAGGGTGGAGAACTGGAGATCCGTTCTCACCCTTCTCATCCTTCTCACAATAACTCCTTTTCTCACCAAAATTCAACCCTAATTATAAGGCTATAATTATAATACTTTTTAATTAACCAAATAACAATAGACGAATGATCGTGTGAGGAGTGGATCTAAATCGCTGGTCACTTTGAATCTTATACCTTCCCATGAATTCCGCATTAGAACAAAATTGATCTGATTCATCTCGGTGCATCTTATCTGGACACATCTCATCCTAATATTCATCAACTTCTCGTTCAATAATTAATAACTATTTCTCATGTTTTTCACGTAAACCTTAACTTCTCACCAGAACTCAACTCAACTCAACTCAACTCAACCAATAACAATATAACAATTTTATTTTAAAAAGATGATGTTGGGATGGATCCGCCACGGTGGACAATCGGCATCATACATGATAAAAATAGATGGAATTGGAGGGACATATAGATATATAGATAAATAATTATATCTATAATGGGAAAGGAGGCTGATGGGATGGAATTGGTGATTCTGGCAAGTGGGAGAAAGCTCCTACACAATCAACATGGCGGCTGCTAGCTTTAGCTAGTTGGAAATGGAATGGAATGGAGTGGAAGAAAGCTGTTGGTAAGTTGGAATGTGGCTGGCCGATGGAAATGGAATTCATGATTCTACCCAAGTGGGGGATGGAGTGATCTAACCCATCTTATTGTTTTCTATATATAAGGTAACAAATTACAAAAAAAACTTTTAAATCGTAAATCCTAATTTCGGAATCGTGTTTTGAGGAAGGTCGTGTCTTAGTTGTCGTTTATTCGACACTTATTGGGTAATTATGCAAGTGTTAACTAGATAAAAATCTCCTAGTTCGCTTATTTGATAAGATTGTTGGTCGTTGTTTGTTTTTTTTTTTTTTGATAAGGTTCACCTGAGTTTGCCCAGACTACATCCTTGGTAAATTTTACCGAGAGCTAAAGCATGCTCCCCTGGGATTAATACTCAGTGGCCCCTGGTTGCTCACCCCCGGATTCGAACTTGGGTGGGTTTTTCCCCAACACCAAGCCTTAACCGGTAGGCTGCCCCATTGGGGTTAATCGTTGTTTGTTTTGTCTCTTACCAGATAAGATTATTGGTCGTTGTTATGTCTCATTCATCCAATAAAGTAAAGGACATCAGATAAATACTTATCCGACAAATGTCTGGTAAACAATTTATGCATCCCTCTTTCCAACATTGTAATTGTGATATGGGACAAACACGGTTACTTAAATGTTGACATTTGACCGCAATCACTACACAGAAGATCGACTTTGTTTTAGTGGGTTCATGGCTTTTCGTATAAAACAATTTTAAGAAAACTTTTTTCGGATGTGTGGAGTTAAGATGCAAATGTAATTTTATTAAAACATGTGATTGACATATGCATAAAAATCATGTAAAAGTTAATGATGA
Organism: Centaurea solstitialis; assembly: GCA_030169165.1. NCBI lineage: Eukaryota > Viridiplantae > Streptophyta > Magnoliopsida > Asterales > Asteraceae > Centaurea > Centaurea solstitialis. The sequence goes on along the minus strand of CM058040.1, from coordinate 5,875,573 downwards.
AAATATTGTGTGCATAAAAGTAGTACACTATATGAATGCAAAATAAGGATGTGTTCACATACGATAACTTAAATATGAATTGGCCCTCGAGGGGTAATATTAATACATCTGAACCTATTAAATACAATAGCTATAATATGTACAAGTAATATATGAACCCATTCAAATACAGAGGTACTATTGCGATACATATATGATGTACCAGCTCCTTCTATTCTGATGGGGCTCCACTTGTCACTATCAACATCAATACTTGACCCTCAAATACATAGCTAAAACATGCTCATGTGTAATATATTTTCAAAAGACCGAAAAATAAAAGTCACCATTTTTAAGGCTAACAAAACTAATATTTTTTTATGTTCAAACTATTACTTATATAATTATGCATATATACATGGTGTTGAGATTTTTTATGAATACAAATTTGAGATACAAGAAAAATCATATACTCATAGCAATACTTTGTTATATTTTACTATGTCTTTATGAAGTCTTCTAGTCTTATTTTAATGTTTGCATATCTTTGGAAGCTATGATTCTTGACGTATTATGTGACGATTCAACGTTAATCCAGTATTTTTTAGTTAATGGTAAGTTTCTAACATCAAAATCAAACTAACTTAATAATTAAATCTATATCATTTTTCAAATATATAACCATCATAATGATTCCTGTAAATCATTGAATACGAAAATATGTTAATATAGTATAGCTAAAAAATACTTATGATCGTCATAAATTGTCCGTTCAAAAATATATTAGTTTTACTATGTAAAATCCCATAAGATTAGTAATTGTCAAAAATGACAAAAGTTCATTTTGTATAATAATAATAATATAATCTCAAATTTAAAGGTCGTTGTTTTCACTGTTGTCATATATCATTTTATGTATACCTGTTTCTTGGAAAGCATAGCGAAATCGAACAAACGAACGGCTATCATGAACATACGTACACATGCACGCACAAACGCACGCACGGTATCAGGCATCCACGGGCAACCCACTAATCATTTTATGTATCCCTTTTGATATGGTGTTACGTATATCTCCTACATCAGGTGGTCAAAAAATATGTAAGAAGTGTGAAAAATGTTGATAATTGATTATAAATTGTTAATTATATAAAGATCACACTGCAACTTTACGGATATGCTAAAACAAAATCAAATCAGGTTCAATATATATAAGTGGATAAACATGAACTCATATGGATCGTAAGCTCCCATATCCTTGACTTGTCATGACATTAAGAACCTCCAAAATATAGTAAACTAATTGTACACAATGGAATCCAACGTCCACTCCAACGCTCTTAGTAATAAAGTTTAACAAAGTATAACGATCAACAATCCAAAAATAATTCATACGCTTACTTTTTCAATAATAAATAGACTTCTTAGATCACAAAAGATATTAATGTGCAAAGTTAGTGGCCAACATGACTTGGCCATATCAATATATTTGAAAATACATATTCCTACCTTTTACATGGAACCAATCAAAAGTCGTTACAACTTTAAGACTTTCAACAAAGTGATTTTAGAAATGATAACTAAACTCTGCTTCTTTGAAACTGATTTGGTCTCTTGCAAGTTGTAATCTTGATTTTGAAGCTTCTGAACAAATCCTTTTAACAGTCATCGTTATACATAAAACGGAAATCAAAAAATATATTGTGGACTTTGGACAACACTTCGATTTTGAATTCGTATTGTAGTAACGAACAAAATCATAGACCAAGCACCATACATATTTCATCACCTTGAGTTTTGAAATGTTCTTGATTCCTATCATCGTGAATGTAGAAACATAGTTAAACATTCGATTGTGGAAGAACGATTTTGTAGTCAAGTCAATTTATAATTATGTAGAGACAATAATGTGAATAAGTTTAAAAAGAAATCTCAATTCGTTAGTAGTTTTGCTATTTTCATAATTATTAAATAAAAACTTACGTAAAGGTTGAAAAGAAAAAAATATATATGAAATGTTCTGCAATTAAAATCAATAAAACATAATGAGCAAGAAGTGGGAAAATATTTCTTAAAATATCATTCATGATTCAACAAAAAAAAAAACAAAACTATAACCAAATAAATCTAAACGTGTTTAATTCGGTTTAAAGTCGACTCAATCTTGAATTAACTAGCAAACATAATATATATTTGGATTTGTTATAAATTGAATAACATAAATATATAATAATATTATTATGAATTTGAGAAAGAACACCGATTTGATTATAACCTTAAACCAAACTAGTCCAAACCTGCCATTTTTATGACAATCTTGATTCAATAACTAAACTGAAATTAAATTGCATTTAGAAATCTAAAACAAACAATCAAAACCAATATATTAATTATGGACGTCATGGTTCGGTTCATATTTTATCCATCATTAGAGTTTAACTTACATAATATAATAGGAAAAATGTGGATGTATGTCTTTCTAAGTAATTTTATATATTTAAAGAACATTGGACAACATAAAGTTGTAATTTAAAATTTTACAACCATATCATACTATATCTAAATTTATTTTACTTCAAGAAATTTTACAACACATAAATAAAATCATCCGAAACCTTGTATTATGGCTCTATTTCTAGATTGGCTATTACTGTTAGAAGAATAAATGACTACTAATTAATAGAATAACGTAGCCAATATTGTAATATCCCACATTTAGCTTTATTTTAAAATTAGGAAGTTATGTGGCCATTTAAGTAAGTGTTTTGATTTCAGGGGCTAAAGGGATAAATTTGGGGCCCAAATAAGAATTAGGGCTCTACCCTCTTTTATTTTCTTGCAAGAAGTAAAATGGTGTAGTGAGTGTATTGGGGATATATCAAAAGAAAGATAATGATAAGAAGAAGGAAAGTATTTGGGAATATCAAGTGATTGAAGGAAGCATCAAAAGAGGTAAAACATCTTCTTCTTCTAATTGCATTAGAGCTTAGCCATCTTCTTAAATGGAGAAATTTGAATCCTTCTTTTATGTTTTAATAAATTTAAATCTCTAGCAAAATTAGAGGGTTTGAGGTAGATCCATTTCATCTCCTAACCATTATGGTGGTTTGATTTCCTCTTTGAGATTTGGAGTAATTAGTATCAATTGGAAATATTGGGTAAAAACCCATTTATTGGTTTTTATGAGTTTCATTTAGATTTGGGTAAAATGGGATCAACCAACCATTAGGAATTTGGATATTGGATGATGAGATTATGTTTGGGGTTATTTGAGTAAAACGTTTTAAAACTTGTTTTACTCTTGAATGATTATGAAATGTTATTTGATTGAATTATGAATGGTTTATGAAACTATATGCTTTATAAGTTGATGGCTTTGAGTGCGTCGTCATGGTAGAGTACCACGGGGCGGTTTGACCCCGTGGGAAGGACATGCCTAGGCCACGTACGTGAATTGTGGTCTAGGGGGCATCGATTGGGTGCGGGATAACACCGCTTCGGTGCGGGTTGGCACCATTTGGTGCGGGATACTTATACTTCGCGAAGGGAATGCGATAGATTGGCCTACCATGTACGACAAACTCTAATTATGTGGAAGCAAAGGTTATGAGCTCATACTTGTCGATTGCCATACGGTTGTTTGTTTTAAATGTTTTTCACTAACGTTATGGGGAACTCACTAGACCATCGGTTTAACCCATTCTCTTTTCAACTAAAAACCTTTTTCAGGTAAAGGTGCGTTCGAGAGGAACGCGAAAGGTAAGGATAGGGCTTGTGAGTAGCACGAGGAGTCGCCTTGCTTACTTTAGACGTATTTCCAATAATTCTCAGCTATGTAGTTACTTATTCCGCAATAATCTATGAGATAGACGCGTTTAGTTATGATACCTTACGTAGTATGAGTTTGATTCCACTTTATAGCCGGTTTGGGCTTGAGACTTGTGTGGTTGGTTACTTAAACCTTGGAGTCTACATCTTTGTTATGATTTATGATTGTTTGGTATTTTGGGCCGTTACAAATAGGTAACTGCAACGCCATTATGAAATGATAGAAAAGGAAATATTTTGGGTTTTTTTCTAGGGAAAAGTCTAAAAAAACCCAACAAACTATTCCATTTTGAATGGTTAAGTCACTAAACAATTTTTTTGAACAAAAAAACCGTTAAACTTTCTCATTTTAATTGATTAAGTCACTAAACTATTCTTTTGAATGAAAAAACCATTAAACCTTTTCATTTTGAATGATTAAGTCCCTAAACATTTTTTCCAACAAAATAAATCATTAAATTTTTTAATTTTTTCTACTTATATTTGTTTAACCTAAACTAACATAGGTATATTTTACCTTTAAAACCTTCATTATCAGTTACATTTAATTTTTTTATTTTTATTATAAGGGGGTAAGTACCAATTTTTGAAAGTTTAATGGTTTATTTATAGAAAAGAAATTGTTCGAGGACTTAAACATTCAAAACGAAAAAGTTTAATGGTTTTTTCATTCAAAATAATAGTTTAGTGACTTAATCATTCAAAATGAGAAAGTTCAATGGTTTTTTTTGATCAAAAAAATTGTTTAAGTACTTAACCATGCAAAATGGAATAGTTTGTTGGGTTTTTTTGAACTTTTGTAATCTCCACAACTTGATAATGAAATTTTTCCTTGCTGCTTTGTGTATGTAGGCTATGGTCAAACCACAAAAATATTTGTGCTCCCCTATTTATTGTTTTTCGATTTGTATTACACCATCTTATTTTTGCCGTTGTGATTGTGTTGCATTAACCAAACCTTCTCTCTCCCTCTCCCTCTCCCTCTCCCTCTCCCTCTCCCTCCCTTACTCTCTCTCACACACACGCTTCATAGTTAACGATTATCCCTCTTTCCATATTCTCATTTTTTATTACCAAACTTAACATCTCTGATATTGTGAATACGTTGTAAACAATAAGGTATAATGGATATCACAAATGTATACAATGAGTATCACAATGTGCATATTGTTTGTATCTTGGGTGGGTATCACAACAACAATTATTTGTAGGTGTATTTTTTAACAACCGCAATGTTTATTAGGTATCACATTGTGTATCTTGTGTTCACATGATGTTGTCTTAAATAAGGGTCATCGAAAAGATGAGCAATAAGACTTCTAAATAACCTAAAATATCATTTAATTATAGTTTTTAAGTCAAAATTACAAAAAAAAAAAAAAAAAAAATTATCATATAAAATAAGAGGTTAGTTTTTCTTTTGCATTCATTTTGTTCATGTACGGTATGTGTGTATTTTATATTTGGTCTTTCTATTTGCCGTGCCTTAAATTCGTCCCAATTTCATGTGTATATATTTCTTTTCCATTTTAATATAAGTGTAAGACAAAAGAATATATAATTACATTTTTTTCATAGTTTTGGCAGAATAAGAATAAACTTTCCCAAATTTTCTCATTGGTATTTAAATAAAAAGTTATACATTATAAAAATCAACGTTTTACCTTTTTTTGCCACTTATATTAAGAGAAATTTTTAGAAGGTATTTTACGGATCCAATTCAGGCCCAATTTAGAAAAGTGGATAAAGCTCAAGTAGATGATAAAAGTCGGCCTTGTCATTTTACATTTCTATTATGGGTAATAGGAATTGGGTGGGAACCATATTAAAATGGGTTATCAATTTATGATATTTATGTTTCATTGCATATTTGCATGACATGAAAGTAGAAAAAGAATATATAAAGATAAAAAATAAAATATATTCTCAAAATAGAAAAGGGAAATTCGGCTTTTGCATCGAGCATCGTTGAGTTGTATCGAGAAGAACTGATTGTTACTTATAACCTTCGCTTTTAAGAATCCACTTTTATGACATTGTTTTGTTGCATACAGTATTGAATATCAATGTATCTGTTGCTTCTTTGGTGATCAGGGAAGCGGATGTTTATTATTGGAGTTTGAGGATGTCGTCGTGCCGAGAGGTCATCGATCTCGATATAGAAGGAGCAACGTACTTGCAACTTGCTGGAATTTTGTTTAAAAAGCTTGAGATCAATAAGCTGAAGCATCACAAACGAGAGGTCTGTTACATAGTGCACGGACGACCATTTAGATTGTTTATATTAAAAAAGGTCTTCATGTTGAAAATTTCACAAAAGACACGTTGAAATAATGCCATGTATAATTGTGGTTAAAAAGAATTTACTTGTTTAACCTGTCTACAACCATGTTAAACCAATGTGAATTACAAATTAGTATTATAATTGTTATTTCATTAAAATTTGTTCTTTAAATGGATTTCTTAAAATTAAAAGGGGGGGGGGTCCGTAAAACCCCCAACATACTTTCTCATTATGAATAATTCAGTCCATAATTTTTTAATGACTAAACATTAAATTTTCTAATTTAGAATGATTAAGTCATGAAACGTTTACTTTTTAAACCAACGAACTATGATAAATTGAATACCTACATCTTTTAATCACAAAAAGGCATCCATAATCGGCAAAGAATGTTTTAAAGTAAAGGAAAACATAAGTCATTTTTACCATCCTCATAACATGTCATTCAACACTTTTGAATACAACAACTTCACTCTCCATAGCATCCATCGATGTTATTGGCAAATGCCATCAATCTTATTGTTTATATCCTTATTTTTCTTCTTTCTATTTTTACTATTATGTAACCATTTAATAAAATATGTATAGAAAGGTTTAAAAAGCAAGAGAAAAACAAAAGGCCAAAAAAAATGGTCACTAAGTAGTTTTTTGGCGTGTACAACTAAGGGTGAGCATTGGGCCCGAAAGAAACGGCCCGAACCGGAACCGGAACGGGTATTACCTATACGGTTTGGTTCTCGGTCCTAAAAATGGACGGCCATTTCGGTTTCGGTTCCAAACCAGGTTCGGTGTCAAATATATAGGTAAAAAACCGGGACTAGCCCGACCTAATATTCTTATTATAATTAAAAAAAATCAATTCTAACTATATTATTTAATAAGTCCGACCATGACCATCACCATACTAACTATATAAATAGTTATCGTTATCGTTCTCGTATAAATCTTTCACATATATATTATAGATGTTTTATATGTTGTCGACTTGTTCGTACATTTAAATAAATAGATAATACAAGATAATAATTATGATTTTGACCTATCATGATATTAAGTTTATTTACACGATTCTAACCGAGTTTTTGACCGGAAAACTAAGATTGAAACCGGCATTGATATTACCTATAAGATCTTGTTCTCGATCCTAAGAATTGGTCGTTTTCAGTAGGGGTTCAATCCGATGCTCACCCTTCTATACAAGTACAACTAAATTTTTAAGGTTTAGTAGTTTGTTTATATGATAAACTAAATTATACAAAATAAAGAAAATTATCACTTTCTCTTATCGGTTTTGAGAAATGTTTTTTTTAAACAAAGTCAAAAAGTGGAGGAAGGAAACAAAAGAACACACCATGTGTGGTGTGTAGTGGTATTTTGTACACACGTACTTGTCACACGTGACCCATGTCAAGGTTTATTAGCTCCCTGGGTCCCACCATTCGCTATTCACCCGCCACCCTTCACCTACACGTGTCAAGTCTCAATTGGTCGACGAACATTTATCAAAAGGGACAGAAATGTCATTATCAATCTTTTAATGAAAATGATAGACTTCCTTCATTTAAAATTTTAATTTGTGTACTTATTTATTCAAAAAATATTTATGTCAAAAATAGATGTAAACAATTATTACCTTCTTCGATTATCTTTTACATTTTTAAATCATTAAATTAATACTTATATTAAGTTCAAGACTTTAATTTTAGGGAGGTGATTTGTACATAACAAAGTTTTACCATCCACAACAATTTTATACCAATAGACAATTATATTCTTTTCTTAATTCAATAAACTTTTCAATTAACCCCTTCTATTTTTTAATTAATTTTTTCTCAAACCCCTACACTATCCCCAAATTTCATATTTTATTTTTTATATTTTTAAGCTTCAAATATTTACATTTTACAGCTAGTAGACCTTTCGTTTATTTTCTTAATTTTTATTCATCTTTTTTTTTGTAATTCTAAAATTTTAAAATCCTTACTAGTCCCACTTATTTCTACTTCAATGTTTTTTTTGACTTTTTTATTTTTATTCTAAAAATAGTACACCATCGATTTTTTCTTCTTAAATTACTTTCACACATTTACACCAACTTAAACAATATTGAAAACCAAATAAGATGAACCATTTGTTGCAGAAACAAACTTAGTCTTGATGAAAATTATAATGACATAGAAATAATCGATGAGAATTGTGGATGGATTTCTATTCCCTAAGAGCATCCACAATTTGGTTTTTGAGAGGTTTTTGGGAGGTTTTTCAAAAAGTAAAAACTTCTCTTTGACGTTTTTCATATAGTGTGAAGATTTTTCGCAAGAGGTTTTTGAAGAGTTTTTGCGTCATAGTTCATAACTGCACGACCTGCTTTTTCATAGGTTTTTCGTATTTTAACACTTTTAACTTTATAAAACTCTTGTATTAGTCGATTTTTTTATTAATCAGTTTTATTTTTTAATATATTCACAATTTTCGTATTAATTTTTTTATTATATATTAATAAAACCATTAAATTAATTATATATATATTTGTATTAATGCAATATTATTTTATTGATACAAATAAATACGTATTTATGGTAATTTTAATATATATTTATTTTTATAAATAAAAATATAAATGATATAAAGTTAAAATGATGGGACCCTGAAAGGTTTGAAAAGGCTTGGATGGAGTTTTTCACATAATGGAGGTATGTAGAGGTTTTTAGATTATTAATGTGGCAAAAATACGTAAAAAAAGTTGTGAAAAAACTTAATGAAAAACCACAACATTGTGATGCTCTAAACGGGCTTGGACCAATGAGAATCGGGGATTGGTGTAGGGGGTTTTAAAAAAAAGAATTAAAAAGTAAAGGGGGTTAATTGTAAATTTTACTAAAAAAAGGAAAGGATATAATTGAATTGAAAATTTTACTAAAAAGGGAAATGATATAATTGTCTATTAGTACAAAATTGTTGTGGATGGTAAAAATTTGTTGTGTACGGATCAGCTCCCTTAATTTTAAAATCATTTAAAAACGATGCATAATAATCTGTACGTATACATCTCATATATGTGTTAAAGATACAAAATCATTGACTTATTTGTTTAAATGGTTTAAGAAGAAATTAAGTCTTTAAATGATTGAGTTGTTTATTATGAGTCATTGATCCAATAACTATAACTGAACTATAAGGGTTGTGGCATGCTGGTTGAGGCCCTGGGGGGTGTGGTGGAATATATCATCTGCCCAAGATTCAAATCCTGACATATGCAACAGCTATTATCAGGGGGTGATGTCATATAGTCATAAATTGTCGAGATTAGTCTAAGCATAACCTAAGATACTCTTCCCAAAAAACTATAACTGATATGCATGTAGTAGTGCTAACGAATCTTAAGCAGATCCTTTTTAGTTTTTATTAGAAAAAATTAATTACTACTTTTGTGGAAGCAAGTGCAAGCATCCAACTTTATGAATTAGGCTTGGACATAACTTATATTTGGCCTCTACTCGTCATCCTTATTATGCATCTCTACCAACCATCATACATACTCTTAACAACAAGAACATTTTACACTATGAGATATTTTTATTATATTGATTAGAGCTGCTATAAATAACAACACTTATGAGTTTTGTGACTCTTTTAACAAACTTTTTAGTTTCGTAACGTATTTTGAAACATTTGGTAAAAGTAAAACTCGATAACATTTGATGTAATTTCTCTATTTTCAAAAAGTATAACTATATTTTTTTTATGGTTGAAATCATACGAATCCTTTTATTTCATAAAGTTGAGGCGTTTACGTTTAGTAGATATCATGTGAATCTTTTGGTCTGTTGTTTGTCGTTACCTTCTCGCGTCCTTGATTTTGTCGTTTTTGTCCTCTTTATTTCGTTTTCTTTCGTTTTGGGAGCTGTTGCACCTCACAATAGGCTCCTTTTTCTGTTGTATTTCTTTTTTCTGTTGTATTTTAAATAGTTTTTCTTAACATGTGATGTTGTCTTTTAAAAAAGAAAATGAACATAAAAATGTTTTCTTTGTCAAAAGCATATATTTGTTATTTGCGATTGTTGTATAGAAATTGATGAAATTATTTTCAATTAAAAAAAGTATAAAACATTGTCTAAATCTCATAGGAAACCACCTTTAAAAAGATGAAACTTTTGTTACTAAATCATTACCATACCATGTGGTAATCCAGTAAAATAGTGTATGATAGTTTAAACCAAGTAACAACAAAAGATCTTTTGAAACTGCTAACTATTTTTTAGATTGGAAAATGAATATACCCAAATAATATTAAAGTTGGTTTACGGTAAAAATAGTTCTTGTTGTTAAATAAAATAAGACATTTCTACCATTGGATCAAATTCTAACTGAAAACACCCTTCTACATTCATTAATAGGTCGTTTTATGATTTAATCTAAACCATTAGATCAATGTAGTTTAAAAGTGATAAGGTTCTAAATATAATCTTACACTTTCACCTTAGCTTTTGTTCTCACACGATCCTTCGTCAACAATATTAGACATACTCGATTAACAAATAGTGGGCAAAATATTCAATACCATCGAGATATGAACCTTGTCCTCTTTTACAATCCTAATCAAAACCGTAACCGGCACACCACAAGTTGCTAGCTAAAACATTGGGAAATTTTTGAGCAAAATGTTAACTACTAGCAACCTTAGTCAGCCTCACACAGACCCCTCCCATCATGAACCATATATGAGGCTAGCAGAGAGGTTTAAGCTCGGCTCCTATAAAATTCAAACTTAAAAACATGTTGTTTATGTAAGTAAGTTCATTTCAATCCTTACCAACTGAACTATACGTACAAATACTGAATGAAAAAATACAGATGATGAAGCCACAACACATGCTAATGTTATGATGATGCAAGCATGACAATGGTATGAGAGATGGGCAAGCTGGTAAAAGCAAAATTGGAGGATGGTCTGGGAGCATGGCGTGCAAAGGTAAGTGGCAGCCAATGATGCTGGTTTAAACATACAAGTAATGTTTTTTAGTGGAAAACAGAAAATGATAAGTCAGAGAAAGACAGAGGACTTATTATGTAAATTGTTAAAAGTTTTTGAGAGATAAACAGGCTCTGACTGACCCAGGCAACACATCTTTAAAATGCCGCTTTTTTGTCCCCCTTTCTCACTTTTCATCAGTCATCATTTTCAACCCCTTTTCAATTTGTTTAAGCTTCTTTTACCCCCTCGACTTTATGTAATATCAAGTGTACCCTTTAATTGCTAGTGAAGTGGTTATGTCGTAGGGGTGTTAAAAAAAAGCCAAAAAAGCGAAGAAATGAACCGATATGTATAATTCGAAACCGAGAAAACGGATACTCGGGAAACCCGTGACCCAAAAAACACTAAAAATATGGATACCCCTCTAGTCGCTGGTCGGGCTCGGTTATCTAAATTTACTACTCGTTGATACACACCCAGCCCTGTATATGTTTAGTTTCATAAGAAAAATATATTTATTAATACTTCATAATAAAAATTACTTATCTTAAGAAAATTTCCATCACATGTCGTGTTTTCTTCATTCACTACTCACCACCATTGGTTTGTCAGTCAGATTCAATCTATATCGTTTATGCACACCCATATCGACGACAATCCTTTATACTCTTATTTTCATTTTCTAATATTTTTTAGTGTTAGTTGTTTTAATTTGTCAAAAATATTTCATTTTCTAGTATGTATTTTGTGTACTCAAAACATTCAACAAAACGCGGGTAACCGTGGGACCCTGCTTGTTATCGGTTCAGCTCGGTGTAGGTACCCGCTCTGTGCGGTTCGGTTTCGAATAGTAAATTAGATATCCATTCCATACATATAGTTCTCAAAATTTTCATTACCCGCCCCGCCTGTGAACACCCCTATCATGTCCGTTGTTGGCTGACGGCTTTTTGTGGCACGTAGGGGGTCATGGGAATGTGATGGAAACACTGAGGATGGTTTTGTCAAACCTCCAAAATACGAGGGCTGTTTTAAACAATAATTGATTTGGTGATCATCATTTTACTGCAAAATCAAAATCCTTTGGCCATGAGCCGATGACAGTCACACTTTGTATACCACCCATCATACATATAGAAATCATAATTTAAATTTCTGAATTGGTTAAAATTAGTAAGATTATATAGGGTTAGTTTTCAAACAAGAACGAAATTAAAATAAAAGAAAGTGTTTGTATCATACTCCCTCCGTCCCAAAATTATTGTCCAGTTTTGACTTTTGAAAGTCTTTCTTTTTCGACTTTGACCTTAAATATTTTTGTTTGTGTTATATAATACTTGATGCAAAATATATGAACAGGTTGTGTTTTTAATGTATTTCCATTGGTATAATTTTCATCAAGTATTATATAACACGAATAAAAATATTTAAGGTCAAAGTGAACAAAGAAGGACTTTCAAAAGTCAAAACTGGACAATAATTTTGGGACGGAGGTAGTACTAATTAAGAAACGATCAACCCATCTCAAAGATTTGATTAGGAGTCGGCATAATTGGGTATCTATCTTATTTTTATGTAATCTAAATCAAATTTGGAACCGATTCTAGTATACGATACTATGTGTCAATTTTTATTTAAAATTTAACAGTTATATTGTAAAAGTATAAATTTAAATGTATTACAAATTACAAAGCAACAACTTAAAGTAATACATACAACAAATGATTAAACCTAATCTGATACTAATTGTTACATAAATAGATTAAAAACTCTTCACTCTAAATGATAATTTATTAAATATATAAAATATTTATAAAAAAACATTGTGTACCAGTCGGTTTTGGTTATGGGTCTGGGTACCCAACGAGGCTAGGTAACCGATCCCATAACCGGTTACGGTGGGTATCCAATAGTTAACGGTTCCAAAAAAAATGAAAACTAGAATCGGTCTCGACCGGTTCCGTATTTTAGGAACCTTAATCAGTAACAATCACATCAGCTCTGGTTCTAAAACCGATGATTTCAAAGCGATTCCGGTTCCAAAAAGTTGAAACCATGCAACCTCGTCTAATACCATTCATTTTTTTTGAAGAATATACCATTCATTTTTAGTCATTCATTATGATTGATTACTCGAAGCATCAAAGATTATGGACTTCATGCAATAAGCTTACATGTAATGCAAAATATTTCATTAAATGCACACACTAATGGAATTATCATTGTCAATGCGCATACATGTGCATGGAATTCCATTCACATCTATATGCATTTCATTGGTGTATGCATTTAACGAAAATACTATGCATTACATGTAAAATGATTGCATGAAATCGATAATCATTGATGAATCGAGCAATCAATCATAATGAATTAACTAAAAATAAATGGTTTTAGTTGATGTTGTACAGCTTCAACATTTTAGAAGATTGTATTTGATTATCACACACCACACACACACACCTCTCTCTCTCTCTCTCTCTCTCTCTCTCTCCTCTCTCTCTCTCTCTGTGTGTGTGTGTGTGTGTGTGTGCGCGCGCGCATGCGTGCGCGTGCGCACGTGTTTACAACAATTGACTACAAATGGATAAGGCAAATTGTACCTCTATTATTGTTAAATGGACCGTTGCATGCTAAAACCATTTGACGGACCAAACTTACATGTCATTAGAATAAGTATAATAGTTGAATAAATACATAATTAAAGTCTTTTAAATTATTCAAGGTTCCATTCACTTTATGGAAGTGGATTGGATTTGTAGTGATTTAGAATCGAATTTCATTCCAAATCCCTTTTTGATTTAAACATTTTTTAGATTTGAAATTCCAGGAATTTATTGAAATTCTATGGATGTAATTGGTATTTTACGAAATTTGTTATATTTATATGTAATAATATACTAAAAATATGTTAATACATTTGTTTTATATAATTCACTAAATAAAAAGTAATCTAATTATTTTATAATTTGTTTTTATAAATTATTTATAAAGGATATAATTCAATTTTATTCAAAATTCTACAAACTAAACACACCAAAGTTTATTGATTATTCCAAACCCAAACCCCTCTAATTCTAATGTGCCGCTTAGTTTATATGAGTCTAAATTAGCCTGTCTAACAATATCTGATGAAATTGGAATGGTTAATTTCATTGGTCAAACCATACTCACGTTTGGTTTACCCATGGAATGGTATTGAATTCCACAAATGTCATCATTCCATCGTAGTGACTAAGAAATTAAATTCCTTTTCACCTAATACCCTAAGATGACAAATTTGTCTTTATTTAAAAACACCGAAGCCTGATCAAAAGTTGGCTTCCCTCATTCACGTTTTTATACAACATGATTTTCACATACTCAACATGATTTCGCTCAATCTCACTCATGGTTCTCCATCTCGTTGATGACTTTGGCTCATTTGGCTTAACAAATCTTGAGATGATTCTCATTAATCTTTACCTTCTTACAAAATGATTTAATATTTGATATTGGAAGTTTGATTTTTCTTCTAATACCCAAACAACGTGTTTCCAAAATCAAATTATCACGTTGAATGTTATTTATTATTGTTGTTGTTATTTGTAATTACAAAAATCAAAAACAATATTCAATGAAAGATTACTTTTGTCTTTTTTCATTATTCTATCAAACTCATTTGTAAACCAAACATATAAAGTCTTATTTATTTGATCGATTACATTCCATTTCATGTTAACCAAACACTTTGCCAAAAATAATAACATTTCACTAGTATTTTTTTAGCAGATTTCATTTAGTCAAAAAACTTTATACAACCCAAATTCCCCTTAAATCTTTTCCAAACTTCAAATCCTCAAAACCATTATAGCAAACTAAATGTGCCATGAGTATCTACAATTTATACCACAACAATGGTATAAAAGACATATTGAAAATTAAACCTTGTTTCAAATATTTTATAAACACAATGTTATGTTGTTTGAATATGTATTTTTTTTTAAAGGTCACATCAAAATGAAAACGATTTTGTATTCGTTCATATATCATAAAAGGGCAAATTACAGAACCTTTATATCGTTGAATCAATTTCGAAACTTTCTCATTTTGTAAACCGAAATGAAATTAAGTTTGTTTTTATTCTTATTTTTGAAATATGTGAAATCATGGTTTCCCAAAACAAATGTTTTTGACTCATGATTATCTAAAATAGCAACAAAAAGAAAGCTAGTTTTATTTTATCATTATTGTAGATGTCACATTTATATGAGGCATTTTAGTATATGAATATGTGTTTAACATAAACAAGTAATGTCATGTTTTAATAAGCATTGTATTTAAATGTATATAGTGTTAATTGCAAGTTTTTTCTTTGGTTACAAATGGAATACGTTATTTGGTTCTTCCAATTATTATAAACTAGTTAATGGCCCGTGTAATACACGGACAATTTATAACATATTGTTTTAATTTCTAATAAAAATAGGCATCTACATTATAAAGTTAACAAATATTTCACCTGCAATTAACAATATAAATATGACTTAGTTAATAAAAGAAACATTAATGAGTTAGTTTAATCATAGCCATCTAGGAAAACTTTTGTTCCAGTCTTTTATTCAAAACTTTATATGAAATTGAATAAGTAGAGTATAGTTATTTAGTAAAAATAATTCTTATTAATCAACGATTTAAATGAAAAAAATTACTCTTGCTTTATTACTAAATATTTTAGTCATCTAATAGTTGTTAAAATATAAGAAATTGAAAAAGGTTCGGATTTCCTGAATGATATTAAAACTGGAGGGATTCAGAAATAAAATATGTAGTGTTTTAAAAAAGTAATTTTAAGAATGAAAAACTAAAGGATAAAAAGTAATTTAATCAAATAATTTTAAGGATACAAAATGTAAATTTAGGTAGGTGAATTTTGGAAAATATTTTTTTCCATATTTGTTAGTTATGTATTTTTACATATTAATAGGGCATTAAAAAAAAAAATTCTTTATGACATCATCATTTGATTGATTTTGTTTAAAAAAAACAAAAAACTTAAATGGTTTTAATTCATATACATTATTTATCTTAATATGATAAGAATGTAAAGTGAAAATTGAAAAACTAAGGGGTAATAAGTAATTTAATCAAATAATTATAAGGATACAAAATGTAAATTATAAAAGGGAAACTAATTAATTAATGAGAAATTTTAGGTATGTAAATTTTGAAAAAAAATGGAAATAAATTATGACATCATCATTTAATAAGATTTGTTTAATTGACCAATGAAATCACTCAATTTTATTTTGATGACATCACAATTTGATTTTTTTAATTAAAAAGTTAATTATATCACATATAATTTAATTAATGTTAATAAATTAAATTATAAAAACAAATCTTATTCATTCTCTCTATATAAATTGGTGTGTTTAAAAATTTTCTTTTTACTTTTTTACAAAAAAAAAAAAATGCAAAAGAATAATAAATTACTAAAATAAATCTTGATTTAACAGAGTTAACGAATGAGTTAGATAGATGGACCATGGCCAAAACAAAATGAAAACCACAAAAATCATATCCAAGATAAACATAAAATAGGATTATGGTCAAAATATTTACAATAGAAGAGATTAGTTTATGATGTGATGTTTTAAATTAAACAATAAACTATATCATATACAACTTAATTAGAAAATCATAAAAATCATTTCTTATTTTATTTAGAGCGAATTAATTTTGATTTGTTTTTATGATTTAATTTATTAAAAGTAATTAAATTATATCTGATATAATTAATTTTTGTAAATTAAAAAAATTTAAATCACAAATTAAGAGCTCATTTTACTAATTATTTATATATATATATATATAATGGTACCAAAATAAATAAAATAAGAGCCCATTTTACGATTTAATTTTTTCCAATTTACAATAATTATTTATATCACATATAAATCTTAATCATTTATTTTTAATTTTAATAAATGAAATTTTTTAAACATTCGCTACTTTAAACACATTAAGAGCGAATAAAATTAGACGTGGTTTATTTAAATTAAAAATTAATTAAATTGTATATGATATAATTAAGTTTTATAAATTTAGCAAAATCATATCGTAAAATAATCTCTTATTTGATTTATATATGTGTGTGTGTTTAAAAATATTGTTTTTATCATTTTACAAGAATAAGACATAAGAATAGAAAATTACTAAATTAGTCCTTAATTTAACGGAGTTAACAAAGGGGTTAGTTAGAGGGACCATGACCAAAATAAAATGAAAACCACAAGGACCATATCCACAATAAACATACAATAAGGACTATGGTCAAAAAAATTATTAAACCACAGGGACCAAATCCACAATTCACTCCAGTCTTTTATTCAAAACTTTATCTGAAATTGAATAAGTAGAGTATAGATATTTAGTAAAAATAATTCTTATTAATCAACGATTTAAATGAAAAAAATTACTCTTGCTTTATTACTAAATATTTTAGTCATCTAATAGTTGTTAAAATATAAGAAATTGAAAAAGGTTCGGATTTCCTGAATGATATTAAAACTGGAGGGATTCAGAAATAAAATATGTAGTGTTTTAAAAAAGTAATTTTAAGAATGAAAAACTAAAGGATAAAAAATAATTTAATCAAATAATTTTAAGGATACAAAATGTAAATTTAGGTAGGTGAATTTTGGAAAATATTTTTTCCATATTTGTTAGTTATGTATTTTTACATATTAATAGGCATTAAAAAAAATAGAAATTCTTTATGACATCATCATTTGATTGATTTTGTTTAATTGACCAATTAAGATTGCTCAATTTCGTTTTGATGACATCAGCAAAAAATTAGACGTGGTTTATTTAAATTAAAAATTAATTAAATTGTATATGATATAATTAAGTTTTATAAATTTAGCAAAACCATATCGTAAAATAATCTCTTATTTGATTTATATATGTGTGTGTGTTTAAAAATATTATTTTTATCATTTTACAAGAATAAGACATAAGAATAGAAAATTACTAAATTAGTCCTTAATTTAACGGAGTTAACAAAGGGGTTAGTTAGAGGGACCATGACCAAAATAAAATAAAAACCACAAGGACCATATCCACAATAAACATACAATAAGGACTATGGTCAAAAAAATTATTAAACCACAGGGACCAAATCCACAATTCACTCCAGTCTTTTATTCAAAACTTTATCTGAAATTGAATAAGTAGAGTATAGTTATTTAGTAAAAATAATTCTTATTAATCAACGATTTAAATGAAAAAAATTACTCTTGCTTTATTACTAAATATTTTAGTCATCTAATAGTTGTTAAAAATTAAGAAATTGAAAAAGGTTCGGATTTCCTGAATGATATTAAAACTGGAGGGATTCAGAAATAAAATATGTAGTGTTTTAAAAAAGTAATTTTAAGAATGAAAAACTAAAGGATAAAAAATAATTTATCAAATAATTTTAAGGATACAAAATGTAAATTTAGGTAGGTGAATTTTGGAAAATATTTTTTCCATATTTGTTAGTTATGTATTTTTACATATTAATAGGGCATTAAAAAAAATAGAAATTCTTTATGACATCATCATTTGATTGATTTTGTTTAATTGACCAATAAGATTGCTCAATTTCGTTTTGATGACATCAGCAAAAAATTAGACGTGGTTTATTTAAATTAAAAATTAATTAAATTGTATATGATATAATTAAGTTTTATAAATTTAGCAAAACCATATCGTAAAATAATCTCTTATTTGATTTATATATGTGTGTGTGTTTAAAAATATTATTTTTATCATTTTACAAGAATAAGACATAAGAATAGAAAATTACTAAATTAGTCCTTAATTTAACGGAGTTAACAAAGGGGTTAGTTAGAGGGACCATGACCAAAATAAAATAAAAACCACAAGGACCATATCCACAATAAACATACAATAAGGACTATGGTCAAAAAAATTATTAAACCACAGGGACCAAATCCACAATTCACTCCAGTCTTTTATTCAAAACTTTATCTGAAATTGAATAAGTAGAGTATAGTTATTAGTAAAATAATTCTTTTTAATCAACGATTTAAATGAAAAAAATTACTCTTGCTTTATTACTAATATTTTAGTCATTAATAGTTGTTAAAATATAAAAATTGAAAAGGTTCGATTTCCTGAATATAATTAAAACTGAGGATTCAGAAATAAAATATTGTAGTGTTTTAAAAATTTATATTTTAAGATATTGTAAATAAAGGATAAAAAAATAATTTAAATCAAATAATTTTAAGGATACAAAATGTAAATTTAGGTAGGTGAATTTTGGAAAATATTTTTTCCATATTTGTTAGTTATGTATTTTACATATTATAGGCATTAAAAAAATTAAGAAATTCTTTATGACATCATCATTTGATTGATTTTGTTTAATTGACCTATAAGATTGCTCAATTTCGTTTTGATGACATCAAAAATCTTCTTTAAATATATATAGATATGTTTCTATTTAAAGATTTAAGGACTAAAATGTAACCAGAATTAAATTATGATCAAGTGTTATTGTTGGACCGACGTCTCCATCAACTAAAAATAGCTAGGACGGAGTTTTAATGTTGTATAACTTTTCCTATAAATGTGTTGCGATCAAGATACTTGATTTTGTTTAGACATAAATATATCAATTTAACTGTTAACATCTTGATAAGGGAATGATACATGTTCTTTTTATTGTAAAAGATCGTTTGTGGCTATTATATGTAATTCTATTGAATGATCGTTAAATTAATGAACTTAAAATGAAATACTATATTTACTTTAAAATTGAGCAAGACAATTTCATATATTTCTATATTTTTGCTGATATTGAGTTTCAGGCTCTATGATAACATTGATTTCAATGTGTGAAAGCTCCTTTTCTTAGCCATCTCTTCGCGTACCTTGGCCGTACGTTCTGAAGGTAACACATCTTGGATGACTGCACGGACGTAGGGGTACCATGTGCCACAACGATGTTTCTCTCTCAACTTTTTTTTTTTTTAACAAAAATGATGAGGTATGAGTGTACGATAGTGATAGTTGGAGTTGGTAGGGTAGTGGTAAAGCTGATGTGGCAGCTGATGTGGCAACAGGTATGAGGGGTATGAGGGGTACCATAAAGGATGGCCTTATTTGTCTTTTTCTTTTTCTAAAAAGTGTGATGTTTTTTCCTTATATTATCAAAAATTATAATATAGCTTGACAATTTAACGTTCATGTATTTAGTAGTTACAAAATATATTTGTTAAACGGTCGAAATAGATATATAAATATACATAGAAATTAAACTTTAGAAAAAAGCAGTGACTTGAAGTTGTGAGGTAACATTCAAAATTCAACATGTTAAGAAGTACTCTTATACAACATTTTATGTTATGTTAAATTTAAATAAATTTTTTATTACATCTAATAGCATCTTGAACAACTATTTATAATAGAAAACTATGGCGATTTAAGAGAGTTTTTTCACTCCAACAATTATGTTACATTATATGCTAAAATAGAATTTTTTTTTTAAAGAATTATATAAATAAATGAATACATTATTAGGGTCCATTCTGATTGCCGGAATGGAATGAAATGGATTGGATTTCACGTAGGGATTTCGATTTAGAAGGATTTGGAATCAAAATTTGGATTTCGTGTTTATGGAAAATACAAAAATAATTAAATTATTTTTTTATTTAATTGATTATTGAAAAATAAATGTTTTTTTTACATATTTTAAAAGGGTGCTGATATTGCCACGGATGTTATTAATTCATCCACGGCTTTTTTTTTAAATTACAATTTTATCCTTGCCGCTCCTTCTTCTCTCTTCCCGGCTGAAAACCCATTTCATTTTCTCCAGATTCATCCACGGCTTCTTTCATTTTGGGTTTCCTCTCCGGCGACGTTTTTTCCCTTGGGTTTCATCTCCGGAGACGTTCTTCCGTTGGGTGCTCCTCTCAGATCGATCTCACACCTTGCCAGCGCTCCTCTGAAAAGCAAGTTAAAAACCTCGCCGGCACTCCTCAGATATCAGTTTATCGTGGATATCGCCGGCCGTTTCGTTTCTCTCAACGGTTCATTCCGAAGCGGAGGACCAGATCTCGAATCTGAAGGTACTCGATCCCTGTAATTTGATTTCCTCGGTAGTTCAGCGGTTTAACAGACCGTCGCCTTTTGATGAATTTCAATTTTCACCCTCCGTTTGCTGAAGAATTTAATCGATCAGATTCCGTTGACGCCTGAAAAATTGAACAAGGCAAAGGTTGCTCTCACTATATCCGTTAATGGAGGAATTGAACAAGAATCCGCCATGGAGAAAGGTCACCGTGCAAAGGATTTGATGGCAGCATTGGCCTACTGCTCGGTAAGCTTCTGCCACGTGGCAAGACGGCACCAGAAGAGATCTGATTCGTCGAAATCCTCGCGGCGGAGCAAACTCCGTCGAAATCCTCGCCGTCGCCGTGGTTTCCGCCATAGAATCCGATGGCTCTGCCGTCACTTCCTTCACCGGCGCTCGATCCTCATAAGTTTTGGTGGGTTCTAGTTCAGCGGCGGAGGTGGGTTTTTTTCCGGCGGCTGGAGGAAATCGACGCCGTAACCTTCTCCTTGTCGTCTTCAAAGGCAACATCCTTCGCCGGCTCCGGCGTCGCAATTTCTTTCTCGCAGGTTTCAACCTTCTCTGCTCTGGAACATGGGAATTCGCTACTGATGGTTTAAAGAATTGAAAGAAAAAAAAAGGATGGAATGAGATTGTAATTGGGAAAGAGGAAAGGAGGAAAGGCAAGGGTACAATTGTAATTTTATAAAATGAGCCGTGGATGAATGAAATCCATCCGTGGCAATATCAGCCCCCATTTTAAAACATATTTTGAAATTCTATGTATGAGTGATTTTAAATGAATCAACAAATTCAAATCAGAACAATCTAGCAAATCAAACACATAATTGGAATGTTTTGATAGTGTCAGCTATAAGATGTATTGGAAAATAAATGTTTGGAAAAAAGAAATAAGTTTTTATTAAATATTTTAATAACATAATTAATGTTACAATTGTTAAACTATAGTAGTTGTTGAGCCTGCTAAAACCAGCCAGGGCCGTTCCTTAAGTTTCGGATGCCTGTCCGAAAATACAAAATTATGCCTCTATGTCCATCTTTTAAGCAAATAAACGATGTACGATACGATTTTTTTAAAGGCTTGGAACCTAGCCAAGCTATGTGGCTCATCCCTACGCCGATTTTATTAACTAAACAAAAGGTACAAAGGAGGACATAAGAATTAAAACTCCAAATTACAAAATATAAATATAAATAATACGATAAAAAAACAAGAACTATAATCAGTTTTAACTAAAATGGTAAATAATTAGATTAAAATTATCGAAAGAAATCTGCAACTAGCAAATCTATAAATATCTTGACTAATAAAAATAGTGAGGTCATTGAAATTGATAATAAGAAAATAGTGACTATAGCCATAGGCTGCATAGCAAGTTAATTGATGTTGTGATGCAAATATGCAATCTGCAAATTTCTCAAATCCTTTAATTGATGCAAAAGCAAGTAACTTAGATGGAATAATGAAGAATTCCACTAAATCAAAATCAACTAGATTAATAATTTAATATAATACCATACTTAGGAATTGTACAGAGTCCAACTCATAAATTATTAAAACTAATTACCTATACTAATAGCATTATATATAATTTTGATGCCCCTTGGGCTTTGATGCCCTGTGCGGTCGCACGGGGTACACGGCCCCAGAGCCGGGCCTGAAACCAACGTGGAAGCTCGACGAGCCCAAACAAACTTATGCATAGCCTAATCTCCAAAAGCTACTTTATTTTAACAATTCTAGCATTATTATTTCTGTTAATAATATTCAATATATCTAGAAAAATAATTTTTAATTTTTGTTGGTAGAAAAAATATAAAATATTGGTTTTT
Source organism: Centaurea solstitialis (assembly GCA_030169165.1). NCBI lineage: Eukaryota > Viridiplantae > Streptophyta > Magnoliopsida > Asterales > Asteraceae > Centaurea > Centaurea solstitialis. Next base: position 5,852,536 of record CM058040.1, on the reverse strand, counting down.
TAAAAAGTTTTAAAGATTTATATGACATTTCTTCTATTTTTATCTATTGATGATATTGAAAAACTTTGTTACATGGAGTAATTTGAGGGCACACAGCTCAACAAGCTCTCACAAACCCTTTTGTTTGCTTTCTTCAATCCCCATTTTCTCTCTCTTTCTTCCATTAATAAACTTGTCTTCAATTCTCACTTTTCTTCAATTCATCACACCACTCTTGCTATCTTCACCTTCTACCAATCCCTCTCACCTTCATCACTGCCATTAATTCTCTTCTCATCATCTTCAGGTAATTTAATTAAGCTGTTTTTCATCATTCAGCTACACTCCAAATTTAAGTTTTTTTTTTCTTTTTCTGAAATTTGAGATCTGGATTGTGCTTTATGGTCGTTTTCTTGATGATTTTTGATGAATTTTTCTTATAGAAACAATTTACATGCACATGCTGTTTGTGATTTTAGGTTATGGATCATTTTTGGTTCGCCATAGCTGTTGTTCTTCGTGCCCTAGAAAAGTAGCAGTGAATTTTTGTAATTAGAACATTATAGTTTCAATTGTTAAGATGAATTATAGCATTATAGACTCAATTACTGATCATTTGTTTCAATTTTTTGTTTATATGATATAAATGTTAAAATAGATCTAAAGTCTCCTTGATGTATCCCTTTAGTGTTTTGGATTTTTACTGGATAAGCTGAAGTTTGAAGATTTGTTGATAAAACTGTTTTTTGATTCATGTAATAAGTAAAACTTCAAAATCAGGGCTTATTAGGTTTTTGTTTTCATGGTTTTTGTTGGATTTTTACTTGGCTATTTGTTAAATTTAACCGATTGATGGTTCCGATTTCGGGAAGCCGGACAAATGCATATATATCTCATGCTTTAAATTGATGTGTTTGTGGATGATGTTGTTAATGTCATGAGTCCTTGAGTGATTCTTTAAAAAATCTGGTTCTTTGGTATCTTGTATTAATTGTAGCCTTTTAGGTATGCTTTATCACAGTACAACCCCCAAAACCCCAAATGGTCAATTGTACACTCTCATAATATATTAACATAGCTTTTGTGTATTTGGTTGACTTCAATGATTCATACTTTCAGTGACATTTATTTTGTGAGTTGTTGGTAAGCTTAAATTTATTGCAACTTTGCAAGCATCATATTAATGGTTCATTTAATCAAGCAGATTGTCTGGCACAAGGACTAAAGGTGGTATCAGATGCCTTCATCGCTGTTGGGTGTTGAGGGGGGCGGTCAAGGGAATGCTTCGTTACTGTCTATGGAAGCGAGTTTCCTAGAGAACCCTGGATTAACCGAAAGAAATTATCTGGGATTATCCGATTGTTCATCGGTGGATAGCTCTAATGTCTCAGGTATCTCGGAAGTGAACAAAAGTAGTCTAAACCTTAGGGCTACTGAATTGAGGCTTGGCCTTCCGGGATCTCAATCCCCTGAGAGGAGGGATCCGGAAAGTAGCTTGACGAGCTTTGAGAATAACCTTGATGAGAAACCCTTGTTTCCTATGGTTCCTTCGAAAGACGGGTTGTGCTCATCTTCACCGAAGATTGTGGTGTCTGGAAACAAAAGGGTGTTTTCTGATACGATGGATAGTTATTCGGAAGTAAAGGGATTATCGGATGGAAATTGGATGTTTGGTGGTTCCGGGGGGGCTGAATCTGACGCTTCGAAATCTCTAGGTCAAGTGAAATTTTCTGGTAATTCAAATGTAAATGGAATGATATCATCAGGAGGTCAAATTGTGACGATTAAAGGGACGGCTGCAAAAATGGCACAGGAACGGCCTCACGCAACCTGTGGTGCTAACCTTAACAAAGTAAACAGCTCCAATCCTCCTGCTGCAAAGTAAGTAAATAAAACAAATTTATTTTTGTTTTGAATTTGGATGCTTCTGTTTTTTTTTTTTTTTTCTCAATTCATTCCCCTTTTGATGATCTAGGCCTTGTTTGTTTGTTTAGTAAAAGCTCTTATCAGCCTCTTATGACTGATTCGGTAAGAGGTAGGGATGTTCAAATTCAAATTGCTTGTTTTTTTCCAAATTGTTAGAGCCGCTTATTTCTTCTTGTCCTCTTAGCTGTTAAAGAGGTAACACAACCCCTTATTTGCCTCTTATTGTTCTCAATGGATTAATCTTAATGGATCTTTTCTCTCAGTCAATCCATATTAAAACTCAATGTACTATGACCTGCATTTTCTAATTTGAATGAATGCTAGCTTTATAACTTAGGTGTAAATTTCGTAAATGATGATGAATAAAAGTGAAATGGTATAAATTTATACAATGTGTGTATTATATATGTATATATGGGTAATGGGCCTTAATCAAATGATATTATAGTGGGTAGAATACACAATTTAAACAAATTCTAACATTTACCAGTTTATAAAACCAAACAGTCTTATTATTCAGATTTCACATTTCAACACCACCTCTTATCAATCAAAAATGAAATAAGACTTTTTACAAAACAAAGGCCATCTTGTTCTTAATGCAATAAGAGCTAAGAGATCTAATATGGCTATGTCTGGTATGTTACTTATCTGCATCAAAATGTACAGAACGCAGGTGGTTGGTTGGCCTCCAGTTAGATCCTTTCGCAAGAACATCTTGGCTACAAGTTCAAAGAACAACAATGAAGTAGACGGAAAGCCTGGTCCAGGTGCCTTATTTGTCAAGGTTAGCATGGATGGTGCCCCTTATTTGAGGAAGGTTGATCTCAGAGGTTACTCTACTTATCAACAACTCTCTTCAGCCCTTGAGAAGTTGTTTACCTGTTTCACCATCGGTTAGTTGCTTGTTTAAGTTTCAACTTCAATTCATCACCAAAAGTTATCATCCATCAAATCAAATCAAATCAAATCAAATACTTGCTTTTATTTAATGGGTTAAATGCATAAAATAGCAGCTTACTTTCACAAATTTCCTTGTTGTTGTACTTTCATAAATTTCCTTATTACAACAATGTACTTTCAAATTATATTTTATCAGAGCATCATGCATTGATAAATCTACTTTCAAATTATTTTTAATGATTTTCAGTTTTCATTGCTATGTTTTAAAAACCTTTCAAAAGGTAAATTAAACTTTTTCTTATCAAATTGCATGCAAATTAAATATCGTAAAATATTAACAGTAAAGTGCAATGTCATAGTAGGCACTGATGATGCTATAATAAAATAAGTTTGAAAGTACAATGTCGTAAGGAGAAATGTCATGTCAACAGTATCGTACATGTGGACGTCGATAGTAATGGGTAAATTTAAATCAAAACGTTACCCAATACTATAATAGGTAAATAATTTTTCGAAGTACAATGCCCTAATAAAAAATAATTTGGAAGTACAATGCCATGATAAGAAAATTTGCTAAAGCGGGTTGCTATTTCATGCATTTCGCCCTTATTTAATTGCAAACAACCTGTATAGAAGGTGCCGTGGTTGAAGGTCTTACTCCACCTTTTTTGGCATTTTAGGTCAGTGCGGATCACAGGGAACTCCAGGAAAGGAAAGTCTTAGCGAGAGCAAATTGAGGGATCTTTTGCATAGTTCCGAGTATGTTGTTACGTATGAAGATAAGGACGGTGACTGGATGCTTGTGGGAGATGTTCCCTGGGAGTAAGTATATGTTTTTGTACATTACGTAATCATCGCCCTTTTAGGATCTTTGTGGGAAGTGACATGGTAGCATTAGCCAAGAATAATCATATACTCAAAGGACAGTGGAATTCTAGTGGTTTACATGATAGTGACAAACAAAAAGAACAAGAAAGTTAGGTGCTCTTGCCATGCGAAGTGACGATGGCCATCTCAAATTTAATTATTGCAGAGTTAACGAATTTTTGAAATAAGTTTTTTGCTTCTTGTGTCGCAATCTGTTATGGATATACACATAAAGGAGCAAATAAAAAATGACGAGAATCGTGGGAACCAGTTTTACATGCGAAACATAAAGCGTTGTTTCATATATGAAACGGACGTTATTGTTTCACATGTGAAATATAATATTTCCATACGTTTTCTATGAAACACACACAAACGCACTAACAATAATACCACAGTGACCAATTGCTGGGATCGGTTCTCAACATTTTTTAGCCTCTTTTGGTTCTCATTTTTACCCCATGTATGCATGTTTCTATTGTATAAATATCACGTTTTGATTTCATGGGTCTTACGTTTTTGTGTGTTACAGTATGTTTATCGATTCATGCAAAAGGCTGAAGATCATGAAGGGATCAGATGCTATTGGTTTAGGTATGCATAATCTCTTTCACATTTAATCCTGAATTTGGCAAACAAAAGCTACCTATGCTTATTCATAATGAATATATATGCATTTTATATGTTTTCACAGCTCCAAGGGCCATGGAAAAATCAAAGAACAGAAACTAACTAGTTTTTGGCAAAGAAAAGTAGTAGTCTTGGTTTTGACAAAGAAGAGTGTTATGTTGCTGCCTTTCCTTTCTATCTATTTTATGGTTATGGGAAAGTTGTTAGTGCCATCATCAATCTTATTTCAATTTATAGAAATAGGATTTAAATGCATAATATATATATGCTCAATTGTAGGAATGTTTGGTATTATTATTGTGTTTAATGAATGTGTGTGATTTCAGAAACATGTTGGAAAACAATGCTCATGAGACTTGTGTTGTAGTTAATTGGTATTATTATTATATTGATTGTGTTTATATAATTTCAAATTATCCCTAATCTAATGACCTTGGTATATCATATTTGAAATTGACATGGGTGAAAATGTACATCTTGTGTTTAGAAGTTATCATTTAACGCCAGGGGCGGTTTACTAAATGCATACCACCAGGAAAGTGCTTACTGGATCATTTACCTATCGAATGAACATAATTTGATAATTTTATCCGGTAAGAACAATAGATAATGATGGTGAATCTTACCTTGTAAGTGAGGGTAACATCTCTTATCTAGTAAGCACTTATCAGATAAATCGTTACACACGATACTGTTTTGGACAACTATTTATTTTACTTGCCAAAGTAAATTAAAGTGTTGACTTGTAAGTATTTGATAAACGGTTCCTAAATAGATTGATTGACAAACTTGCGGTTTTGAATGTAAATAGTGGAGTTTTTAACCCTTGATGTGTTCTTTTTGTTAAAACAACTTGTTTGTATAAAAAATTATCTGTATATGATTATATATTGAGTAAATTACGTATTTGGTTCCTGTGGTTTACACTATATTGCACTGTTGATCCCTATTTTGAACAATTATGGAAAAGTCCTTTGGTTTATATTATATTGCACTATTGGTACTTATGGTTTACGGTTTGTGTGTGTGTTGAAATATTGAATATAAGCAGTGTAAATAATAAAAATTGTGATTTAGTTATCAGTTTAGAAAGTTGACAAGTCTATTAAAAAGGAACAAACGAACTTGACCATAATTAATGTATACAAAATTTGTAATCAAACATTGAAGACTAACACTGTAACACATGTAATCTCGTTAGGTTATAAACAAACAACGTATTAATTATGATCAAATTCATCTAAACTCGTTTCAAACTTTCTTGAGTATATTTTCTGGTCAAACTTAAATGGAACAAGACCTTGATGAACCTTTTTGAGCTTTTGAGTTAAACTCGAACTTCCTTCAAAACATGCATAAAGAAGAGTCGTCAAAGTATTGAATCGAATTCAAAAATAACTTAAAAGAGCAATTCACTTACAACTAGATCTATATGGTTGTTTAAAGGGAAATCCATACAAATAGTTGTATTTTGATGAAGTGAATTATCTCTTAGTTATGTCTTTTCTATATTGTCTAAAAAATCAATACCTTAGCAAGTTGTTGAACTGTTATTAGCAAATTGTTGATGTAAATTACAAATTATGTCCTTGTGATTACCAAGTTGCTAAAATAAATTAAAATTTAGTCCATGCAATTAGCAAGTTGTTGAACTACCACTCGCCGAACCTCTTTGAATTTCTTTTATATTTTATTTTTTTGCCCCTCCACTAGTCGTTAAGCCGCCACTTGCTGAGGTAGTATTTTTTTAAAAGTGTTGGAGAGGAATGACTAATGGTTCGTTTTCTGAACACTTACTCGGGTAAGTGCTTACCGACAACATCAACACTATCACTTACTAACCAAGTAAGATTTTAATCCACCAAAATGGTACACGTATGCAACAATTTACCTGGTGATCACCAACCATTGTAAGATTGTCGTCCTCACTTGTCAGGTAAGACTCCATCTCCTTGCCTTCACTCTTATCTAGTAAGATTTTTGTTCCCTGTCATATTCTTCTGGTAACGTACACTACTAAAAAAAAGAAGCTTCTCCGATGGAATTTTTCGTTGGAAAACTTTCCGACAGATTTTTAATGGAATCAAGAAAAGTTAATATAGGCAACAATCCATAAGAAATCCAGGTATTATATAATTGGCTTTCATCAACATGTAGAAAGGGAGTATCATACACCAATCATTAAAGCAGACAAAGCTCATTTATTGTGTCATTTTGTGATTGCGGCCGATGGTGAGTTCCAAATGTTGTTATTGCATCTTGTGGTCCAATATATATACCTTCAATGAGGTTGGTGGATTGGCTTCGTCCGAAACTTTTAATTACTGATTCAATGTTGTTTTATCAAACGTTTACCACTAGTTTTCATCTTTACTTATCTTATCGAGTAACGCTCAACCATTAAAATGAATTACCATAAGAAGCGACTAATCGAGACTGACCTTGGTAGGTGTGGGAAACTACTCTTACCCAGTAAGTGATTATTGGGTTAAAAACCCCTTATCAACATTCCATTTCCAAGGCAAATGATGTTACACAATATGATAATTGAATGTGAATCTCTCTTACCGATAAGCCTTTATCCATTAAGAATTTGATAAACGGCCCATTAATTCTTTTGCTTATGTTATGTACTTTATTTTCCACTCCATTTCAAGAAATCGTTTATATTTTTGTAACCCTTTAATTATTAATTTTTAAGAATTTTAATCCCCTACGCTATCTACTAGAATTTACAAGCTTTGGAGTGTACCTAGATTTGCCACATAACTACATTCAACACCACAACATATCATGAATTCTTGGTGTTTGTTAGATACATACATTAAATACAATGCATTTATATTATTATTGTTAGAAATAAGAACAATAGAAGGAGAAATAACATAGTAAGACTGTGATTACGACGCGATTGAACAATGTTCTTACAATATTATACACCCTTGGTATTGCTCAATCGATAAAACATATACAACAACTCAATATCTTTCCTTATGGACATTGTACAAAATATTTGGTAAGAACTGAGAGGATTAAGATATTAGAAATAGTGAGACGATTGATTAAACACACATAGGTTTATATATATAATGGATCTGTAAGGTTAACAGAATTTATATTCTATTCAAAATTAGAAAAAGTAGAAAAAACCTGTCAAAAATTCGTCAATACATACAATGTTTGGCATGAACTAAGTTCCAAACCACTTTATTTTTTGATTTTCTCATTTTTTTTTCTAAAAATTCTAATTTTTTTTTTTTTTTTTTTTGACATTTTGTTTGTTTTTATTTGAAGTCGTTTTGTTGGGCATTTGTTAACCACATATCTATTTCATGAAACGTGGTTTATTTATTTATGGATTATTTGGTGGGCCTTAATGATGTGGGCTTAACCTTGTTTGTTAAGTCCTTTTTGAGTAATGGATTGTTTAACAAATAGGGCCCCTAACTACTCATTAAACAATGAACAGCTATTTCATGGATCCCAGCCCGATTAAGATGCCTCATTCTCATTATCACTCGATTAAGACATCTTATTGGGCCCAAAATGATTATTATCTTGGGCTCAAAATGCTTATCATCCTCATATTTTAAAAAGCCGATTTATTCACGATTTCATAATTCGTTGGCATGTGCTATGTTCGTCTATTGGGGCGAAGAAAATTATTTGATTTACGAAGACAGATAGTCTTGGGTAGAATGTATGGATAAGAGAGACCCGGTATTCCCTGAAACTGAGCTTTTGAAAGTAGATTTTTATACACAATGTGAACGAAAACAAAGTATGTTTTGTTTGTTTTTATACAATTTGTCAATTATTGTAATAACAAAGATGTCTTATATTTTTGTAAGGGAAATTGTTTGTTAAATGGCTTGTGGATACAGTTTAAAAGTCTTTTTGTTAACTAGCGATTTGGATGTTTATGAACTATCAAATAGCAATTCATATCAGTTAAAATACACCGTCCTAGAAAGACTTGAGAGAGGATGTATATTACAAGTATAAATCCACCCTAATAATTGACGTTTACAGAAAAATTGTCATTATTACCATTTCAAATACGCCTTCTTTTGTAGAAGTATGTAACCTTAAAAGCCGTTTAATCTTGAAATATAGAAAGTGATCATCTAAGTGTTTGTAATAAAAGAACATACGATTTATAACAATGATCATTGTGTCTACTTTTATTTTATTTTTATTATTAAAATAGAGTAATAATCATTGTTAAGATATAGATTGCATAACCCTTTTGCTTTATGTTAAACATGGGGGTGGTCCAATTACTCTCATATGCATTTATGAATCCAAATGAACATTATGAGAATCACAAAGTTGGATTTTTCAAAAATTAGGGTTAAGCCAAGTGGGGTGTCTCATGTTGGTGCTTATAAAATTGTTTTAGAAGATAATCCTTTTCATTATGTTGTGAATTCCCATCTTGCCCTTGGTTAAGATGTGTTGTCAAACAAGATGTGGAGGGTATGGATGTCTTTTTCACATGTTGGTGCATATTATATTATTTAAAAGATAATCCTTTTTAATTATATATTGAGAATGATCAATTTACCCTTTGTTAACATATTATTCGTCTTCCAATGTTGTGGCGGATTGGTTATCGCTCGGGGTTCATGGCGCCCTAACTGAGTTCGAGCCTTCCCGTACGCATGCCTAAGGACATTTAAGTGAGGCCATGTTTAGTCCCCTAAAATTTCCGTGGATTAGTCGGGCTTTGGCCAAGACATACTTAAAAAAAACATATTATTCTCACTAAATATGAGAAGGGGTATTAATGCCTTTTTTTAAACTTTGGTTCCTAAAATCGTGTGAATGTCTACATCACATGCCATATATTTAGTATATCCATATGGATATTATTGGGATTTAGTCCAGAAAGGAGATTAATTAAATCTCATAGAAAGTAAAAAGAAATAAGATTAGATCTTCAACTTGGAGTGACAAAAGGGTAAAGTAGTCTTTTGAATGATCGATATGTCAAACGCGAGTGCATGTGCCCTCACATGTCAATAGAAAGAGAGAAATGCCTAAAATATATTATTTTTATGTGGTAAGATATATAAATATGTAAGTATGCTTTCAACCACAAAACAATAATCAAGCATAAAAACAACGTAAGAAGTTGACTTAACGTAAGAAGTGTATTTTTATCCTTGATTGTTTTTAAACTCAAGCTCACTTCTGAATTGTGCTTGATAGAAGGATTAATTAGATGCATCTTATTTCGATGCATCTCATTCTAAAGTGTATCAAACAATTAATAATCACTACTCAAGTTTCTCATGTTAACTCAACTTTTTACTGAAACCCAATCCTCATCAATCATTTGTATGAGTAATAAAATTTTCTCAAAGAACAATATAAGTAATCAATGAATTACTATGTGAATGACTTATGTTCTCTTTTTCCCTAGTGGTCGCTCATAGCATCGACTTTCTTTAACCTTTTGCAACTCAACAGATGTCAACCCTAACATGGCATTACGATTTTGTATAGACGTGTATTTTTCGTAAACAGTTTAGTTTGTTATATACAATACATCAATAACACATTTCGGGGCCGTTTATCCAACGTTTACTAGCAAGATTCAACACTATAATCTACTTTATTGAGTAAAAACAGTAGGACCTTAAAATGGTATCATATTAAAATTTACCCGATAAATGCTTACCGCGTAAGACTCTTCATTTTTATCTTTGCTTTTACCGTGTAAGATTCTTGACCCAATAATATTCATCCAGTAACGTAAATGATTCTGTAAATATTTATTGGGTAATCTTTTAATAACGACCCCTTAAAGTACAAAAAAGTGAAAATGCCAAAAGCCATGCGGTGAATAATTGTACAATAACAAAACCTAACCCAAATGCAAATCCTCCTTTTTACTATTGTACTACCTCATAGAGGAGTTGAGTAAGTTTGTACATAAATCATCAGACAAAATCATTGTATACATAAAGATGTTTTGATTTCTAATTAAACTTTCTATCAAACAATTATAATGGATCTATAATCAACTTAAAATATCAATGAAGTTTCTTTCTTTTGTGGATTGAAAGACATAAGGCAATTATTATTGTTATTATTATTATTATAATTATAATAATTATTATTATTATTATGTAGGATTGGGTTCTTGTGATTCTATAAGAAATCAATGTTAACATGAGAAATGTGGCAACTGTATTTCGGCTCCTCTCAAAGAATTATGGCAAGCGATTGTCTAGACTGCTTCATATTGTATTTGGAAGGAAATAAATTTTCATGTTTTCAAAAGGACTGGATCGACCTTGGACCTTGTTAGACATATCAAATCCCGATCTTACAGCTGGATCTCCTTAAGGCATAGTTATTTCTCTATAGCTTGGACTGGCTTGACTAGCTCTCCAAACGTGGCTTCAAGTTGATGGTTGTGGGTGTTGGAGTATCAAAGTTTTTTCTTCTCTTTGGGGTTTTTTAGTCTAGGATCGCGTTTGTTGTTTGTTTTGCTTGGATCTGCAGCTTGCATATCCTTGTTGCATGACTCTCTTCTTTTATCCTTTTTAATAAATCTGTATGTCCAATATCATTGGAAAGATGTGCATGCATGTGTATGTGTGTTTATAGTAGTCGTTTGTTGGTTCGATACCGCTATGCCTTGAAAAAAAAATTATACAATACAAGAATTCATTAAAAGTTTATCTACTCTCTAATCTAGTTTCAATAACAACCTCCCATTAAAAATGATAAAGCAAAACTCATCATGATCAAAATTGATTTAATATATAATTCCTTCAAATCCATTGTTTCTAAACATATTTTATTCTTTCATAAATATTTTAGGAATTCAAAATTGAAATTCTCTAATGCTCTTTGGAAACATAGAAGACTATGGAAAGAGTTTGCATACACAAGAATTGTACTCGAATACTTTATTTTATTTTATGACTAATGATTGGTTTATGTTTTTTTTTCCTAATTGGAGGTTAAGTTAATATTTGTTTTTTCAGTTGTGTATTTTTTAAATTATTGGACAATAGTTGAAGTCACATTTATACTTTCTATAAAATCAAATGATGTATAGCCTAATAGTAAGGTAACAATCTTAGAAATATTAGTGGGTGGTATCCTTGACTAATTGGTTCGAACCCTCTAATTGGGTGGCACCTTAAGTAAAAGCTCGGATATATCGAAAGCATGTATATTAACATGCCGTTCAAAAAGATTTATACTTTCTATAATACAAAATAAAAATAAAATAGTTAACACATGTTTCAAGGAGGAATCTTTTTGTGTGGCTTCCCAATATTTTCATAACATAAAACTGTTTAAAGGATTTTTCATTATTTTTTACTTGTAGTTGAAGCAAAGTAGTAGGCTTTAGAAAATCGAATTTCAATAAACACCCCCTCTAATTTAATATAGTTCTCCTGCCGACCCTCTAACTTTTCTACATTTCCCACTTGCTTGTATTCGTTTGATGGAGTACTCGATAAACACGACGACGTTTTTGCCAATCTTCTATTGCACGTGCCACATGGCCCTGTTTAATCTCCTTCAAAATTACTTACATTTTTCTAATAATTTTTGTAAGAATAAAAAAAAAGATTCATACTTAATTTAATAAATTTAAACTTCTAATTAAATATATATGGTAAAGTATTTCCATCTTTGGTCAAGTTTTTTTTCTAATAGATTGTTGAAAATCTTTTTCTTAAATGAAGAAAAATAAAGAAAAGGCTATGAAAATCCCTAAATTGGTGAGCTCCTATAAATAGTTATTGTATAACAGAATTATTTTGTGTACAACAAGCAAGAACTAATTAACTATATTAAGCAAAAAGGTTCAAATAGATAAACAAGTACAAAGTATGAAGCCTTGGAAGATGTAAGAAAAGGGAATGACAAGTCAATTTGATTAAACTTGAATGAAGGTTCAAATAGATGACCCTTTAACAATAAATTAATAAAACAGTAAACACACGAATTTCAGAATAAAAGGAATCACAAGTTTATTTGATTAAACTTGAATGATTACAAACCAATGGCTCAATATGTGAAGAGACTCAACAAACATACTAAACTTCTCTAAAGTAAGAATTGTTAAGCAATCTTGAGGCTATGAACTTGTATTGAATACGAAAAAGACTTCTATCTAATAATCTAGACAACTAGAATATATATATATATATATATAACAATAAAGATTACAAGATAATCATGAAATAATTGATCTTCACCATCCATTCCATAATTATCTTCAACTATTTGTCTTTTGGATCAGATCAAGCAACAAAAACATCCTTATCGACATAAACAACATTAATCTTAACATAAGCATTAACCTTCAATCAGCAATACTATCTTCATCACCGTCAACATAATTCTTCAAGCAGTACTAATTCTTCTAGCAGTATTAACTAGACTGAACAGTACTAACTTCAACTAGCAGTATTAACTCTTTCCAGCAGTACTTTCTTCTCTAGCAGTACCATCATCTTCAGCAGCATTATCTTGTTTGCCCAGCAGTACTAACCATACTTAATTACGAATCACGCAACCCAGTAAGGACAGTACAATTGTTTTTTCGATCTACAATCCCCACAAAATGGATCCTTCTTTGAGACGTTTTGATACCTACTCGAAAGCTCAGACCTGAGCCTCAACAAATTGAATCTCTATGGGAATCGATGCTTTTTTGAAGATTATGCAATTACGACGACTCCAAATCTTGAAGTGGGCAGCCGAAATGCAGACCTGTAGAATCTGTTACAAATAAGGCAAAGAGATATTTTTTATTTATTTATTATATCCTTGTTGAAAGAAAAAACTTATTTAAAAGAGGAAAATAATTTATTTTAATAATACATTTATTATGATATCTTTGTAACAGATAACCATTAAAATTAATTTAATTTTCTTTTATTTGAAAAAATAATTTATGTATATATACTATTTGTTTTTAAATTTTGAAGAAAATAATAAAGTGGGACGGTGGGGTATGAATGGTGGAGGGTGGACGCAAAGGCTGTCTGTTAGTCCGAAACAAAGAGGACGGCGTTTATGTTTTTTAGCAAACACGTGACCAGCAGGTGGCAGTATATATATATATATATATAGATATATATGTCAACTCATACCCAGACCCTTTTTAATTTTATTCATTGAAAATATATAAATTATGCTTAAAATAATGATGGAAATTAATAGTCAACAAGTTCACTCTATGGAAATTAACTTTGGAGGGACAGTGGATTACATCTTTGTCTATTCGGTTTCGCTTCATGCGGTGAACATGTAGTAATACCCTAACCCTGGGTCGACCTTCAGGTAGGTTTGTGGTTGTCGAGGATTAGTTGAGCACTTGTATGACTATTTCGGTTAATTTCTCTACAAAACTGCATAAATAATCTAGTACATAAATCTCCTATAATATGATAAAAGTAATATCTAATTTTTTCCATAGGTTTTCAAGGAGAAAGTATTTCTACTTATTATAGTCCTAAAATTTGTACATACACCCCCTTTTTTTTTTATTTTTTTAGAAGGGTGTCTGGGTCAAAGCCCGACTAATCCCAGGCTCGAACTCAGGTTCATGACTATGTCATGCCCAAGCCTTACTACTAGGCTGGAAGGTCTTTGACACATACACCCCCTTCCAATGAACCTATTCTTTTTTGAAGGCATAGTGACATCGAACCAACGAACGACTACCACGAACACATATATACACACACATCTCCTCGGCGGTATCAAGCATCCACGGGGCAGCCCGCTAATCTGCCGTTGTCCCGGCCCAACCTAGAGCCCACCCACAGTATTTGATTGAGTTGGAGCAGTCTATGATTGGACCAACCCCAGAACTGGGTATTTCTCATGCCCTCAGTTGATTCCATTTGGGATTGAACCCAAGTAGATTGGGATTCCATCCACCCCACCCCCATGTTACCACCTTTAGGAAGACGAACTGAGTTAAACATGATTTGTTCAAATGAACCTACTTTTTCTAAACTGTTTCGTCTTTTATACGATCTTAGTTTAACTCTTATCTAATAGGCACCCAACTTCCTATAAACCCATTGTCATGACTAATGCTCAAATCAGTTAACACCTCGGTTTAACAATAGTTCCCAATCTAATTTTCTTAAACCATCATATTGATACTAGTTTATAGCGTACTAACTTAGTTCATTTGATTTGATTTCTTAAATGTATGAGTAGCTCTATAATATACTTGTTTTGAGTAATTGGGTTATCAAATTGAGTATTTTAAAATAAGGTATGAGCATGAGGTCAGTCAAATGAACTTTTATATATGTTACTTCTGTTAAATAACAATCTATGGTGTCTTTACAAATTTTGTAAGGACAAAATGTTTTATACAAAGGATATTGTGTTTGATATCAAAGACATGTCTTTAAAACTCATTGGGGAAAATAATAGTTGTAATTGTACTATTTAAATAAAGTTTTTATGTTTTTTTTTTGTCAATGTGTATGATGTTTAAAAGTTAACATACTCTATTAGATTAAAAACCATTGTCAAAATTATAAATCACACATAGTTTTAGAGCTGAATAAGTATTACATTTCTTATTTAACCTAATGATACTTTTGCTCTTTATTAATATATCTATCTTATCAACTCTTAAATATTTATCTTTTAATTAAATATGCATTTAGAAATTTGGTTATCAAAATTATAAAAGAGAATACTTAGCAAAAAACAAATACAAATCAAATTCTAAATAATTAATATAATAAATTAAGTGACATATAATTGAACCTTATTTATGTTAAAACAGAATAATTAAGAAACCAATTAAGAGAAACATAATTAAAGCAATATTGGCTTTACACATATAATTGAACCTCATAAATGTGCCAATTAATTTCTTCTTCTTTCCCATTCTATCCTACTTCCTATCTTCTATCTACCATCTCATCTCCCATGCCTAATCTTTACCCTCCATCTCTTTTTATTTATTTATTTATTTATTTGATAAAATCCATTATTCCCTTCTGGGTTTTTTAAATCAACTTATGTAATTGGTCTTTAAATGACTGAATTATGAAACACATTTTAACATATGAATAATTTATCTAAAACAGTCATCTAAAACATTTGTAACAGATTCTTTAAAATGAAAGAAATTAAGAAACTCAATCAATTTTTTGTCTTCCATATATATCCTCAAACCATATATAAAATAGAGAAAATAGATAAGTAAATGTTTTTTTTTTTCTCAAATATGAAGAACTCCTAAAATGATTACCATGAGAGATAGATATTTAAAATATATTTCCACCCATAGAAAAACATTGAAAATAAATATTTAATGAGAGAAATAATATTTTAATATTATAATTAATGTTTGATTCTCCAATATGGACATTAATGTGATTTTTTTTAACTTTAGATTCTTCGTTTTAAGTAAATTTTAAAGAATTTATTGGAAATGCTCTTGGTGATGTGAAAGTAACGATTGCAAGTGAAGATTAGGCCTCTTTGTAAGCATTGAATTTTAAACCAACCATATCTAACGGGTTATTATATATCTAATTTCCTCTCGTATGATTATTCCATGTCATCTTATGTCATATCTTATTCAACGTTTCAAATTTATATGTTGGGGGCGAGTCTGATATTGGCAATAAGGGTGTTAAACGTATTCTAAATTTCTGTAGGATGATACTAAAGTGTTGTAGTCTCGAAACATATTCAGCTTGTAGACCACGATATGGTTCATTTATCATAGTTATGCACGTTGCTGGAGACAGGAGCAGATCTATGAAAAACTAAGCAGGTTCACGTTATCTGCTCAACTTATATGAAAAGTATATGTTTCAATTATATGCACATTTACTATATTTTAAGAGGTGTTCCTAAATATTACAAAATACAAAAAAAAAACATCAACTAGAAAAACCGAAAAGTTTACTTTAAGTCTTCAAAAAGGTCGTTCGAAATCAACCTAATACTTAAAAAAAAAGTTCACAAAATGGTGGATTGTCTAAAAACTACATCAAACCACATTGTAGCCTTTAACTCATCTTTAAGGACGTGCCACACAGCGGTTACGAGGTTCGGGTAGGGGAGGGTTTAGGCAGGTAGACAGCCGGTAGCATGGTACAGGGTGGTCGGGTAGGGGGGTAGGTATGGAAAGCCGGCGAACCCGAGCTCTCCTCTTCCCTCTTTCTCTCTCTTAAATATATATTAAAATAATAATAATAATTCAAAGGATATAAAATGTTTATGGTAGTCCATTTAAAAGTTCGAAAATAGAAAGAAAAAACTGATATAGCATAAGTAAGAATATCTTATATAAAATATTAATTATACTCGTTACCTAATAAACACTTATACACCAAAAATCACCACTAAGGCAATTATTTAAACTGAAATATACAATTTGATGCATTTTCTGGTTACATCATTAATAACCGACTTTATGGAAGTAAATGAGAGGCTGGCTTAACTGTAACTCAATTAATGTGTTTTATTAATTAATTAATAACTATTAAATAATAAAAACAAGTATAAAACTGTACTAAATAAAAACAATTATTTAATATTGTGTTGGTATTTTATTAGTTAGTTTTTTAGCAATGTTGCAGAGTGTGTTATTGTTGGTGCAGGGTGGGTGTCTGTTGTAATTGTAATGAAGACAAAATATTTGCACAGAACTGCCTACCACCTTCATTTATCCCTGCAGTTTTTGTTTTTTTAAATCAGCAAAATGTAACTTAATTTAATTAAAATAAGAAAACTACAAAAAAATATCGTTTCATTTAAAAGTCAGTTTGCATGTAACAAGTTCTCAATTTGTACATAAATACAAAACATGGTGTACACATACAAATAAATAATCTGTAGTTTTAGTCTAAACATTTCCATACTAAGGCTATGTTTGACACATGATAAACTAGTTGTTGATTGATAAGCTAGCTTATGAACAAATTATGTTTGGCAAAAACTAGTTTATGAGTATGTAAAATTACAAAAAGGGTATATTTGAATTTAATAATTAATATTAATAAGGGTATAATTGGAAAAAGCTACAATAAGCTCATCATAAGCTACTCAAAGTAGCGTTTCAAAAAGCTAGCTTCTGTTACATGTTTGAATGAACTAGCTTATCAGCTAGCTTATTTTTGCCAAACACAGCCTAAGGGTGGTATGCGACTATGCGTCGGGTCCAAGCATAGAACACAAAACTTAAACGGGTTTCAGTCATGAAATGTAGTCCTTAAAAATCAAAATCGGGACTCGGGCTATGTCGGGTTCATTAGAGAGAAAAAGAAAGATTAAAATGAGAAGTGATAAAAAAAATGTGAAATAGAGAAGTGATATCAGCCCTGATAATTTGAGAATTGAGAACTTGAGATCAAGGTTGAAAAGTCAAAGATTGCACATTTGACCAGTCAAACATCTCAAAATACCCCAAAGTCCCCTATCCGGTGGTTCCTATTAGCGACCTAGGGCGGTTTTCGGTGAACCAGATTGTGGGAGTACATCCCTACTAGGGGTGTGGTTTGTTAGCGATGGTAAGATTCATGTGGTGGTTAGATTCATGCTAGGGGTGTTGTTTATATAACATGAATTCATGTGGTGGTAAGATTCATGTGGGAGTACACCCCTATTACCGGCGTTGGTATATAACCAGATTGTGAGAGTACACCCTATTAGTGATGTGGTATGTTAGCGGGTTGCGTTGACATGCCGAAGGGGATGTTTTGGCTGAAGATCGCTAACAACGGTGTTCTCTGGTAGCGGGGTTCGTTGAAAACCACCCGAGGTCGCTAATAGGGGCCACCAAATAGGGGACTTGGGGATATTTTGAGATATTTGGAAAGAAAAAAGGGTAGGAGATGAATTCTATTTTTCAAAATGGCTAAAATAATTAATTTCTCAAACAATTCACACTTCATAATAGACCTACATGATATACAACAATTTAAATAAAACGAAAAACTGAAATCATTTGGATTGATTTAAATAGAAATTTGTGCCAGATAACGATTACCTTAGGTGGTGCGAGTAATGGCAATTTCAACAAATCAAATATAAACTCATAATTCTATAATCGTATTATACCCATAAATCTACATAGATTTTTTAATAAATATATAATCATGATTAAACTCGTTTTATTCATCAATACATATTCATATTGATCCATTCTTCCATATATTTATGTTCTCACTATACATACACACATTTAAAGAATTAATAATCAATTAACGACAATAAATCATCTTCAATTTGAATAATTGATTCATGATTTTGATAATCCTTCCCAAGTTGATATTGGTTTTGGAATTGGGTGAAAAGCTAAAGCTAAATTTGATTTTCCATGAATTAGAAGTAAAATTAGAGATATAAGTCCTGATTGATTCTGGGTGGAGATTAATTTAATTTCTCTTTTTGAACCTTAGCGCTCTTACACATCATTTATTTATTATTTTAAAACTTTAGTATTCATTTTTATTTACTTAATTACTGTCAGTTTTTTATAGCCGTTGATGAAATGAATCTATAGATTGGATTGATTTACATAGTTTGTATAAATTATATGGTTTGTAATAATTTATACGAACAATCTATACTGTCTTGTTATATTCTACCATAGTCCTACCAACATGTCCACTCATATCCTCTTGTTACAATCCGGTCCAATCATGATCACATATATTAGGCCTTTTTTTTAACGACGAAGAAAAGGGGAACACTCAACAAGAGAGCTTCGGCAAAGCCATCACCCTCACAAGAGCACCCCAACTTTATTAAAAAAAACAAGAAAGCAATACACCAAGTCTCCAAGGCAGAGACACAAGAAAGCCAAAAAAGCATAATAAACCCCTCAAAGACTTGTCTTATGTGGGAGAGTACACCAAGTATCCCAACTGATAGGCAAATTAGGCTTTCTATTACTAATCCATAATTTGGAGAGATTTTGGATTGCGGGGAACGGATCTTCTGACTTCAACTTGATAGCATCTTCTTCTCCTTTAGCAAATGCTATGGAATTTCTCCACTTCCAAATTTGCTAACTAGCCACCACACAAACAACCAGGAAAACTTTACCCCACCTTCGATAACTACCAGCTTGTTGGACCACCCTTTTAAAGCCGTCCACCGAGGAAAGTGGAGGGGATTTTAGATCCCACCACGCCCAAATCTTCTTTCAAATAGAGCTTACCAAGGAACACTTAAAAAAACAATGGTCCAAAGATTCCACACTGTTATCGCAGAAGGTACAAGCCAAAGATTAAAAAGGAATTCCTCTTTTTGACAAATTAAAGCGAGTGGGAAGAGCGTCTCTAAGGAATCTCCAGGCCTTTCGTAGCACAAAAATATGAAGCAACAATCTTTTGTTGCCAGATCAGTGCCACATCAACTTTCCAGTCTCAGCAACCCTTCAAATCTTGTGCCACAAACTTTTCTTACCCTATACCCTACCATTTTTCTATTATTTTAAATATAATATTTGTAGAGAGAGAAAGAAAGGAAGAGATAAGGAGGGAGGGAGGGAGGGAGGGAGGGAGGGAGAGAGAGAGAGAGAGTAGGCTTCACGGGGTTCACGAACCCGCTTCACAAACCCGCATCCCACGTAGCACAAACCCGCTCAAGCCGCGAGCACGATCCCGTTAAACCTACCTCCGTACAACGAAAGGCCTTATATGTTACTTAAAGCAAGTATTGAATGAAAACTTACTTCTTTTTGTTACAAAATGTATCTAAAATATTAACTTGAAGTAGATTAGAAAGTATTTTTGGTACATAGAATTCAACATGATGAAAGAAATCGTCTAAATAGCAACAAATATTTGCTTAATAAAAACATTAAAATTTAGTATTACACCTACTAAATTGTTAAAATAAAAGGCAAACAAAAACATACAAAATTTAATATATCCATAAGTTTTATATTAGTATTTTAACTTAGTGTAATTAAACGTTTTGTAAAAAGTTGGATAAATTACAAAAATAAAAAGTAAAGGTAGGCATAGAGCATTGACCTTGGTAGTATGAATCAGCTATCCCTATATATATAACAGCCTGTCATTCCAGCGCTCTGATGATTTCATCAAATTAAACACTCTTCAACATCCTAACCTAAAAGTCTTCTGCCACTTGTCCAGCCCTTCTAAATCTTTTTCTTCTATTTTTTAATAAAATCAAACTAAAAACAAGAATTATAAATGGAATTTCTATGAGCAAAATGGGTAGGTTTATGCTTTTATAAGTTTGACTTAGTATAAAAAATCTACTTTTACGTGAATGAGAAAAAGTCTATATGGGATCCGGATAACAACATCCTTAAACTTGAAAGAAATTGTTTACTCCTAATCATTTTACCTGTTCTTTTGAATAAGAGCAAAACAATCAAATCTTTTGTAAGTTTATAACTTAGAGCATTTCGAAGAACTTTTTTTTTTTATAATTTATGTAAAACAAAGAATGAAAAGTTAAAGTTTATAAATTTTTTTTTCTAGAAGTTATTTAAAAGGATATATTGTTACTTATATTGTTAAAATATATAGTACATTTGATATTTTAAATAAATTACTTTTAAAGAATCAATTATGGTATTAATAAAAAAAGAGTTAATTACATTTTTGGTCCTTGGGGTTTGGTGATTTTAACACTCTAGGTCCATTTTGAAACTAATTATGGATTTGGCACCTGTGGTTTACATTTTATAACGCTCTGGGTCCAAGAGGTTTACACTTTATAACACTTTGGGTCCAAGAGTGTTAACTCTGTTAATTTTTTCTGTTAAATGAATTTAGCACATGGGTAGTTTGGTCTTTTTACTTATATTTTTATTTTCATTTAAAATCACAGGGACCAAAGATGTAATTTACTCTTCTCCTCCTCTCTTCTTCTTCTCTCTTCTTCATCTTTTAATCCAGTACTCCCACCAAGAACCCTATTCTACCATCACCACCCTCCACTGCCACCCTCCATCGCCGCTTACCTCCACCAGCCCTCCACCGCCGCTCACCTCCACCAGCCCTTCACCGCCGTCCACCCCAGAGAAACCATCGCTCACATCCAGATTCTAGACCACCATCCACATTTAACCATACTTCGATGAACACAGATCCACCAGAGAAACCACAAGCCCGTCACCGTCACCACCTTCGATGCCCGCCTCCACCAGCCACCCACCTCCATCTTCATCTTCATATCTGAGACCACCATCATGTACCTCCAGACTCACAACCATAACCGCCATCTTCAGATCTGAGACCACCACCAAGCGAATACCCTCCAACGAACACATATTTCACACAATCGGAGGCACCCTCGAACACAAATCTGCTCTGATTTCTCCACCGTAGGCGGCACTCCATTTTGTCCCTCATCTCGATGAACCCATCTTCCCCTGACTTCATCTTCCACTCCTTAAAAATTGTTCCATCTCGGTGAACCCATTTCAGAAGACACACACATATAGGGTGGCCGGTGGGAGGTATACAGCAGGGGTGACCGATGGTTGAAGTTGCAACACACACATATAGGGTTATTGATTTAGGATTCCAATTTGATTTAGGGTTTCATCAATTTAGGATTCGATCAATTTTGAAGCTGCAAGGAGTTGATCGATTTAGGGTTTCACCAATTTTATTTGATGTAATTAACTTTGTTGTAGAACCAGTGATATGGAAGCTGCAATCAGGAGTTGGGGTTTAATCCGGCGTGTGCGGTGGCCGAAAACGATGGGATTGGTCGGTGATATAGAAGCTCCAAGATGTGTATATAATATATATCAATGTATAAAATATTAAATATTAAAAAAACAAATCAAATTAAAGATAAAAGGAATTAATAGAAAAATATAAAATTTCTAAAATGACCAAAATACCCTTGTAGTCAATCTACTTAACGGCATATTTTAACGGAGTTAGAAGCTATGGACCCAGAGCGTTATAAAATGTAAACCACAGGTGCCAAATCCATAATTATTTTCAAAATAGACCTAGAGTGTTAAAATCACCAAACCACAAGGACCAAAAATGTAATTAACTCTAAAAAAAATATACTCAAATGATGTTTCTCTTTTCTTATTTAGAAATTTTTAGAGAATTCCTTATATTTATACTTTTTTATATTTTTATATTCTAAAAACAAGATACGTGTTTGTGCGCGTTGCAGCACGGATCATCTTGAATTTAACATCGATAATTCGAAGAAATAGTTTGTTGTTCAACTTTATTTCTTATCACACAATCCCAAATTTATGGTTGTGTGTATGTTTTTTGCATATCAAATGTATAATATTGAAGGTCAAACTTGACACAACTACTGGATTTAACTTCCAAAAAGTGTGTTCTGACTGAGACACTCTAACCTTGGGTCCCATTGGACCGACGCCACTCTACCTCCATGAGCGCGTCTCTAGCAATCCTCTGTCCCGGTCTCCTGCAGCCGGTTGGAATTAAACCCAAATAGATTTGGTTTGGAACATCATAAACACAAATAGATTAACTAATTGGATTTAACTGATCGCACCCTCCAAAATCCAAATAGATTTGGTTTGGAACATCATAAACAGTTAAACATAAACGTTTCTCATTTTGGTTCAATTGAAGGTGATATACGATGAAAATTAGATCAGAACTTTCTTTCTTTTTCTCGCTCGACTGTGGGTTTCCAAATTTATAACATTTAAGTCCATTTTAAAGGTTTTAATTTGATGATTATAAATTTATAATGATAGAAAAAAAAAATTGAAACAATTTTTGTATTTGTTTATATAATGATATAAAAAAACTTAAATAGGAAGTTAGGAAAATGTTAGAATAGAAAGAGAAACTACGTTGATGATATATAATAATACACTAGTCGTACTATATAATAATGCTACAGTCTCATCTCCACACACTAAAATAACAAACACAAAAAAAGTGAAACCAATAGAACCACTTTTGCTACAAAATTTTAAAGAACAACAACAACAACAATAGGGGCTTTCATGATCATTTAATCTGATTGATTATAAGAGAAAGAAAGGAGAAAAGCTTACCCAATAAGCAATCAAAATGGTGTTAGGATGGAGAAGAGCTTTTTGTACATCCATCCCTCCAGAAACTGATTCAGCCACCTTACCTCATCCCATGGAACAAGAGCTTAATGATGATGAATATGAACATGGCATTACTAGAAGTTCTTCAACCACAACAACAACTCCGAAATTCGGTACCAGATTTCCTTTCTTCGGTTCTTCCTCCACTCCATCCACCCCTCGCCTTCGGTCCAGCCCGACCCTCCGTTGTCGAACCACGGTACCGCCTCCGTCGTCTTCGCTACCCGCTAGCCCAAAGCTTCAATGTCACACGAAGAACAGCCCGAGATTTTTCCATCGGAATTCGAATCCTTCTTCGCCTCGCTCTCCTTCGCCGCTCGCGTTCCTCAAATCCAGCCTACGCCTCAACACGGTAAGATTATATTATAATCCTTTAAAGAATTGAAATCTCTACATTTTTGTATCCTGACTAATCCCGACAAGGTCCACAGACAGCTAAACATGCTGTCATAAGCCACAATCTGGATGCGTCAGGATTCGAACCCGTGGTAGATGGCATTAACCAGTACACCAGAGACTTGTGGTTATTTTAGTAATCGATTAGTTGAAGATTAACATGTTTTGTGAATTTGCAGCGTAGATGCGGATTATGTTTGCAGAGCGTTAAGAGAGGGCAAGGAATGGCGACGTTCACGGCCGAGTGCTCCCACGGTTTTCACTTCCCGTGCATCTCCGATCACGTGAAGAGGCAAGGGAGCCTTGCGTGTCCGGTGTGTAGTTGTCTATGGAAGGAGATGCCTCTGTTGTCCGTAGATCACGAGAACAACAATCGAAACAATCTGTTGTTCGAAGAAGAAGAACAAGAAAGAACTAGAGAAAAGCTAGCCACGAGTGTGAAGGATGATTTCGTTCCAAAACAGCAAACGTTACGACCTGATTTGAAGGTTTATAACGATGATGAGCCATTAGCGTCCTTGACGCCTAAAGCTCGGTTCATTCCGATTCCGGAATCGGATGAAAATTGCGATGAAGAAGAAGAGTTTCGAGGATTTTATGGCGGTAATGGAGGCGATATTAACAATAGTCCAATTGTTGATCATTTAAGTGAGGTTGAAGTTCGGATACTACCGGAGACGGCTGCGATCGCTGCTTCTAGAAGGCACGAGACGTACGCGATTGTTCTGCGAGTAAAAGCTCCGACAGGACCACCAGAGAAATCGCAACGCCGAGCTCCGATCGATCTGGTAACCGTCGTCGACGTCAGCGGCGGAACGACGAGCGAAAAGCTGCCGTTGATCAAACGAGCAATGCGATCGATCGTTTCGTCACTCTCGTCCTCCGATCGCCTCTCGATCGTCGCGTTCTCGTCCTATTCGAAACGGCTACTGCCGTTGCGAAGGATGACGACGAGCGGACGGCGGTCCGCTCGTCGCATCGTGGAAGCCATGGCGGTTCTAGAAGGTTCGTCGAACTCGAAAGACGCGGTGAAGAAGGCCGTGAAGGTTCTAGAAGACCGTCGCGAAAAAAACTCCATCGCCGCGGTCATCCTCCTCTCCGAAATAGTTGATGAATCGATACCATCTTCTTCCGTTTCAACGACTCGTTACTCTAATTCTCGGATCGACATTCCGATTCACTCGCTGAAGCTCGCCGTAACCGATCACGACGAATTGTTCGCGAAATTCGTCGCAAATTTACTAACCGTCGTGGTTCAGGATCTCCGATTAGAGCTCGGATTCGTTTCGAACTCATCCCCCGCGGCGATCGCCGCGGTTTATTCACGTAATCCTCAACCGACCGTTCTCGGATCCGGCACCGTCCGAATCGGCGAGTTATCGGCGGGTGAAGAACGCGAATTGTTGGTTGAATTGAAAGTTCCATCGCCGGCGGTGAGATCCCGCCGGCAACTCTCCGTCAGATGCTGTTACAAGGAATCATCAAGCCAGGAGGTTATTTTCGGTAAACCGCAAGCTTTGGCCGTACCTCTTCCCACCACCGTCAGATCATCTTCTCCCGCGATCCAACGGTTGAGAAACGTCTTCATCACGACTCGAGCCTTAGCCGAGTCGCGCCGGCTTACGGATAGAAACGACCTGATCGGCGCGTACCACATGCTCATCTCGGCTCGCGCCTTAATGCAGCAACAGTCCAATCCGGCTCTGGATAACGAGTTTATGGTCGGCTTGGAAGCCGAGCTGAGCGAGCTTCAACGGCGGCGCACGGCTCAGGCTCGGCTTCAGAGAAGGGGAAAGGTGGAAATGGCGGGATATGGGGTGGAAAAAGGTGAGCCGTTAACGCCGACGTCGGCTTGGAGGGTAGCCGACAAGCTGGCTAAAGTCGCGATGATGAGAAAGTCGGTAAATAGAGTCAGCGACTTACACGGCTTTGAAGATGCTAGATTTTAATGAGCTTCATTTTAGGCCCTTGTTTTTTCTGTTGATTACAATTTACACCCTCAAAGAATGAAAAGTTGTCAAAAATGGGAAAAATAAAGTGGTGTGGGCAGTGTGAGTATAATATGGACAAAGGGTACCCGACGGCCTGAGGCTTTTATATTCTGTAATCAATTGAAAGAAAACAAAGAAGATTGATTGACAAATGCTTTGGAAAGGGAGGGGCCTTTGTGTCTTTTTGTCTTCTTTCGTTTTCGACTTTTGTTTTCTAGCAGTTGTACATCATATGTGAAAGTGAGGTTTTCCGAACTTTAAGCAACCTTTTTATTACGAAAGATTTAACTTTTAACCATGTCGATTTAACATAGTTTTTTTTATGAAATTGATAAAAGTATATTCGTATCTAATTATCCAATTTTTATGATGGAATATACAAATTTTGTGAAACCAGATGAATGTTCATGTAATACCAGTAGTTAAACCAAAAGTGTAAGAAAGCATTTTGAACCCTTTTTCATTTTTAATTAGAGTTTATTACCCTATGAATTGGATTAGAAGTTTATTTCAATTGATCTTCATTTATAGTTGATTTAGAGTGAAGATTCTTTTTCCTATTTCATGATAATATCATTTTTATCGAAACATAACCCTACTTAATATACATATATATTGGATATGATTAAAGTGAAGAAAATGGCATCTTTTGTTGTTTGTTTGTGATTGCATTTTTATTTTTGTTTTTGTGCAACAAATTTGTCTTTTTAGTTGTTTGTTTGGGGGTATGATAGATTGTGTAAATTGTAGCAAATGAATACTCACATCCCTTTCTTCATGTTTTCTTTTGTGGGTAGCCAACAAAAGTCCAAGATGAGAATGATTCCAAATAAATCATGTGGATGTATAAATTTGAAATTCTTAAAATTTTCAAAAATCAAATAATCTTCTAATGTAATCTTACAAGATGAGAATGTTTCATATATATAGAGAGAGACGATTTAAGTAAAACGATATTTATTTAAAAGAATACAAGAACTAACAAAATTATGTGATCTTGTGAAAAGAACCACGCGGAAGACTTTGGCCGTGAATTAAGTCGCAATTGCATAAAGCATATATGATTTTGTACATTAATTATATAATTTTCTTAATTCACGTGTTTTTTTAGATGCCTATTGTTCTCATTTAATAATTTTACGGTTAATCCATTTCAAGAAAAGAAAAACATCATGAAAATAGATTTAAAAATTCAATTCTCCGTTTACAATTACATTTTAGAGTCTAATATATCATATAGATACACTATTAGTATTATATTAAGATATAAAAATAATCAGTCTATACTTTAAAGGATCCCAATTCATTGACATTGGGTTCGAGAAAAGAGAGGCTCCAACCACTTATTGCTTTTAAGTTAAGATTATAATAATGCATTAATCTTTTTGAAGTGTTTGACAAAAGCAAAAGTTGACTCTCTTTTTTCAAGTTTATTTGTAATTAATCTATATGTAATAAAGTTTATCCATAATTGTTACATATATTTTATATCATGAGCAATTCTATTTAAGAAATATAAAAGGATTATTCAAATTAAATGTAGGGATAGGTGTCATTTTAAAAAACAATTCGATGAGAAAATGGTCATAGTCTAAAAGTATCTTGTGTTCAATGATTCTAAGACAAAGTAGATATATTCCATGTTACATGTATTTGAATTGGTCAAGCCTTTTTTTTATCTTTCAATTTATAGTGTGTGACTTCCTTTAATTAGAAATAGTAACACATTACTAAACATCTTTTATAAGTATCCTTGATTAATATATTGATAGTGAGTGTGTATAAAATTTGTATAGGCTTAAATTGTATAAAGATTTATTGTCTGTTTTTGTTGTTCTTTTAAATTATCATGGTGAACTTTAGAAATCCATATCTAATGACTAATAGTGATTAGTAACGTGTATTTACATGAAATTGCTAATTTTTTAAGATCTACAAGATGATAAAATTAAGAACTTATAAAATTATAACAAGGTCTTAATAATTCTTAACTAGTAACTTAGGTCAATACATTTTTTTTTTGTTAAAGTTACTTAGTTTCAATATCTATAGGCTAGTAAAATTTAGGAATCTACAAAATTGTAAATTGTCAACAACCATTTTTGTAGTAAATTTCAGGATACCATAACTATGAGTCCTAACTTGAATTGAAATGATCTTTATATAAATTTCCAATTTTTAATTTGCACTTTTTTGGACAAAGTTTTTATTACTAATATTCAATAAATCACACAATTTAACCAAATATATATAGAATACATAAGAAATGGAATCTAGAGTACATTAAAAGGAAAGTTTAATAAGAATAAAATATAATAAGTACATCTTAAAGAAACGTATAAAATGCAAAGAAGAAGGAGACCTATTTACTGTTTTTGAAATGAATATTTAAGAGTATATTAGTAAAATACATGTTTTGTTCTATTGAGACATTTATAAAATTTTATAAAGTTAAAACTGATTAAATATGAAAAACCTTTGAAAAAGCAGGTTGTGCTTTGACGAAAAATTCACCAAAACATGAAGTTACAAGCCCATCCAATATGTAAAAACCTTCAAAATAACGTTTTTGTTTTTTTTAAAACCTCACAAAAACCCGTAAAAAATATATTGTGGATGCTCTGAACATTTGATATAAAAGTCATGCGAAAACAATTATTCTTGTTGGGTATGGATTCATACACCCCATCTTATGGATCACAAGACACCCTACCCTATAGTATTTATTACATAGTATCTTAAAAAAATACCTAGAAGTTTGAGCAATCATTTAATTGCTTCTCTCTCTCTCTCTAATATTATTCTTTTTTTTTGTTTTTTTTCCTTTTTATTAATAAATACTAATAAAAATTAATGTATTATAATTATTTTAAAAAAATTCAAATAAGTAAACTAGAAAGACAAATGTTTTGTTACTTATAAGAAATAATATAATGTTTATTATATAACTTTATAAATTTCAATAATGTGTATTTTAGCATATAATTTGCTTGTATATAATAGAAAAAAAAAATTAACTTGTAGATACTGAATTATAGGTTTTATATATATGTATGTAGGAAAATAAAAAAATGCTTTGAATATCTAATATATATATATATTGTTGGAGAGGTTAAATCATGTAAAAACCATTTTATTAGTGAAAACCCGTGAAAACCGAGTAAAATTTTTTTTTATATGTGTAACAATAGTTAATATCATAGTATTTGATTAAAAAAATCTTTAAAAAAATATTTTTGTTGGTTTTCACCGGTTTTCACTAATAAAATAGTTTTTTATTTGATGAACACTCTATTGTTGGATAGGAATATATATATATACACATTAATTTTTTATATTTAATTAAAAAGTCATCATTATATTTCTATAAAAAATTTGTAAAAATTAACTTATTATTAGATTTTTAATTTATATAAAGAAAACTAAATAAATAAATGGTTTTTGAATGTGGTCAAAATTAGTTTTATAATGTGATTAATTGTTAAAATAAGATAAGATAGAAGTTAGAGAAAAAAGTTGAACAATAATTAAAAAAAAAGTCAAAAAGTAACATTTAATATGCAGTAATTTAAGGGCTATTAGTAGGGTGGGGTGTCTCTCTCAACACCCATTCTTGTTTTGTACTGTTCTTTTTTATCTAGTGTACTAAAAAGTGATAATAAAACATAATGTTGCTTTTTGTAAATACTTTTCCCAAATAAAAGGTAACTTTTGAACTTTTCACATAAGTTCTGGACACTTTTTCATTGAATAAGAGAGCAGCTTTAATCGGACATTCTTAAGACACGACCACTAGAAAATAGGCCCATCTTCCATTTACTACTTTTTAAAATATTTTTTCCAATTTTATTTTCCTGTTAAATATTTATTCATTTTTGCAATAAAGAAAGTAAAAGCAAATCAATAATATATGTGATAGAATTTTATTAAAATAAAATGTATATTTAAGAATTATTTTCGAGAAGTCTGATGTCAACAATCAAGATAAGGTGTCTAAATAATAAAATCTTGGAACAATAAATTTTGACATATTTTTTCATTTTTTTGGTTTTAGTAAATTAAATTTGCACTTCCAAACATATAATTTTAAAATTTTAAGATATAAAACAAATTAACTTCAGTTATCCTAAAGGTTAATATAAGGATGGTCTTTAGAAGTGAAATTGATTACATTTTCTAATACAAAGACAATACATGAAAATTTAAATTGAGCTTGTTTAGTGGCAACAACCAAAAAAACGAAAAATTGGGTTAGATTAATTTATAAGCAATTTATTTTTGTCATTTCATATACAGATGTAAATATAATACAAACGTTCAAACATAACTTTTAATTGTTTATTGAATAAACTAAATCTAATGAAATATTTGTTCAAGTTAATGGTTTATGGAGTTATCTTTGAAAATATTATTTAAAATGTCTATAAATAAGACACTTCGTATATAAAAAAAAAAACAATAGTTATTCACTTAATTGATTAAAAAGCATTGAAAATGTGATGTTTCCATTCTCCAAAATTGATTTTTTGAAAATATATTCTTTTAAATTCATATTAGTATATAAAATATATTTATTACGATGAAATTTACCTTTTATTAATTTACAGACGTATATATATATATATTTTTTCTAACATAGACCCTTAATGGACTTCTATAGGATCGGGCCCAATAGACTTGGAATTGTTGGTCTAGCATCTAAGAATTGGTTACTTGTTCAATTGGTCATATGGTGGGGTAAAAAAATCATTCCTTCTAATTAGAAATTTTCAATCACATTTAGATACTCAAATACAATAGGTTATATTAAATCCAAATTATCAACATCCAGATTGGATGATCGATTATTTGGTGACACTCCAACATCTAATAAAATTGAATAGATCAAATCGAAGATATTGGTGTATAGTTCAGTTGACAAATGGACTCGAGAAGTTAAGTTTGCCTAAATATAAGACAGGTCATTGGTTTGATCTCCACTCCGTGAGCCTAAGCTGCTTAACTTAGCCAAAATGTCTCCCTGTACTTTCTCCTTGGAGGCTGTTTCCCTATAGAGCTGGTTGGGATTGCCATTCATTTTTTTTTGCCAAAAAACCATCCAACTACCTTATAGTTAATAAATATATAGAGATAATAATAGTTTACGATATTGTTTTAGTTGATATTTGTATACAATGTTTTTAGGCCATCCGCTGTGGATGTACCCGATGGCGTCGGGTAGCCTACAAGCCGTCGGCTTGTTTAGTGAACACCGGCGTGGATGGCGTCGGGTTGTTGCCAAGCGGTTTGTTCAAGTCGTTGCCCAAATAGCCGTTTCACCCCCCACCCTCCAACGGTCACTTTTTCCAACGGATACTTTATTTTTTTATTTTTTTTTCAATTTTAAATACTATATAAACCATACTATTTTTCACACATTTTCTACACAATTATTCACAAAATTTCTACACATTTCTTCTTCACAAAATAACCTATTCTTCTACACATTTCTTCCAAATGGATAAACAAAAGACTCCGAAACAAACGAAACGTTCGAGCCGACAAACCCAAACCCAAGTCCTGCCGACACCTTTGAGTTCTGCCGGTTCATATATACCACAAATGTCGAGTCCCACATACGCCCGCAATACGGATTGGGTCATCCCCCCATCCGCCGCCGTATACGATCCTAATTTTTTTAACACCAACGTTCCGCAATACGGAATGAGCCATGCCAATCTTTTACCGTTGATGGCTCAATCGTTTACGGGAATGCTCACTCATTCGAGTCACATGGCGTCTCAATCAACTCCGACTTCGATGCCAAATATAAACGAGCCCCGAGAAAGGGAAGAAAGCTCGCCCGACGTCGATGATGTACCCGAAACGCAACCAACGACACCGCCATCCCCACCACCACCATCGGGTACGAGCAACGGCAAAGGCAACGCCAAAGAGCCGAACGAGCCGAAAGACGCGAAAAGAAAATTCCCCGTCCGGGCGCCGCCGAAAGCGTGGACACCCGTGGAGGAGGTTGAGTTGGCAAAGGCATGGGTGGCGACGTCGGAGGATTCCGTAGTAGGTAACAATCGTTCGCAAGGTATCTTTATATATTGATTGTGTCATTTTGTGTATATAACGCAACTTACGAACTTTTAATTTTTTCATGTAGATGATTTTTAGGATACAGTTAGAATATCTTTCGAGCAACGCACGGGATGCCCACCAAAACACCGCACCGTGCATCAAATAAGGAGCAAATGTGTATCCTTGGGCAAATTTGTCCTAAGATCTTCCAACATCTACAACAACGTAAAATCGAATCGAAAAAGCGGCGAGGGTGATAATTGGTTAGCGAAGGCTCGCTTCCGTTACAAAGAAGAGCACAAGAAGCGTTTTCATCACGAACATGTTTGGGAGGTGCTCAAGGATTGCGAGAAATACATACGCACACCTCTCACAGGTGCCACCACTCGTCCCAAACGATCAAAGACTTTCGAATCCGGGACGCCCACCGACACTTCTGACGCACACGGTCCTTTCAATGTCGATGACGAGGACGAAAACGAAGACGAAGACGAAGAGGAGCGTCCACGGCCCATTGGTAGAAACGCGGCGAGGGATTCGACATCGGGTTCTACGGGAGGCGCCTCGAGCGAAAGCGTCTCCGGGTTGTTGAGCGAGTTAACCACGCTCAACACAACATCTCGAGAATTACTCAATCAGCGCCGAAGGGACTTGGACTTGCGCGAAAGAGATTTGAGGTTTCGTGAATCGGAGGCGGAAGAGAAAAGGGAATGGCGAGACTATAGGTTTTACATATCGTCGCATGCGCATCTTTCGGGCGGTGCGTTATATACAATGTTGGAAATGAAAGAGAAGCTACGACAAAAATACGGATGGGCGCCTCTCGATTGATTTTTAGTTTTTAATTTTTTAGATTTAACGCAATTTTTAGTTTTTAACTTTAAGTAACGCAATTTTAAGATTAATTTTAATTTTATTGTAACCTTTTAATTTTTATTTTTAATGTTAGTATTATTTTTATTAAAATTTTTAAATGTAATTTTTTAATTTTATTTTTTAATATTAGACTTGTTTTTTAAAATTAATTAAAATGAATTTTGATGGAGTGGGTTGCAGTGGGTCGACAGTGGATGAATTGGGTAGTTTTGGGTAAAATAGTGGAAAGCTGATGTGGCAGTTGAAACCATTGGGTTGCGGTGGGTCGACAGTGGATGGCCTTATAAAGAACTTAGGAAGATTTTTGAATAACTGGTTCAAACAATAATTTACTTAGTGGAAATTGGATCAAGATATTGGGTGAATCCAAATCCAATGGATAGTATTATCTAATAAATGGAACTAATACAATCCAAATACCAAGTGGATTAGATTAAATCGGTTGTCCAATATTAACTCGATCGATCGGATGACAAAATCCAGCATCCAAAGAATAACTGGATTCACTTAATGCATTGAACTTTAATCAACAAACATCAAACTTTGGAATAAAATTTTGAAAAGATTCGCTAAATGTTATGATGATTCTTACGTTTATTTAGAAAGCAAATTGCATGAAAATTGAATGAAATTTTTGTATGTTTTTTTTTTTAATTTTACAGACACATTTTCAAAAAATTTCTTTTGGAGGAACCATGGTGGAATAAACTTTGACCGGAGACATTAATTTTATCACATGGGTTACTTAAAAGAGCGGTTTAAAGGTTGGTTGTTACAAAAATGAGTATTTTTAAAAAACTTAGGGCCAATGGATAAAATGATCCCCATATTTGAAGATTGCAATAACTCGTAATAGAGATTAGGAACCAAATGCTCTTCTTTAAACAACCAAAACCAGTACGAGGATTCATGTTTACAAAAAAAGAAACATTATATCGAGAATTCGAGATGTAACAATATTTACTCTAGCTCCAATTATGTATAACCGTAAGCTAAAATTGTCAATTAACATAATACATTTAGTAAATCTGACGGGTGTCGAGTCCGGAAAAATTATAAAAGAAATATAAGAACTCAAAGCCTATTACCTCTAAACACAAATAAATTGTGATAGTGATAAGTAGGGTCGTCTCCTCAGGGACTCAGAGTTAACCGAGAGTCCAAGACGTGATGGTGTGCAAATCCTTTATAAACATTAAATAAAACAAGGGGGGTTTGGTTGATTTTAAACAAGTTAAGCATAAAATTAAACAAACTTTAAGCAATAAAAGGACGAGATCTAGTGATGAGCATGACCGATTTTTATAAGATTATGTATCATTGACTTACACACAACAACCTCAAGTTGATTCCAGAAAGGCCGTAAGTGTTGACACACGCCAAACACTCCGCTTGTCCTTAGGATTAAACTAGTACCAGACACCCGGTGAATTAGTTCCTAATTGATTAAGTCATCTCTAGTTACGAACATAGAAATTAACCTACCAATTGCATTATAACTGAGACAAGCACCAATCCTAGCTAACGATTTGACACCAAACCATTCAAGCTATAGTAAACAATCTCGTATGCAAGTCAAATGACCGGATGATCAAAGATGCAATACTTGCTACTTGTCCAAATTTCAAGAACAATTACGGATTCTTAAATTCGGATAGCAACTCATAATCGAATCAATAAAAATGAGGGATCCTACTCAAATTCGATAACACGATTACGAACAACAATTAAAATAGAGATTGAAAACATGGAAAGCAATTGAAATTGAAATGTAAACAAGTCTCAACATCATCTCAATTAAAACTAATCAAAATCTCATCACTAGAATTAGAAAACTAGCTACTCATAACTAAAACCTAAAACTTACAAATTGATCAGAATAAGTGAAAGATGAGAAACCCTAGATGAACCTCCAAAATTCGCTTCCAAAATCTCGAATTCGGCTTGTGTTCTTCCCTATTTTTGTTCTCGATCACTCTCCCAAATTCGTCTCCCCCTCAATTGACGGTTTCCAATGGCTTTTTATACTTCAATTTTGAGAAACCGCTGAAAAAGAAAACGTGGGCTGAAATTTGCATCTGACGAGACTTGAATCGAGACTTGAACCCTCGGAACAACCCACGTGAATGTGATTTCCAGATCGAGACTTGAGACGTGGGTTGAACCCTCGAAACTTAAGCAACTTGATTTTTTGAGACGCCAAAACAGCAAGTAACGGGACTTGGTCCGAGACTTGATCCGAGACTTGAAGCCACGGAATCTGAAAATTGAACATGGCAGCCATGGATCGTGTGTGGGACGAAGGAGATGAGAGAGGGAGATAGATGCTGATCTGAATGTGCTTGGGCTGATGTCTTTTCTTTTTCTTTCATTGGGCTTGATCTGCTTCCTTTCTTTTTTGCTCACATGGGCTTCACATGGGCCTTTCTTCTCATTCTTTTCTTTCCTTTGTTGCTGAAATGAGACCACAAGCAATTAGACATATTTCTTTCTTTCTTTCTTTTTAAAACTAGATGAAACAAAACCAATTAGAATGGGTACTTTGAGCATCCAATAACATTGATTTTAGGGTAAATTTGACATTAAAAATGTATAAAATTAGTGCTTATCAAAATCTTTATTGTGAGGACAAAACCATTGAACCTACAATGTAACATCCCGCCTACCTCAACAACAATATTGTCCGCTTTGCCCCACCGGCTCACGGCTTTGTTTCTGGCGACCTGGTGAAGACTTCCCAGGAGGTCACCCATCCTGGTACTACTCCCACCCTAGCACGCTTAACTGCAGCGTTCCTAGAACCTGCCGTGCATTAGGCCCCAAAACGCGTTGTTGTTAGGAAGGCCAAGATATTACTTATAACACCCAGCATCACTCCTGTCCACGGCCGATATGGGATACGCCTAAGGTGTTACAAACACCCCCCCTTGGGACTCATCGTCCTCGATGAGGTTTGCCCCATATCCCGAACGGCAAAGGAGTGGCTCTGATACCATCTGTAATACACAATGCACGAGAATAGGATAAGAATAGACTACTTACGAACTTCAACATTTATCATCATCATAATAACAGTTACTCAAACACTCGCGTACAACGCATTCATAGATCAGTAGCTAAGTGATTTATGAACTAATCATACATAAGCATCCTCGTTACCATCACCACAACTTTGAACAAACGTGAACTCGCAATCCTATTGCTCTCCCCACCTAAGGTTCTACCCAAGGTATGTATCGTATTTACTAGTTTGCTAAGTTTAAGTCTAGGCATACTACAGTGAATACCTAGTTCGCTTAAACTAAAGCTCTGATACCAACTTGTAACACCCTAAAAATCGGGGCGAACAAAAACTTTCAATTGCACAAAAGGTGGTATACAAATTGTAACGCCATAGCGTGAGCTCTTCCCAAAATGGGGTATAAGTAATGTATAATTACAATGTTTGTAATTGAATGAGTAAATACAATAACCAAACTAGTCTAGTTCCATCTAGGAAGAAGACTACAAAAAGGGTTATCGTCCACCAAAGTCTCGCGGCCTAAAGGACCGGTCTCTCATCTTTCCCCCATGCTCACTCAAGCCCGAAGCCTACTTGGGAGCGGCGTCCCTAGTACCTGAGAGACACATCGACACCAAACAAGTGTTAGGCTAAAGGAGCCTAGTGAGTTGTACAAGTAATATCATACGCGTAAGG
Source organism: Centaurea solstitialis (assembly GCA_030169165.1). Taxonomy (NCBI): domain Eukaryota; kingdom Viridiplantae; phylum Streptophyta; class Magnoliopsida; order Asterales; family Asteraceae; genus Centaurea; species Centaurea solstitialis. The sequence goes on along the minus strand of CM058040.1, from coordinate 5,816,115 downwards.
TGTATAAAGCATGTGAGATATACATGATCATATTAGCAATGCAATTGACATATTAAACCGGTTTATTATTATCTTCGGAAACCAATGGGAGCGACCCATTTCCCCCAACCAGTACGCCATCATTCGTTACTTCCGAACACCTCGATGCCATATCTATCATGACACCATCAGAGGCCCGCGCACCAAGGAGCAACCCGAGGGCCGGCGACATAGGGGCATTCCTATTTCAGAACCTCCCAAGACTGTTCGGTGAGGAAATACTGCGTTGGTTCGTCCATGTTATTTAGTTACAAACAACCCTGATGTCATATCTACCATGACACCATCAGAGGCATATACGTACTGTCTCAAAAGACTCATACATTTGTTTCCACCTATCATAGGCATACATCGAGGGTCTCAAGCCCTTTGCTCGTTTCATACGTGCCAATATACACGGGTATCAAATCCCATTCACATAGTTCCATAGTGCGCATAATTCCATACATTTCGCATAAATACAGTTCATGAGTAATTTCCTTGAACTAGACACAATAAGCATTTCATACTAGAATCATGTTCATCCACAAAATCAAACAAGGAAAGTAAAATCATCAAGATGATGTGCTCTCGGTTTTAACAAAATAGTTTTAACAACTCACCTTAGGGTTTTGTGACAAAACCCCCAAATTCCAAGATTAGGTCAAATAAGAGCACGAACCTAAAATCAAGTAAATCGAACCCTAGGTTAGTTCCATAACTTCTATATGTACATTAACCAACCCAAAAATGGTTTAGATAAGTTTACCTAGCCGGATCTTGAACAAACCCTAGAATGGAGGAGCACCAAGATCCAACAATGGAGGTTTGAGGTTTTTGAGAGGTGAAGAAGATGAAGGTGGAGGAGATCTAGCTTTCAAGTCTTGTTATCTTGAGTACCAAACCATCAATGGGATCTTGAAGGGCTTGAAAAATGGAGAAAATCGCAATTTCAACCAAAGAAAACGGAGTTGAGATGAGAAAGTTAGGTTAAAATGAAGAAAGAGGCTATTTAACCCGACAGTGGCTAGCGGCCGCTAGGCTTTTACTCTAGCGGCCGCTAGCTCCCCTAGCGGTCGCTAACTAATTTTTGTGAGGCAACAGAACCAAGAAAAACTCCCCCTAGCGGCCGCTAGACCAAAACCTTAGCGGCCGCTAGCCTGCTGCACTTTTTAGGACGAAAACTGTTTTGGTCATAACTTCTTCGTTATAGCTCCGATTTCGATTCCGAAAGGACCGTTGGACTCGTAATTGGATTCTCTAACATACTAAACTATAAAATACAAGATTTGATCCAAAATTATATTTTCAAAATCTTATTAAAGAGTCGATATCACAACCGAAAATTACGGGTGTTACAATCCTCCCCACCTAGATAAAATTTCGTCCCTGAAATTTGTTACTCCTAAGTGAATAACCGTGGGTATCTCCGTTTCATGTCTTCCTCGGCCTCCCACGTAACATTAGCACCTCGGTGATGCTTCCATTGGACTTTGACCATTGTCACCTCCTTATGGCGTAGCTTCTTCGTCTTTCTTTCTAAGATCGCTTCCGGCTCTTCTATACATCGGTTACCGGTGTCCACTCGAATTTCCGATAAGGGAATGACGTTTTCCTCCTCGGCCAGACACTTCCGTAAATAACATACGTGAAAGGTGGGATGTATCCCATCCATTTCGGGTGGTAACTCTAACCGATAAGCTTGTAGTCCAACTTTTTCCAAAATGGTGAACGGTCCTAGGAAACGTGGGCTAAGTTTCCCCCGTTTCCCAAACCGTATGATACCCTTCCAAGGGGACACTTTCAACATCACGCGCTCACCCACTTGGAAGTCTACGGGACGACGTTTCTTGTCGGCGTAACTCTTTTGTCGGTCTTGGGCGGCCTTCAAGCGCTCGCGAATACCCTTCACTTTATCCGCCGTCTCTTGTATGATCTCGGGTCCCGCAAATTGCTTTTCACCCGCCTCCAACCAACACGTCGGTGTTCTACATTTCCGTCCGTATAGTGCCTCGAACGGGGCCATACCGATGCTAGAGTGGAAACTATTGTTGTATGCAAATTCCACTAGCGGTAGATGTGTATCCCAATTCCCACCAAAGTCAATCACGCATGACCGCAACATGTCTTCTAGCGTCTGTATCGTCCGTTCGCTTTGTCCGTCGGTTTGAGGATGGTAAGCGGTGCTCAACTTGAGTTTCGTACCCAAGCCTTCTTGTAATCCATGCCAAAACTGGGAAGTAAATCGGCTATCTCTATCCGAGACAATCGATAACGGTACACCGTGTCTTCTCACGATCTCTTTTATGTAGAGTTTGGCCAATTTGTCCATGGGTAGGGTCTCACGCATCTCGAGAAAGTGAGCACTCTTCGTGAGTCGGTCCACGATCACCCAAATAGTGTCGTGACCCCTTAAGGTTCTCGGTAGTTTGGTCACGAAGTGCATGGTAATATGCTCCCATTTCCATTCCGGAATATCCAAAGGTTGCAAACTCCCATAGGGCTTTTGGTGTTCCGCCTTGACTTGAATGCACGTGACACACTTCTCAACGTAACTAGCTATGTCAAGTTTCATGACCGGCCACCAATAGTTCATTTTCAAATCTCGGTACATCTTGGTGCTCCCGGGATGTATGGAATACTTGGATTTGTGCGCATCGTCCAAGAGTAATTCCCGGTTGCCACCAAGCTTCGGCACCCAAATTCGGCCTTGAAACAGTTTAAGCCCGCGGCTATCCTCGGTCAACAACTCTTTTTGCTTCACCATCACCTCATCCTTGAGGTTTTCTTCTCGAAGGGCTTCCGCTTGACTCGTCTTGATCCTGTCCATCAAGCTCGACACCACACTAATCCGGTTAAGGGTCACACCAACGCTATCACCATAGTTCTTATGGCTCAAGGCGTCGGCGACTACGTTCGCCTTACCGGGGTGGTACAATAAATCGCAGTCGTAGTCCTTTAGTAGTTCGAGCCATCTCCTTTGTCGCATGTTGAGCTCCTTTTGGTCGAAAATGTGTTGGAGACTCTTGTGATCGGTGTATAGTGTACACTTGGTTCCGTAAAGGTAGTGTCGCCACAATTTTAACGCAAACACCACCGCCGCTAACTCCAAGTCGTGCACCGGATAGTTTCTCTCGTGGTCCTTCAATTGGCGCGAGGCATAGGAAATTACTTTGCCTCTTTGCATAAGCACGCAACCTAGACCCATCTTCGACGCGTCGCTATATACCACAAAGTCTTCCGTCCCGTCCGGTAGCGACAAGATCGGTGCTTGACATAACTTCTTCTTAAGCATTTGAAAGGCCTCTTCTTGCTTGTCTGTCCATAGAAACTTGGCGTTTTTCTTTGTTAGCGTCGTGAGCGACGAAGCAATCTTCGAGAAGTCTTGGATAAACCTCCGGTAGTAACCCGCCAAGCCTAAGAAGCTTCTTATTTTTGACGGGTTTGTTGGCGACTTCCAACTCATCATGGCCTCGATCTTCGCCGGATCCACTTTGATCCCGTCTCGCGACACCACATGGCCTAGAAATTGTACCTCGTGGAGCCAAAACTCGCACTTTGAAAACTTGGCGTACAACTTCTCGCCTCTAAGCACGTTCAACACTTCCCGCAAATGTCGCTCATGTTCGGCCTCATCCTTCGAGTAGACTAAGATATCGTCGATAAAGACTATAACCGACTTATCTAGGAACGGTCTACACACTCGGTTCATCAAGTCCATGAATACCGCCGGTGCGTTGGTTAAACCGAACGGCATTACTAAGAACTCATAGTGCCCATATCTCGTTCGAAAAGCCGTCTTCGGCACGTCGTCCTCTTTCACCCTAACTTGGTGATACCCGGATCGTAGGTCGATCTTCGAGAAGCACCCGGCACCCTGTAGTTGATCGAAGAGGTCGTCGATCCGAGGCAAGGGGTATTTGTTCTTTACCGTCCTCTTGTTTAGTTCACGATAGTCGATGCACATTCTCATGGAGCCGTCCTTCTTTTTGACGAAGAGAACCGGTGCTCCCCACGGTGACGAACTCGGTCGGATGAATCCCTTCTCGGAGAGTTCTTGCAATTGCGTCATCATCTCCTTCATCTCGGTCGGAGCCAATCGGTACGGAGCGCGCGCTATCGGAGCCGCTCCCGGTGTAAGGTCAATGTGAAACTCCACTTGGCGTTCCGGTGGTAATCCGGGCAAATCTTCCGGAAAGACGTCCGGGAATTCCCGCACCACATTCACATCGGCGAGCTCTTTCTTCTCTAACTTAGTATCGATGACGTAAGCTAAAAAGGAGGTGCATCCCTTGGCTAGGCACTTCCTTGCCTTAACCATCGAGATGGTCGTGTAGGCGCCCTTCTTCTTATCTCCATATACGGTAATCAATTTTCCGCTAGGCGTCGGTAACGTGACCATCTTCTTGCCGCAACCTATGTTGGCGTCGTGTGCGCGCAACCAATCGATCCCTAGCACTACGTCGAAACTACCGACATTCATGGGTATGAGGGTAGCGGAGAAAGGTTCTCCATCTAACTCTATAGTGCACCCCTCAAAGCAATCCCGAACGGTCACAAAAAACCCTCCCGCTACTTCTACTACTAATGCATCAGATAAGGGAGTGGTAGGCATAGTGAATTTCCTAGCTAGAGTATCATGCACAAAGGAGCGTTCGGCACCCGTATCAAAAAGAACAAGTGCAGGTATGGAGTTAACGAGAAACGTACCCGATACAAGATCGGATGCCTCTCTCGCCTCCGTAGCCGTCATCTGAAAGGCTCGGCTAGTCACCTTCGGCGGGACTTCACCTCTTGCAACGGAACCGCTCGAACCCCCGGTAGCCGCCTTCTTGAACTTCGGGCAAGCATCCCGATAATGCCCCGGTTCCTTGCACTCATAACAAACCGCCACTCGGACTACGCAATCTCGAGCCAAATGACCCCTCTTTCCACATTTCCCACAAGTATCGCTCGCGGGAGGGTCACGTCGGCATAGTCCAAAATGCTTGCTTCGGCACCGGTTGCACCACTTTGCCTCATTCCGGTATCCGCCCCGCCTCCCGTCTTGGAACGTCTTGCTCGGCCGGGCCGACGCGGCGGCCTCCTCAAACTTCCTCTTTTGCCCGGCTTGGTAACCTTCTACCCGGGCTTGGGTGATATCATCCTCGATCCTCAAAGATTCCTCGATCGCCTCATGTAGGGTGGTGACCCTTGCGATCCTCACCGCCGATTTTATCTCGGCCGGTAACCCACGAGAATAGGCTTTGATCTTAGACTTTTCATCGGGAGCCAAGTGCTCCACCATCCCGAGTTTCTCCAAAAAGTCCTTTGCATAAAAGGAAATGGGGTTGTTGCCTTTCTTCATTGCCCGGAATTCATCCTCGATCTTGTCGAGGGCTCGCTCGCTACAATATTTTTCAAGCATCTTCTTCTTGAATTCGGCCCATGAGAGCCTAGCATACACCTCCGGCGCGAGGGAAGAGCGGGTCAGGTTCCACCATGTGAGGGCCTCACCCTTAAGAAGGTGGGATGCGAATTTGACTCGTTGGGAAGAGTCGCATTCGCTAGCCTCAAAGGCCATCTCCATCTCACGGAGCCAATTTAAGCAAACGACCGGGTCGGTACACCCCCGGAACTCCGGCGGTTTACACCCCAAGAAGTTCTTGTAGGAGCACCCCTTAGTTTTCCCTTTCTCTTTGTCCCCGGTGATTCGGGTCTCCTCGGTGACCACCACCACCTCCGCATCCCCCGACGCCGTAGCGGCGTTCTCTCCCACCGTCTCGTTGCGTCGGTGGCTAGCATCACGATCCTCCAACATTTTCATGAAGGACTCTTGTTGTTTGCTCATGGCCTCGTTCACGGCCTTCATTACGTTATCAAGCATCCTCATCTCCGGGGTCACCTCGGTTAACACCGGGTTTGTGCTCTCGAGGTTGATCCTCGGAATGTGCTCCGTTCCCCCACCGAGAACGGGAGGCCTCGGTGGACTCTCAACCGTCTCGACCCGAACATGTTGGTCGACGGTCGAAGCGGTTTGGTCGGGTGGTCCTCTCGCGGCGCCGTTTGACTACGGGTGTTCGCCATACAATCTGTAATACTGAACGCTAGATTATTCAGTCTGAATAATACATGATTATTCAGACTGAATATGCCACTTTTGTAACACCTTAGGCGTATCCCATATCGGCCGTGGACAGGAGTGATGCTGGGTGTTATAAGTAATATCTTGGCCTTCCTAACAACAACGCGTTTTGGGGCCTAATGCACGGCAGGTTCTAGGAACGCTGCAGTTAAGCGTGCTAGGGTGGGAGTAGTACCAGGATGGGTGACCTCCTGGGAAGTCTTCACCAGGTCGCCAGAAACAAAGCCGTGAGCCGGTGGGGCAAAGCGGACAATATTGTTGTTGAGGTAGGCGGGATGTTACAGATGGTATCAGAGCCACTCCTGTGTCGTTCGGGATATGGGGCAAACCTCATCGAGAACGATGAGTCCCAAGGGGGGGTGTTTGTAACACCTTAGGCGTATCCCATATCGGCCGTGGACAGGAGTGATGCTGGGTGTTATAAGTAATATCTTGGCCTTCCTAACAACAACGCGTTTTGGGGCCACACGGGCTGCAGGTTCTAGGAACGCTGCAGTTAAGCGTGCTTGGGTGGGAGTAGTCCCAGGATGGGTGACCTCCTGGGAAGTTTCTCACCAGGTCGCCAAAAACAAAGCCGTGAGCCGGTGGGGCAAAGCGGACAATATTGTTGTTGAGGTAGGCGGGATGTTACATACAAGGTTTTATTAGTGTAATGAATTTTACAGAAATGAAAAATAGAAACTCTAGAAAGTTTGTTACGCTAGTCTACAATTTTAATTCAACACTACAGATAATTCATTTTTTGTATCGATTCAATAAGAACACTAAATATTGTGAGCTGGTAAAATAAAAGATTAACGAAATGTTCATATGTGAATCATTACAATCAATTTGAAAACACATATATGAACTCATTTAATAGTTTGTAACGTTGGTTAACACATTCTCGATGTTTTACATATGAACTTTTGTTTTGTTTTTTTTGAAGAGGTATCCCAGACCACATTGGGCCCAGACTAATCCTCGGCAATTTTTGGGCCGAAGCCCGACTGCTAAAGCATGCAGCCCGGGGTCGAAGCCCCCGTACCTCCAGAATGCGTCCCCCAGGGCTCGAACTCGGGTTCACCACTATGTAGTGCCCATGCCTTACCACTACGCTAACACTCTTTTGGTCATATGAACTTTTGTTTAACCTTCCCATTTTATTTACTTTTTTGATAATTAACTTTCTTATTTCAACCTGGCACGATGTTATATCTATATACATTTGGGTATATATTTAAAAGAAATTAATTAAAAAACCATTTTCAAACTTCAGATTCATCTCTTAGTCATTTCTTCTCTCAATATTTCAAACGTGTCACTACCTCTCTGCAAGTGACATCTCCTCAATTTGCAAATGAGTCAAAATATAGGAAAAAGAAGGTTCTAAACATGTTCCGCAAGTACGAAAACTAAACTTGTAGATTAGATAAAGGTCTGCAAGTGTCAAAATATAGAAATAAACAATGTTATAAACATGTTCCACAAATGCAGAAGCTAAATCTGTAGATTAGATAAAAGTTCGCAAATGACCTTTCCACTAGTGGTGACATGTTATCCAATTTACATATTTAATTTTTGCATCTATGTGGATCATGTTGATGAACTTCTTTTTGAACGGCAGTTAACTCACGCACACTCCCAAAACGAAGTCGACGACGTATCCAAGATCCATATAAGCACCCGACTAATCATCGACAAATGATGAACCGATCAAAAGGCCGACCGATGGTTAAGGTATCGCCACATGTTCACCCATGAATTAAATCCGAGTAGACAAGATATCATTCCCTATGCCTTCCAATGATGTTGGAGACCACTAGGGCTACTTTTTTTTTTTTTTTTTTTTACATTTTGATCTTCCCCAAATTGAGAAGATGCCACTTTTATGGATGTTAGGGGTGTAAATGAGTCGAGACAACTCGCGAGCTACTTGGTCAAAACTTGGTCAAAACTCGCCTCAAATAAACTCAGTTAAAACTCGATTCGAATTACTTGATACTCGACTAGATAAAATCGTGAGATACTCAAATTGATTTATATATATATACACATATATGTAATATGAGCGAGTTTCAATTGCAAACCATAAAAAACGTGCAAACCGTGCAAACTCATGGTTGCACACGTAAATCAATGAAAAATCTTTGGTAGAGTTGTTTAATATGATGAAAATGTTTCATATACTAAATTTTTTGATGGCATTGTTTCATATGAAGGTGTTTATTTACATAGAAATGAAAAAGTTTCACAAAAACGAGGAAAAAGTTTCATATGAATAAAAAACACCAAAATATGAAACAATTTCATTAAAATTTGATATTTATGAAACATTTTCATCATATTAAAAAACTCCATGAATCAATATCACCGATTTTACGTGTGCAACCATGAGTTTGTACGGTTTGCACGTTTTTTGTGGTTTGCAATTGAAACTTCCTCTGTATAATATTATTAATTATTATATTTATTAATTATAAAGTTTTTATTTAATTTGAAAGTTCACATGTGTTGTGTCAAAGTGACAAAGAGGACTTTTTAAATTTTAGAAAAGATTAATTATTTTTATTTTTTTATTAAATTGAAACATATAAACCTTAATTTATAATCTATCTCTCGTTTATTCTTTCTATTTCTTTAAGCATAGGTTCCCAACACACCTTTATCTGCTCTTTCCTCTCTTCACCACAGACAACTTCATTGTCGATGATGCCATGCCCGCGATCCTTTTTCTCTCTACTCAAATAGGCTTGTCTCGAAATCGGTTAAAACTCGACTCGAGATACTAACGACTCGGCTCGAACTACCTGATACTCGGCTCGGCTCGTTTACACGTAATGATATATTTGAAATTTGGGATTATTTGTATTAATTTCAGTGTATATAAAGTTGCAAAATTGAAGAAAAGCATTGGTTGTTAATATTTATTTTGAATAAGTTTCTGAAGATTATCCACAGTAGTACTCTGTTTGCCTCCCTTCCTTCTTTTCCAGCCATTCAACTGCATCTCTTTGAAAGATAAACTTGTTCATATTTCTGATTCTGTAATCATCAAGTTCAACCATCAATGGAGGTCTTACAGAAAGCAGCTACAGTTCCTCAATTTCATCAATTCAGCAGGCCAAACTGGAAACCTCCTAACCATCCATCGCTTTCTTGCTTCGCGTAAGTAACTTAATCACTTCAATTTCAACTATCAAACTTGTAAATTTTCACTTATTTCATACAAATGGCGAATGCTCCTCCGTACAGTTCACAATCAGATTATAGGTTTAGGATACTTGTAAGTTGTAATGATGATCTCATGATCAGTTGCCTAAATCGAAAAAAGAGAATGATCACAAAGGAAGGGAAATAATTCAACTGTGAATCGGAGGTAGTAAGTAAGATTAGGTTTTTAGTTTCTGATATCATCTTCATACGGAATTCATGTAGTTGAAGTTGATTCATGTATTCACATATGAATATGTATCATTGCTTGGCATTTCATCAAGTTAAACTGGCTAATTTAATGTTCATGTGACAACACCAGGTTAGGAGGTCACAATAACATTGAATTGCATCAGGTATCTATCAAACATTTCCCTTTTTTGCAGCTGATTTTTTTTTCTTCTTGTCTATCTGTTTAGAATTGAGTGCTAGTCTATACTGTAGGATCGGTTGCAGTCCATGGATGATGATGGATCTGAAAGAACTCAAAATGATGTTTGGCGACTTTTCACGCAAGCGCAGCGGAGTAAGTTGATATGAGGACTTTCATATTTAACCTTTTTACCTTTGCAATATTGTAGTCTTGATGAACATTGTCTCATAGTGTGACATTCATCGATAAAGTTTGTGAACTCGTTATATCATCTGTACACACTTTTGTAAAATATTTAACTATTTAGAAATTGTTCGATACTATCTAGACATCATGTACTTAAACAAGCAACGTGTCCAAGCTATAGAAGAGCTGGAGGAAATGAAGAGGGAACGAAAATCTTTGCTTGAAAAGATACAACAGCTAGAGGGTCGTCAGACGAATGCTTCCAGTGAAGAAGAAGGTAAATGGAGCCCTGCGGTTTTTCAAGTTTCTGATTCTTTGTGTTATTTGATTGCATTTTGTTTGTTGGATTGAGAACATTATGACTGTTTTATCTGTGGAAATGGGTTTCTATTGAATTGAGATTGTACAAGATATAAGCTTATATAGCATTCTTGCTATGTCTTAGTTAGAAATTTATACAGGGTTAAGCCCTAAATAGTAGAATCAAGGTTTAGTGATTCACATCATATTTTATTGTGTTTTAAATATTAATCATGGAATATCAGTTGGTGAAAGTCAATGATCATCCTGAATGCCAAGTTTAATTCAGCACTGAATTGGTTACTGATCCAAGAAATAATATTGTGTCTGATGCTCACCCTCCTTCTTTAATTTTTCTACCAGATCCATCTTCAATCAGCTCTGAATTGCTGCTTAGGATAGACTCGATGGTTCTGACTGGGATCCTTGACACTAGAGAGGCATCTGGCTTTCGAGGTCTATTGACCGATAAAAAACCTAGTGTAGCTGATTATTTCTCCAACATGATGTCTAAAAGTGATGCTGAGATTTTGGCAGAACTCCGTCACTTTTCAAACAAAAGCAAAATGTAATATTCCAAGATCAAAAGCAATTTCATATTATCATTGCAGGATTGTGGTATATCTATTTTGTGCATAGTAAGCACGTGTCACTATACTTCACTTAGCTGATCACACAATATATTCATATATCAACGGATGTAACGCTTATTTTATGCACTGTGCACAGTGTGAAGTGATTGAAATGGCACACAATTATGAAGATGATGATAGCTCAAAGAAAATTAAATAAATCAATCACCTTGTGCTAGATAATGCATCAATAATGTTTTGTGAATTGGCTTTTGAATATCTTCATCAAATCATTTTATGTTATTTCTCATTGCAAGATATTCTTTGTTTTCACAGGAAATGTTCACACATAATCCACATCTGTACAGAAATGGAACCAGTTGCCTCTGTTGGATCATTGGCATCATATATCACCTCCTTATCTCATGTCCTGCAAAGACAAGGAAATTTAGTGGAGGTTATCTTACCCAAGTAAAATGAACTTGTTTATATTATGGCTAGTGTTTGTCTAGTTGGAATGAGATCTTCAACCATCTATATCTATGCGACAAGGATGGAAGTTCCTAACTTATGGAATTATATGTATCCTTTTCCTCCTGAACAGATATGCAAGCCTCAACCTTGAGAAAGTAAAATCTTTACGAGAAATTGAGGCGGAGGTCTTTTCATATTTCAATGGTCAATTGCACAGGAACAGGATTTGGACTGGGTGAATCTCTCTGTCTGTGAATGTGTATTGAACCTTCTCCATTTAATTCAATTAGCTTTGACTAAATGTACTTTCTATTGTTACAGTGTTGTAAATGGCATTGGGGTTACTTTTATACAGCCTGTTTATTACTCATCCTTCTTCAGCAGTGAGAAGATATATGGCTACTCAAATGATTTTGAGCGGTTAGTAAGCTTTCTTGTTATAATGCTCATGTAAACTGCATGGTTGCATTTGTAATTCTGGCATCCTTTGCACATACTCATGAGGAATGTTTGCATGTAGTGTAGTAGTGTTTTTGTTAAGTATGTATGAGCATTATGATTTGATTATCTATAATCAACTTTGACAAGTTCCTATATACATATACTTAGTCCTAAATCCCCGGTAAGTAAAGTTGCTACATAGCCAAAAATTCACTGCCTTACTCTTGAATCTTTAGTGTCCATCTTTACTTGTCAACATTTTTCTTTTTTTAGTTTCTTTTGGGAATGATCAAATTCATGTAGTATCGGGTTTTCTTTGAGGATTCGTGGTGCGTCTTTATTGTATGAGATTGGGAGTTTATATTACTAAATTGTGCAGTGATTCTACATCAGCAACTTCCTTAGTTCCTTGGGAGGGAGGGGGTTGGGATGGAAAAAATTACTATAATTGTGACAAATAATTTCTTCATATTTTAAATGATAATTGTTCTTGCTATCTTGTTTTTGTTTTAATTGGTTGTTCACTTGACGGTGACAGATTCTCCTATTTTTCACGTGCTTCACTGGATTATATACTGAAAGCAGGAAAGCAGCCTGATGTGATACATATACACAACTGGGAAACATCAATTGTTGGCCCACTCTTTTGGGATATTTTTGTTAATCAGGTGCAAATATAAGACAATATATTACTTTGTGCCTTTTGGTTACGCTGGTGAATTAGGACTTCTTATTCTGTATATGTGTGTGTATATATGCCTACCTGAAATCTGGTTTCATCACCTTCAGCTAGGAAGCCTAGGCACTGGGATAATGCCAGCTAGGCGTTGTTTCGTGATATTTATATTCTTTGTTTCTGTTAAAATTATATTTAGTATAATTTAGGTTCATATAGGGAGTAAGACAAATATGGAATTTCTTTTTGGTTTGATTCTTTTGTTAATCATTCTTAAGACAATTCTGTCATTTCTTTAGTTATAATAATCATTCATATACAAGTATATTAGGAGGATAGAGTAGATCCTGCTATTTTGTTAGTCTATATATGTATGATTAGGAGAATAGATAGTCATGCCTGATTTGATATTTGAATTTGATCAGGGCTAAGTTGAGCGTAAATAGAGAGATGGCTGTTTCTGGAAATCAGACCGAACTATTGTTTACATTTGTGTTTTTCTTTTATTTTTCAATAAAATCATGTTGGGTTCTATCATCTATGACTATAGGTTAGAATGTTGGGATTACAATAAGCAAAATGTACACAAGGTTGATAGAGTGGACACATGAGTGTCTTGTATGGATTTGTAACAACACAAGGATGAATATGACTTAGCCACGGTTGGTTTTATTAACTTCTGATGAGTTACACTTTTAGCTATACCAACTAAGTTCAAATAAAGCATTTCATGGAGTTTGTATGATGAACCTTATATTTATTGTTTGAATATGCAGGGACTTGCTACTACTAGAATCCTATTGACTTGTCAGAACTTCAATTCTCAGGTAATTTTGGCATTTTATTTATTTTTACTTTGATAGGGATGCCAGTTGGTACACAATTTCTGCTGAGTGTATGACTTTAAATGATTTTAATTTTGCAGTGCCTTGAGCAACCTGATAAGTTGGCAATGTGTGGACTTGATCCTGCTAGACTGCACCGTCATGATCGATTGCAAGACGATAATAAACCTCATCTTGTAAATATTTTGAAGGTAATGAGTGTTCTCCGGTTGCATTTTGTCTCTCAGTTAGCTCCGTAACTATACCCGAGAATGATCAAAATAGTTGCTGTTAATAAATGCTCTATCTATTGTCCCCTTGGATGTTATCAACAAGTAAAACCTATTTCCCAATTCTTTTAATATGGTCATACTTGTTGATGTATGACCATAGTATATATCTTATTATGAAGTATGATATCTTACATGTTGTAATTCCTTTATATAACATTTTTGAACTTTAACTTATTTGACGGTTAGGCAATATGATCAGTATCCCTCTTGCAGGCTGGAGTTGTTTATGCGAACAAAGTCATAGTAATGTCATCGATACATTCAAAAGACCAGATAATTTCTACTCTGGGCCATGGATTGGAATCTGCCTTAGGCATTCATAAGTAAGTTGTGCTTTTGTGCGTTATCCATTTCTACTTTTGGATATTCCTGTTGGCTGTCCTTTTCATTTTACGGGAAACTTGATAGAGTTGAACTTTTGTTGGAACAATTTTTTTTTTTTTTTGTTGCTGTTATTCTGTTAATTTTGTGCCACTTATCCCTGTTATTTGGAACTTTTATCTCCACTGTATTTTGTTAGTGATCGTATGTGGCGGGTTATTTCAGGGAGAAGTTGTTGATTGCTCCTTTTGGATATGATGACTCAAACTGGGATCCTTCGCGGGACAAGTTTCTTCCACGGAAGTACAGTGCAGATGATATGGAGGGAAAAGCAGCGTCCAAAGTTGCACTACAACAGCAGCTAGGATTACCTGGGGATGTTTCATCCATTCTTGTAAGTGGTTGGTCTGTGAATAACCTTTGTTTACTAACCCCCTTGAGTCTCACTGCACTCACTTAACTCTCTCTCTCTCTACACACACACACACACATGCATACATGCATACACACATGCATGCATACATATATAGAAGGGTATTATATATATGTATATAGAGAAAGGTTCAAATGAGAAACATAACTTTTTAAGAGAACGTGAGAAGCAATCTCAGCCACTCATCCGGTCAATAAAGGCGGCTTTGACCGGTCCCCCCCCCCACCCCTTTAATAATCTCTACCTTCCCATGAATTACGTCAACCCTCCGTGATCACGTCCACCGTAACCGAAGATGAGTGGCTGAGATTGCTCCTCACGTTCTCTTAAATTGATATGCTTCTCGCATGAACCATCCTCTATGTATATATATGTGTGTGTGTATCTTAACAGATAGATGTTCGAGATACTGTAAATCATCCTCAATTTGTTTAAAACTAGATGTTGAGGGATTTCATATAAATTCTTGATCCTCTTTGTGTTTTCCTATTAATGGATATTAACAGATAGTTAGCATTTAACCATATTTTAGTGGCAAAAGAGTTGAAATTATCATTAAATATCCCATTACTATTTCTTGGCACTCAATTAATGATATAATTCATTTTGCATCATCTCCCCTCCAGCAAAACAAATCATCATGCATATTTAAGATGGTACATGTTATTAGGTTGGATGCATCTTTTCTGAAGATTCAAACGTTGATCTGGAGAACCTTAAATTACTTGATTGGGATTCTTCCAGGAGGGGCGTTCAGGTAATTACTCAACAACTTGATCATATAGAACTTTCCAAAACAGAACTATCATATGATGGTACAATTACTAGAAGGAAGATACTCCCTCCTGTGAAAAGCATTGGTCTTTGACTTATTTTCTAATTCTCATGAAGTTGATTTCTTTGTTTGCAGTTTATCTTTGTGGGAATTAGCAATATTTCTGGCACGACCAGCGAAATAGAATCCTTCCAGGAAGGTCTCAAGGTACAAATAAAATGACGGAGTTCCATCATTATACATTTTGCATTGATCTTTTATGCAACATATCAGATCTGTTGAATTTCGACTTGAGCCTACAATAAATGGGGAGTTTGGTCCGAAGGAATCTGAAGGAATAGGAATTGTCAATTTTCTTGACCAAATTTCATTCAACTGTTTGGTTTACATATGGAATTGAATTGAATTCCGTAAATTCCACCACAAGGGATAAGGAATTGAATTCCGTTCCATCCCATTTTCTCAAAGATCACAAAACTACCAACCTACATACACACACACACAAAAGTAATTTGTAACATGCACACATGCATATCACGCACATGGGCATAAAATACAAAAAACAACTTAAATTACTTGTATACACATGTGCATACCGTCTAGATAAACGGTTACTAGAGTGTCCTCAGTTCATCATCTTTTTGGGGTTTTCCATGAAACTCCCTCTCTATATATAATATTATATGTGTGTATATATCTGTAATTTACTCTTGATTCAGAAAATGATCGTTTAGATATTTTTCACATTAAATATAAATTTTATTAATTATTCATAGTTTAAGAAAATTTTCATTATTTCTTTCCAATTCATAAGCTCCATTATGTAGACCGGACAAACATATTTCAATTCATTTGATAAATTACATTCCATTTCCTGTCAACCGACCACTTGTTTTCAAACCGATAACATTCCATTAAGATTCTAGTTCCTTTGACAGTCCCCATTCCTTCAAAAACCATCCTGCAAACCAAACCCCCCTATCATATAAAACTTATTTTTCTGGCTTCTTGACTTGAAGAATACACGTTGTAAATAAAATTTTCGTCTTTATAACATATTCAGCTTTATTTAACTTTTGTTGGTGGTTCACTTCTTGTTTAATTAAACTTTAAGTGTTTATCTTGTGTCATAGCTGTTTAAAGAACGTCTGTTACTGAGATTGCTGGTGTAAATATGCTCTCATGGTGGTCTTGGTTCAATGTCATCCAAGCTTCTCACACATCTTGTTGCACAATTATGTTGTTGGATACAAGATTATATTCTACATCTACTGTGGCAGTAAACTTAATTTCAACAAATTCGCTTGAAATACCGGGATACTCATAATCGCTATTTTCTGTTTCCTTCAGGATAGAAATGTGAGATTTCTCGACAAGTATGATGAATCTCTCTCACATTTGATCTTTGCTGGTTCTGATATCATCTTGTGCACTTTCAACGATCCGATGATCCAAGTACTGGTATGCCAAATTGATGCCATTTTTTTTAATAATCTTATGATTCTTGTGTGGTTCATTGTATCGAATGTGCTTTAATGTTTGTTGTTCAAAGGACTATTTACTGATGAGATATTAGCATTAATGTAGCTCAAGGCCATAAAATATGGAGCTGTTCCGGTTCCTTTGAGTGTTGCTGACGACAAGTTAAGGTAAAGCTACAAACTCATCAAGTTATAGTTTCTTTTGATTGTTGAAATTAAAAAAAAAGGTGTGTAATATGGATGTTAATATGTTATATAAAGAAACAATTAACTTGAGGACGTGGAAATCATTGTCCTTAAGGTTGTGTTTGGTACATGGGACTAGACGACCACTGTCAATCACCGGTGATAGCAGGACAGATCTAAGTTGAAAAGCATGGGGAATGGGCCCCCATTAAAAAAACAAAAACAATTATTTTTTAACCTTTTACCTTAATTCCCCCAAGTAATTTGTCCTCTTGGCCCCACCAACGAAAAAAATTACCTCAAGTAATTTGTCCGTTGGGACAGGTTATTTAACAGAATAATCTTCTGATAGATTCTTTTAGATCTATGACCTTCTGACGGATTTAAGAACGCTTCTGCTTAGCAGGAGAACAACAAGAATGCATCAAAATCTGTAAGAAGGTAATTCATTTAAAGAAAATATATCAGAAGTTTATTCTCCTAAAGTCCCAGTGATTTATTCCACATTTACTTATTTAAATTGTTAGCTTGGTTGTATAGGCATTTTATCGGTCCTGATTCCCAGAGTACCAGATTGTCGGAATACATCATAAACACCTTTGCAAATGTTCCCTTAAGCCAAGCGCTCGATGAAATTGTGGGTATTTTATTTCTAAACAGAATCTTCCTTTCATTACTAGTTTCACCTATTCTTGCTCCTCTGCTAAGAACCGAAATATCTCGGATTTTTTTGTGTGTGTCAAAACCTGTAGAAGAGCAAGCGATCACAATGGAATGAGAAAGTAAAGGAAGCAATGTCAAAAGACCTATCGTGGGATGCAGAGTGCTACGATGTACATGTTTCAGCTTACACATCGTTAAGTAACTGAAATATGTAGGTATATAGAACATCTTTCCAAAGTGCTATGCTTGTAACCTGTTTTTTAAAACCTCGTCATATCTGATATTCTCATTTTCGTCACACTTTTCATTAGCCGGGGGTCTTAATTAAAAAATAGCTGCTCTACCCTTTGGATAGAAGTCAAGTTTATGTACATCTTACCTCCCCAGACCCCTATTGGGAGGGTATACTGTATTCGTTTGGTTTCCATAGATTGCTTTAGGTATGAAAAAGGTGTTTCCTTTCTTTAAGGTACATAGACATGTAATATATTAACGTGGATTGTGTGAAAATAAGAGTGATAAGAACATGCGACCAAAACCTTCATTGGTTTATTTGTATCAAAATGAATGAAATTTTATCAAATTCATGCATGAAGGTGATTGAATGTATATAAAAGTTCGAGAAGATGAGTGCAACTGTGCAAGTGAAGATTAGCTTGATGTTCGTGTTTGCAGTTGACAATCAACTAAAGGTGATGGAAGGTTTGTGATATCTTAGCCGTTAGATAAAAAAAAATCAACTCATCCAATAAATTACAAGTATTGTCACTGTAACTCTTATTCTCATCGGACCTAATTACCAATGATATAAGTCCTCAAAATTCTATGCAATAAGATTAGGAGGTGTAGTGAAATTGCTATTTGCTTAATATCCACTTTGTATAACATGGGTTAACATGTTGGGCCATCAACATTTTCTAACATCTGGTGTATTTAAACATTGTATTAGCAACAAAATCAGTATTTGATACTAAAAATTCATGACAAAACATTGTGACAATAAAGAAAACATCAAATATTCATCGTCAAGAAAACAGTTTGAACTTACATAATCCCAAAATTCATGTTACAAATATTCATCAGTAAGGGGACTTGTTGGTGTGTGGACAACATGTCCTACGACTTAGGACATGCCAAAGGTCGTATGCATCACTAATTTTACTTCACATGTGATGGATTTACAGTATTACATCAAGAACATCTTTATTACATGCGATAATGCACGTGAAAGATCCTAAAAGTGTAAAGAAAGACTTGGCCGACAACCTTGGTCGTGCCAAAGATCATATGCAATCTCTGATTTAGTATCACAAGTGTAACATATGTAATTAAATAGTGTATCAAACGTGATTGAATATTATTGCGTTCTCATAATATGAGGGTGTTTTTTGTTTGGACCTTTCCCTTCACTTGAGTAGTTTATATTGATTAAAGTTATTATATCTAATATAAGGGTTGGGTTCCCGTGACAAGTACCAAATTTGATGAGAAGTGATCATTAACTGTTAGATGAGAAATGGATGAACATTAATACATTATGATGAGATGCATTAAAATGTACGAAACAATTTGTTTTTAAGCTGCAATTAGCTCATGCCTTTAATTTAATCTACGTTTTATAAATTTGTTTAATTTATTAGCAAAAAATATTTAAATTAATTTATTATGGGGTAAATTACATATTTGGTCCCTGTAGTTTACTCTTTATTGCACTGTTGCTCTTTCTTTCGAAATAATTATGAATTTGGTCCTTGTAGTTTATACTACATTACACCGTTGGTCCTTGTAGTTTACACTATATCGCACTATTGGTCCCTACACTTAACAGACTGAAAGTCAGGGACATGGACCAACAACAGTGCAAAAAAATATAAACCACATGGACCAAATCCATAATTATTTCGAAAAAGGAACCAACAGTGCAATAAAACTAAACCACATAGACCAGATATGTAATTTTTCCCTTTATTATACTTTGTTCGAATTGAGCTAACGAACCAACAAAAAAACGGTTGTAATGAAACTGACTCGTTCTTCACTCCACAAAAATCGCTCTCCTATTTTGATTCTTGTTTGCTTTTCTGGATCGATCTAAAAACTTTTGATCAAAACTACTCAAAATTAAATTCACATCGATGAATTTTTGATCCTGTTTCATCAGAATCACGATCAACGTTATAGAGTGTTGAAAAATGAGGAAAGAAGTGGTGGTCGCAACCGCCGTGGCAACGGCGGCGACCGTGGCGGTGGCCGGGGTGTTGTTGGTCCGTTGGAGGAAACGAGACGAGAGGCGGTGGAGACAGACGCAGAGAATCCTACGGAAGTTCGCCAAGGACTGCGCCACTCCGGTGCCGAAGCTATGGCACGTTGCTTTCGATTTGGTCTCCGATATGCAAACGAGCCTCTCGGATCAATCGCAAACGGATTTCGTCATGCATCCATGCTACACGTCTTCGCTCCCCTACGGGTACTCTTTTCAAAACCTTACGTTTCAGATCCTAATTTAGAAAGGATACTAAATTAGGAAAGTGAACGTTGAAAGTTGAATTTAAGTTGTTCGTTCGATTTGTTTGTAGGAATTCATCAAGTCTCGTGAATTATGTAGTTCGTTTGTGAAAATACGATCTCGACTATTTTAATCATCTAAATCAGTGTTTGTATCCGAAATAGCACTGCAATTACTCGTAAATTGTATGTTGAAATCTGTATTGTGGACCAAAATCCAAATCAGAATACATTTGTTGTATGAAATGCACAAAATCGGTTGTATGATTCATTTTTTTACGTGTGATATAGGACCGAGGAAGGTTTGTATTACGGGGTGAATTTACGTGAAGATAACTTCCTGATGTTGCGTGCTCGACTTAGTGGAAAACACGAACAAATCACCGATCTGGAAAGAGAAGAAGTTCCAATTCCTCCTGAAGTCATTTCTAGCTCAATCAAGGTCCCAAGGAATTTCCTAATTTTACATCATTATATTATGTATTGTGTGTTTATTATGCTACCATAATATGCATTATGCAATTATGTAGTTATCTATGATAGCTAATGGCTCAAATTGATTATGAAAGATTGGATCATTTTTTGTCTGAATGGTGTGTTTCAGGAAGTGTTTGATTTCATAGCACTGAAGCTAGCAATATTCATCACAACAAATACAAAAACAAACCCTATTACTCCAAAAGGAAAATTGGGGTTCACTGTTTCTTTCCCATTACTTGATGGACCTACATCACCAACGAAAGAAAACGTTATACGATGGAAGCCCTTCTCTGCGAATGACGCAGTTGAGTTCAGTTTTACCCTTCTCTTCATTTCATTTTTTTCGCTTTTGTTTTTGCAAGGCGTGGGTCTTCACGGAAACAGCCTCTCTCTACTCTGGGGGTAGTGTTGTGTTGGATATGGTGGATTCATTTGGTTAGGTTCTTCGCCTCTGAAGGGTACAAATGTAAATGTAAATACAAAAGTTTCATTAGAATTAACAATTAGATTACACCAGGCTGGGAAAGAGTTGGCGAACGAAGTCAATGAGGCATTGGAAAAGCACGGAATAGCTTTGCACGTTTCTGCATTGGTAAGTTTTACTTGTAAGTATACTATAACCAAATGCCTTTGGTAGCACAATCTGCATAGATCCGTTATCTGTATGGGATATACTGGTTTCGTTTGGTTTAATTTATTCTACGTTACATTGATGTATGTATGATGGCAGGTAGATGCTACGATAGGGGATTTGGCAGGAGGTCGATATTTCAACAAGGCTTGTGTAGCTGCGGTTACTCTGGGGCTTGCTACTAATGCTGTTTATGTGGAATCAGCTCATGTGATCCCCAATGGAAAGGAATTCAAATTGAGTGAAATGGTTTTTCTCTTCATTTTTGTTCAATTTTTCTAGTTAGATGATCCCAAAAAGAATTCATTGTGATAACTAGTTTTTAAACATGTCAGGTTATTGACATGCAATGGGGTAACTTCAATACTCCCCATCTTCCTATAACAGAATTCGACATGGCTTTAGACTCCGAAAGCTCGAATCCAGGATCTCGGGTACAAAACTCCCACTCGTTCATTGTTATATATATATATATATATATATATATAGAGAGAGAGAGAGAGAGAGAGAGAGAGAGGAGTGAGAGGGAGGGAGGTTTAAAGAAAAACTCAAAAAATGAAAATTTGAAGAACACTCTAAACTGTATACACTTGAGCATACAAGTAATAAAGTTGTTTTTTTGGTTTTTATGCACGTGTATCCACAACTTAATTTACTTGTATCCGCAAATAAAAACAGTCTAGATGTAAGGCTACCTGAGTTTTCCTTAAGGGGTGTTTGTTTACCTTTTAACAGCTCTATTAAGTGGCAGTCTTTACATTGTTAAGAGGTAAATCCTATTTGGCAAAAAAAAGGAACTGCCTCTTAATGGTATTGTATACACACACATATAGACGAAAGTTCGGCTATGAACTCAAATTTCATTGTGAACGTGAGGACAGCCGAGAGCGCGACACGTGGCATATTCAATCTGAATAATACATCATTCATTATTATTCAAACTACATAATACTACATTAAGTATAATTCAGTATGAATAATACTTAATGTTGTATTATTCAGACTGAATATGCCACGTGGCGCTCTCTTGGTTGTCCTCACGTTCACAATGAAAGATGAGTTCTCATTTGAACTTGACCCTATAATATATACACACATGCATATATTATATGAGTTGGGTTCAAACGATAACAATACCTATTTAAAAGAACACGAGAACCAACAAAATCACATAAGATTTTGCATTAACTTTTGAAGAAAGCCACACGTGTGACTTTGGATGCAACTTGCAAAGTCACGTGAATCATATGTGATTTTGTACATGAATCATATATGATTTTATTGGTTCCTGTTTTTCTTTTAAATCGGAATATTGACACTATTTATATTGTACAACCTTTTAATTTGTAATTTAAGTGAATATAGTATAGCTGCAAATTTGTGTAGCAAATTTAAGTGATCATTTACTGTTTATACTTTGTTATTTTTACTTCAGATGTTTGAGAAACTGATTGGAGGGATGTATCTAGGAGAAGTGGTGAGGAGAGTGCTGCTAAAAATGGCCAAAGAAACTGCTATATTTGGAGAAATAGTTCCTGCTAAACTCAAAACCCCTTACACATTGAGGTAGTATATATATTTAAAGATTTTTAATTAGTTGGTTATGATCTCAAATATCATACACAAAAGGGGTTTGGTTTTAGTTTGCATCATAATAGAAACTTGACAGCCTAATTCATGTTTCTAAACAGGTCACCCGATATGGCTGCAATGCATCAAGATACATCAGAAAATCGTGATACCGTCCAAGACAAACTTTCGGAAGTTTTCGGGGTAAGCTATAAACTACAATAACGTGCATTATTTTCAACTCTCAATTTGTACACTTCACACAAGCCTGAGGTGTTCACCGCTTTGCCCTTGGGGTTGAACAGTGGCGGACCCAAAAATTTTGCAGAGCAGATGCACCTTTAAGGTTGATCAAATGCTCGTAAAGTAACTTTTTTTGTTGATTTCAAGGGATTCTTTAAATTTTTTTGGATTCTTAAGTCGTTTTTTAAGTATTATGTTTTTTTCAATGAACTTTTTTGTTTTTTCTGGCGTTGGAGAGTCCATTTCTTTCTCTTTTTTTTTGTTTGATTTCAATGATTTTTTTTGGCATTTTGGTTGATGTTACCACCACTCACGGTATAGTAGGTGCATCTTTCATTACCAAAAATAAAAAAAAGAACTTGTGAAAATTGGTTGTGGACCCGCTCGGTAACTCATGGTTGAGGCCAGATTTGTGTACATCCCATTCCCACCGGATAAAAATCACCTGTGTTAAATTTTCATGTGCCATTCATGTCCATCAGTCAGATTAATACACGTCATCATAGAGAGAATGTGAAACAGAATAAAATAAATTTAAAATATATAAAAATATGATTTGTCATTATTTCATTGGTTGGATAAAATTGTCACGGGAAAATTTGGTACAAGTGATTTATATCCTTACCAACCCACCTACAATTGGTGAGTGGGACATATAGAATTTGAGTTAGTTTCTGAAATAACTGGCATAGAATTGTTAACATTTTTGTTTGGAATCCTACCACCTAGATTACTTCCACGACACCATCGGTGAGAGAAATCGTGGCTGAAATCTGCGACATAGTAGCGGAAAGAGGCGCTCGTTTGGCGGGAGCGTGCATAGTCGGAATCATGAAAAAGCGCGGGAGGATCAACGAAAAGAAGAGCGTGGTGAAAGTCGAAGGCGGGCTTTACGAGCATTACAGAGTTTTCCGAAACTATCTACACAGCAGCGTGTGGGAGATGCTCGGAAATGCCCTAGCCGATAACGTCATGATCGAGCACTCCCACGGTGGATCGGGAGCCGGCGCCATCTTCGTTGCCGCCGCCCACTCACACGTTCACGAGTCCATCACCCCACCTTTTTCCCAAAGGAACTCGACCGTGAGCAGGGATGATCTAATGGACTCCAATATCGGTCAGGGTGATCAGATGGATCACAATGAGCCCACTGAAGATCACACGGATTCGATTTTTTGGAGGGAGGATCAAATGGAATCGACAGGAGAGGCGAGTGATCTATCGGCATCCGGTGAAGAATAAAGAGACGAGGACGGATTTATGGTAAAATGGTCCGATGAATCGCGAAAACAGTTTAGTTTCATATTGATTACATTTCTTTCTTGTTGCATGGATTTACAAAATAATGTAACTTGTTCATGTAACATGAAACCATTATATATGCACTTCTATCACTATTTTGGGCCTAAAGTTTGTGTCATTAGGTGGGTAAAAAGTTGGAGCCCAAGATTGTGGTTTGATGAGCCCATTAGTATATAAATATGCCTTCTTTTACTAATTATTCTCTAAAATCAATTTTATTATAATTTTGAACTTTTTATCATTAACTTAACACTACACAATCATTCAACAGTATTTAGGTTATCATTAGAATCCTAAAACTTTTGTAACAACAGATTAAAATGCGTAATTAAAAAACTTAGTTAAATGAACATGTCATATGGTTTAAGATTGTCTAGTATATGTTTCAAGTGAAAATTATTTTAATAAAGAAAATCGTATAATTATTTTAAAAGTAGTTTCTAGTTATATTCAATCTATTTGATTTACATGATTAGAAATCTCATCAACCCAAACTGAAGCATTTTAAAGCATCATAATAATTTGTTAATTAAATTAGTTACACATCCCTATCTTTCCATCTATTTTTTACACATAAAATTGAGCATTAATCATTTTGGATTGTTTTTGAAAGGTTGTAGCAAAGATGTTCCCTTGTGCCTAAGTGGTTTTAGGACCATGAAAAGGACATAACTTAAAACAAGTGTGACAACAAAACAATGGTTCATAACCCTTTGTCTTATGCATTGTTTTATTCATATACATCATTCCAACATCATTATATTAAGCTCTTTTATTTTGTCTCATGTCTTAAACTATCATGTTTATTATTTTATTAAAAAATTGTCATGCATATCCATTTAGGATTTTCAATTGTTGAAAAACCAATAACTTCTTATGTTTATTACCATCTTAAATCACTATTTATTCTCTTATGCGTCGTCTGGCTTTTAAAAAGTTTGAAATATTTCACATCTAAAAAATAAAGGAGGTAAGAGGTTTCAGGCATTTTCTTCAAAATAAAACAAACAACCTTAACTCTTAAGTTTCTAGACCTCTTAATTTTCGTACTTTAGAGGTATTTTCTTAAAAAGAAACAACCCCTTAATGTAATCAATCATAGGAAAACCCACGTGATCCCTTGTTATTATTCTTGTTTTTAGGTTAATCTTTCTAATTACAAATTTATTATTTAATTTGTTCCTTTACATGAAATTAATAAAATCTATAATTGTTTAACTAGTTGCTCATTTTCTTTCTTCTTTAACTATAATATAATTATAAGGGTAGCTCAACTCGTAAGTTATTGGGCTTACTTCCTAGTGATGAGTAGTTCAAGTCCTTTTAAGATTACTAGATTTTTGCATTACCCTTAATTTCAAGGTTTGATGAAATTAGTCGAGATATATACAAGGTGACAAATACTCATGAATATAAAAAAATGTTTTGGAAAAAAATGATATTGAATTTCACACAAAATCGAACGATGTTATAATTGGAAAAAATAAGAAAATGACTACATTTATAACTCGCGGATATAAGAAAACGACAATACATCCTCATAAACACCAAGAATTTGGTGTGTAAGTTGGACCACCATTTTGCATATCATGGCCATAGTATCACCTCTCATAGTAATATAATGTCTTTTAAAAAAAATTGTAAAATTATTTATCTAGTAATTAAATATTTAATTAAGTGTAATCATTTTAACAAAGTATTGGTTGAATGATATTATGTTATTTATCATATAGGGCTGGGTGTCGCATAAAACACACTAGATGACGAGTGCTTTCTTAACATATCATCTTTTGAAAGTATGCTCCAAACATTTTGGCTACTGAGTATTAATTTCAAAGGAGCATGTTTAGCTCTTGATAAAATTTATTAAGAATGTAGTCTAGCCAAAGTTCAGGTAAAACCTTTCAAAAAAAACATGGAAAATTGTTAAACCAAATACTGCTTTGCAAAAATACAACCCCCTGGCACATGGGAAATTGTTTCAAACCCATCATTACAAATCGTCCAATGCAAAAAAAAAAAAAAAAAAATCAATTGGACAACCACCCAAGAGGAAAAAAAATTCAATCTTTAGGGGTACTTTTAACTTCCAGAGACTCTTCAAAGCTCTAGTCTCCTTGGTACGCAACATACCCTTCTAAATTTTGCATAACACGATATACACTACAGACCCGTATATTGCTTCGTAATTTCATTTTCCCATTGCCACTCATCAACCTAATTTAACTTGAAATTGGTATAAGATGGTACTAATATGTACAGACCGAAAAAGTCAATTAAGTCAATACTAAGTTTAGTTGGTTGGTACATTATATAAGATTTTGTAAACTATTTATGATTGGTAAGTACACACTATTGTGAAAATGTCGGTATCGTACCAAGTCCATCTCTAATACATACGCATCTTCAAATTAATCTTTTCAATGCCGCTAAGCGGGGGTGATGGCTATGCCGAAGCTTTTGCTTAGCATGCTCTCTTTTTGTTGTTCAAAAAATAAATTCAGTTATTCACATATAAACTTTCTAATAACTTTCATTTGTTACCTTTTCACGATGTTCGATTTTTCTAGGTGAATCTTCTAGTATAAAAGCATTATATAGAGTTTTTAAGTTCAATTAATTGCTTGGAATCATCCTTTTTAGCTTTTGTAATACATTCTCCTTCCATTATTTTGTTTTATTGATTTGTTATTTTTGGAACCTAAATAAAACTTAGGGTTAACTACACCCATAAAAAGACAAATTATACAAACTTTTGTTGGATCCAAATTGACATTTGGGAAAGTGGGAAAAAACCCACTTTAAATTACATTAATTGTTGGGTTTATAAATAAATAAAATATTTGTATTTTTCAGTTGTTGTCCTCATGACAAACATAATTATCGATGTATCGGTTGACTAAACACTACGTATACTCCAAGCACAATTCATTATTTACAAATTAAATATTAATCCATGAACAAAAAAGGGTGATAAAACCAAAATAGTATCAAATTCCTATGAGATTTTTTTTGTTTGGATTTTAAATAATATGTTTTAACATTGAGTTTTATAACTTAACGATTTTATCATGTAGAAATTTTTCATCGTATGCTATTATAGTTTAATTTAGCTGTGATTCATAATCAAATTAGTGACGTTAGTATTAATTTATTAGGTTGTGCGTATCCATGGCTGGGGTTGGACGAGTTGATACACAGCAGCTTCAACAGTTTCTGCTACATGGTCGGCGGGTTGGGTTGCATCGGCTTCAAGCGGTGTGCCCACCGCTATGTTGTGTGTGTGTCGTGGGTGGGTGGGGTGTGTTTAATGAGAGGATTGAGAGGGTTCGTTTACTAATCAGAGAGGGTTTCAAACGATTAATTGTGGAGTTGAGGAAAAACTGATGTGACAGTGGAGTTGGGAGGGTTGGGTACGCATAGCCTTATGATTTATACAAATTTCAGAAAATTGTTGCAACCAACCATCCATATAGTAATAACTAAGGGGGGTGTTTGGTTAATGATAAAGAAAAAGAATGAAAATGACAATTGAAATGCAAGAGAATTAGAATAGAAATGAGCATTGTATTCATGTTGTTTGGTTAACTCAATATAATAAACAAAAATTTGTTTCATATTAAAAGAATATGTTCCTACCAAGGTTGTCAAACTCGTGAGCTTGATCGTAGGCTCCTACGAGTTTAAGAGCCTAGCCTACAAAAACTAGCCGACTCGTATATAGGCTCGTTTAGATGTAAGCTCGCGTAGGCTCGTACACTCGACTCGTAAGGTCGTAGGCTCAGCTAGTGAGCCGATCCTATGATTTGGACGACACTTTCCAAAAAAAGTCTAAAATAGCCCCTCATGTATAAAAAACCTTTCAATTTTAGGCTTAAAACTTTCTGTTGTTACTTCTCACTTCTCAGTTCTCGCCTCCCACACATCGACCTCACACTCTACCCTAACCCTCGGTAAGAGTTAAGACTTAAGACTATGTTATTTTGAGTATTGTTAAGACTTAAGAGTTAAGAGTTATGACTTAAGACTATGTTATTTTGAAATATGGATATATGTTATTTTGAAATTTGGATGTTGAAATATGGATGCATGTTTACGAAATTTGAAGTATGATCTTAAAAAATTCATATTGCCTTGTAGTATGTAGGATCTTACGATCCCGATCCTGAGCTTACGATCCGATCTTGCAAAGACAAAAACGATCCTAGGTAGGATCCCAATCTTAACAACCTTGGTTCCTACGACTTAGAAATACAAAAGATGAAACTATGTATGAGGAAGAAAAAAAAATAAGTATAAATAAAATTTTCATTCCCCCCAATTTGGTCAGGATTGAAAATTAATAGATCTATAGTATTGATTTTATTATAAAATATCAAACCAAACTACAATTTTCATTATCATTCTCATATACTACCGTTTAATACCCTCAACCAATCGCCCCCAATATCATGTATCAAAAATATTATATGAAAACAAAGAACAAAATTCTTAAAGTAATTATTTGTTTAAATTAATAAAGTAATACTACTGATATGTTATACTGAAGGATGTTAATAAAATTGTTTATTTCATAATTATATACATGAAAAAAAATCAGAATTCCATAATATATTAGGAGTTATGAATATAAGAAATAAAACCAATCACTCAAATTAGGCCAGGCGTAGCGGCTGGTGGGGTTGAGCGGGTTCGAACCCGTCGGGCTCAGTGGGTACCGCTACGATGTCAACGGGTTCGGGCTCCTTCGGTTTCGCCACACCGCTGAGTTTGCGTGTCTGTGTGTGTTGTGTGTGTGGCGTGTGAGAGGGTTGGAGGGTTGGGTACTAATCAGATAGGGTTCTGGAGGGTTAACTTGTGGGGTTGGGTACTAATCAGAGAGAGTTCCAGATGGTTAATTGTGGGATTTGGGAAAAAGCTGATGTGACAGTAGGGTTGGGTACGCATAAGCTTACAACTATACATACAAACACATGTAATCTACGTAAGTTGGGCTGAGAAATTACCTGAACAAAAAGTTTGAAGCTCTGAAAAAAGACAGAATCACCTTTAAAAAGATGTAATCTACGTAAGAATCGTTTGACACAAGTTTTTAACGTCTAATGGACGTAGTCGTCTCTACAACCGAAATCTTTGTCTCTATTTGTAAATTTTAAACTAAAATCGTTAATGAAGGCAAATTTACGCATAGTTGAAGGACTGGTTTTGTAAATGTAGTTTGAATGAAGCTTGGTGCTGTGGGAAGTAGTACCATAAGCTTACAAAGTTGTACCAAAGGGGAAAGGTTCGAGAAAGAAATATAGGGAGACATGGCAACGTGTTTTGTTGGCTCTAAGCTTTGTTTTTTATTGTATCGTTTTTCAAAATTAATGCCCTTAAAAAAATTACCACACTTCTATTTACAGGTATAATCCATGATAAAATCAGATAAAGATAAAGTATTTGTGGTCCTTCTCTCTAATTTCATGATAAAATTAGAATAAGAGTTAGTAGATACGATCGAAGATTATTGATTATATATATGATTAACGAAACCCAATGTGATTTCTTAATGTACGTAAAGGTAGGTTTGAATAAATCTCCCCACTTTCATTGTCAGTTGTTATTATTAGTGTTAGTAGTCGTAGCGTTAAAAGAGATTAGGAGAATCTCTCTCGTTAACGCAAACTTTGATTTGTTTACTACTTTTTAAAATCTTGTATTGATCATTACCTATTAAAAAAGTATATAATAGTTTGATTTTATATATATTATAGTTTTTAATATATTTTTCAGATGGAAATATGACGGAGGATGGAAGCATACGAAACCGACAGATGTGTTCAAGAAGAAAAATGTCGCATTTCATATTAGTTTTCAAGGCATGCAAAATGGTCGTATGAAAAAAGAAGGATAAAACGAGAACATGATCAAAATAAGAGAACACAAGAACAACCAAATCATTTGTGGTTTTGTATTAAAATGACACTGGTTACGGGACGTGTGCTACTTGCAGTACAGCCAAGTTCATGTTATCATATATGATTTACGTATGTTTTGATTTGAACCCGATTATAACTATACACATATGCACACATACACATCCAGACATCCACACACACACACACACATATAGGGAATGATTCAAACGAAAACCTTCCCTTTTGCGATAATGCGAGAATAATCCCTAGACCATCCATTATGTTATAATTAAAAATTAAAAGGATTAAAAAGAGTTTTTAAATTTAAATTAATATTAAACAATATATTAAACTACACCACTCAAATGTACATATGCATGAATTCTGCTTCTAATGTGATATTTGCTTCTGCTTTTAATATCACTCTGTAATGTATTCTTATGTTTTCATAAAAAAATGAATGACTCAAAATCAATAAAATATAATAACAATATTAATTCACATATCAATTAGTTGTATAATAACATAATATAATTTCAAGGTCTCAACAATAATCTAAAGAGCTTCTTGTTAGTGTACACAAAATGTTAACCTACAAGGCTGCTCATAATCATAATTGGTATTTATCTCTGCATATGTTTACAACAAAAGATACGATAATATTATCCCATAGGTAACAATTAAAACCAATAAAAGTTGATTGAACATAAAATCTTAAAATTGAACATAATTTCAACAAGAGCAAGTAAATAATTTGTTTAACAATTAAGTAGCTATCAAATTAAGTAATCATTATAAATTCATAATTGCATCTCCAATTAATGACAAACTTTACTTTTTCATTAGTCCACATGATACATCGGTTGTATTTATTTGAGCATTTATTTCAACAATTACATAAACAACAAAATATTATATCAAAATTAAAAGGATTGTAAACTAAAATTATTCAATAAAAGTTGCTAATCATTAATTTAAAATATTGTTTTAAGACTGTGTTTGGTAAATTAGCCGATAAGCTAGCTAGTATAGATGATAAGATAGCTTATGAATAAATTATATTTTACAAAACTAACTTATAAGTAATATTAATATTAATAAGAGTATAATTGAAAAAAACTATAAAAAGCTCTTAAGCCAACTTATGGTCCATTCAAACACATATTAGCTAATTGATAAGCCAATTTATAGTCCATTCAAACACATATTAGCTTATAAGCTAACTTATTTTTTGCCAAACACAACCTAAGTAATGTTCATTTTTTAGAAGTTATTATCCCTAGAGCTATGCGTACCGCATACCCAGGCTTAGCGGGCAACGCTACGGAACCATGGAGCTCGGCGGGCTGGGAGCCTAAATGGGTTGGGCACACCGCTGTTTTTGTGTGTGTGAGGGTTGGGAGGGTCAAGGTACTAATTAGAGAGGGTTCCAGAGGGTTAATGGGAGGGTTGAAAAAAAACTGATGTGGAGCTGATGTGGCAGTCGGATTGGAAGGGTTGGGGTACTGATAGCCTAACCCTTATACAAACATATACCCTTTTATATAACCTTTTTACCTTACTCACATAATCTTAGGGGTAAGCATTGGACTCGTAAGAACCGGCCCGAACCGAAACCGAACCAGGACCGACACCGGGACCGGTATTACTTATACGGTCCGATTCTCGGTTCTAAGAATCGGCCATTTCCGGTTCCGGTTTCAAACCGGGTTCGGTGCCAAATATTCATGTAAAAAACCGGGACCGGCCTGGAAGTTTAAGAGGCAACTAGTATCTTCATATAACTAAAAAACCTTATTAATGCCCATAAAAACCGTTTAAAAAACCATCCATTAGAGAAAACCGTTAAAAAAGCCATAGAGAAAACCATTAAAAAAAACCCTCAATCATTGGAGAAAACCGTTAAAAAAACCATAACCATTAGAGAACACCATAAAAAATAGGTCATTACTTATACGCATCAAAAATCAAGAAATTAAAGAATCAACAAATTCAATAATGAATTATAATTGGGTTGAAGATTTACATGAAACTCAAGTAAGTTCTTGGTTTATTGTTTTTATAAACTGTTTTCTTTGAAACTTTTTGTTAATCAATTAATTGAATCTTTGAAATTTTTTGTTGGTTGATTTGATATTAAACTATGTTGGTTGATACTTGATTTGTTACTAAAGTATCCATGTTAATATTTTGTTGGTTGATTTGTTCTTAATTGTTAAAATATGAAAAATCGGTTCCAATTGGGTTTCTGACCAAAAAAACAGGACCGGAACCGGCACCGAAACCGGAACCGGTATTACCTATATGGTCCGGTTTTCGGTTCTAAGAATTGTCCATATCCGATTCCGGTTTCAAACCGATTTCAGGCCGGTTCAGGTCCAATGCTCACCCCTACATAATCTATTCATGCACCCTCGTATAAGGGGTATGGATGTATTCTTTTTTAATGTTTTTATGCAATTTTAGTACGTGGACAAAGTAAAACTAAAAAATTGAATACGAACTTAACAAATTGGTGGTTAAAACAACATTTTGATTTGTTTATCGATTATGTTTACGGTTTTGGGGATAATTCTTCGAAATGTATTAAACTATCCCCAAAAATTTATTAATGCCCATAAAAACCGTTTAAAAAACCGGTAACAAGTCATCTGATACACACAACAGCAAAAAAAATAAAGTTTGATACATCAAAAAACACTTTTGGTAGTTGGATACACACAATAGATTTTTGGAATTAGTTTAATACATCTCGAAGAACTATCCCCTTCGGTTTTCGTATTAATATATATACATGAATTTTTTTTACTATTAAAAATGCAACATATTTTAAAAAGTTCTGTTTAGTGATAAATAATATTAGAGTATCTTGAACAGTTTTGCTATATTTTTTTTAAATAAAAAATAGAAGATTAAAATTTTTAATATTTTATCTATTGATCTCCAACAACTTTGTTATTTTAGAGAATCTATCATCATTTATTAAAATATACATTATATTTATTATCTTAATAAATTTTTAAAAAACTTTTAAACAATAAATTATGTTATTGGTGAAATACATTAAAATAATGTTTCTCTTTCATAATTTAAAGATTTTGAAGAAATATCTATATTTAGAGAAAACCTCAATTTTTCTATTTTAGCAAATGATATAACATTGCTGTTGGAATAATTTAAAAAGAAAAAACACATTTTTTTCTATTTTAGTAATGTTGTTAGATATGTTTTTATAGGCTGAAAACAATTACACTTTTGACCTTATAAAAAAAAGTTCAAAAACACGCTACTCACTCTCGATGGGCATAACCCCGTAAACGAGCTGATTCGTGCGATCGTCTTCATAACACTTTGGTCGATCTGGCGCCGGAGAAACAAGATTGTGCACGCATCGCAAGAGGAGGTGGAAAAGCTCCAACAGGAAGATATCTTCTCGGTGATTCAACGATTGGCAAACTGGTGGATTATTTCCAGAAAACCGTCGCTTATAGGGCTCTGGCAAAGTAGATTTTCACTTGGTTAATTGTGAGGGTTTTTATTTTTTATTTTTGTGGCTTGATTTCCGTGTTGTCTGTTTTTTGTTGGCTTCTCCCTTGTACTTGTTTTTCAGCTTCTGGCTGGATTTGGTTGTTCAATAAAGTCTGGGGTCGGGCGGCGGGGGTGATGGCCTAGCCGAAGCTCCTTGCCTCTCTTCCCTTTTGCCGTTCAAAAAAATATTTTAAAACTTTGTTTAAAACAAAAATAAAAGTGAAAAAGACATAATTTTTTTTTTTCAAACTTGAATAAACTTTCAAAACAATCAACTGCGGGAATAAAGGAAATACATTGATCATTTTTCGATCTCCCCCCGCCAAAAATGATGATCTTAAAACTCGGTAATATAAAAAAGTTCTTATTTTAGGAAAAGTTTAGAAAATCAAATGTTCCTTGGAAATGAAAATTTTAAGAAAAATTTGTTGAAAATTTCTAATCTATAAACTTTGCTCGTTGAAACTTGAAAGTTTCGTTTTTATACTATATTTATTTATTTGAACATCATTAAAATATAAATATATTAAATATTTTAAAACATATTTAATAGGGTTTATTTCACCAAAGTGTATCCAACTTGTCACGAAAATTATTATATGTACTGTACTTACATTTTTACCATTTGGGCTATCAAAACCTATCATTTAATGTATTTCATGATAAGTTTGATACACTTTCATGACAAGTTGGATACATTAAATGGTGGGTTTTGATAAAGTTGTATACATACAATGAACAATTATTAAACTCTGATATGTCAAATGGTAAAAATAAAAGTACAATACATATAATAATTTTTTGTGATAAGTTAGATACACTTTCATAAACTAAACCCTATTTAATAATACCAAATTTCTGAACATAAAAAAAGGTAACGCTGTGTTCTACGATGGAAAAAACAAGAAAATAAAAGAATGGATAGGAGAGAAAGAAAGAAAGAGAAAATGGAGAAAAAAACTTTTTTTTTTCGTTTTTGTTTTTGAAATAATAGAAAAAAAAAAATTCCTGTGTTTTTAAACAGGAGATAAAAACGAGAAAAGAAAAAGAAAAGAGGCTAATTTATCAAAAATATTTTTTAAAATTGTATTGTTAGATAATTTTGTAATTTTACTAAATTAGATAATTTTCTCATTTTTCTTGCTTCTTTGTTTTTTGATGCAAACTTAAAATTACATTCATTTTGTCTTAAATTTTTATCCATTTCTTTTATAAAATGAGTTTTAAGTCCTTGTAAAGCACCGGTGTGAGCTCTGAGCTCTGGTAGGATGCGGTATGTACCGATCAGGCTCGATACACGCTAGGTGGGATGGCTTCGACAAGCCGAGCAAATCGTTCCTTCTCTCTTTCTTTATCTTTTATTAAAATATATATATATATATGTATTAGTTATTCAATTTGATAGGTTGTGGTACTAAACAGAATGAGGCTGTGGTCCGCCGATGATTAAACATAATCACCCGTAATTAAAACATAATTTTCATTAAAGATTCTGACTTTATGTTAATTTGATAAAAAAAAAAACTATTTTAATAACAAAATCCATTCTCATCAAAAATTATTTAAAAAACACACATAGTGATCTCACTCACTCTCTACTCCCTTCCTACTTTTACCCACCCTCATCTCCTTCTTCTTCTTCGTTCCCCATTTCATTTCTTTCTCTCTCTAAAAAAAACCAGTAGAGAGAGAAACAACACATCACAATGAGGTTCCTTTTCCTCCTCCTCCTCCTTCCCTTACTCCTACCTAACTCCTCCGCCGGAAAATCTATCCGCTTGCCGGAATATTCCGCACTCTTATCCCTCAAATCCGCCATTACCGACGATCCTCAATCCTCTCTCTCCACCTGGAACCTCTCCACCTCCCACTGCTCCTGGTCCGGCGTCACCTGCGACTCCAGGCGCCGCGTCGTCGGTCTCGACATCTCCGGCCTCAACCTCACCGGAACTCTCTCCTCCGACGTCGGAAACCTCCGCAGCCTCGTTAATCTCACCGTTGCAGCCAACAGCATCGCCGGACCTATTCCGCCGGAGATCTCTCTCATCTCCGGCCTCCGTCTTCTCAATCTCTCCAATAACATCTTCAATGAAACGTTTCCGGCGGAGCTTTCTAGCCTCAAGTCTCTCCAAATCCTTGATTTATACAACAACAACATGACCGGCGACCTTCCGGTGGCCATCTCCGAAATGACGAACCTCCGCCACCTGCATCTCGGCGGAAACTACTTCTCCGGCGTCATTCCGCCGCAGTACGGCCGGCTTCCTTTCCTCGAATACCTTGCCGTCTCCGGCAACGAACTCACCGGTCCGATTCCTCCGGAAATCGGAAACCTAACAAACCTCCAACAGCTCTACCTAGGTTACTACAACGGATACACCGGCGGTATTCCGCCGGAAATCGGAAACCTATCGAGCTTAATCCGATTCGACGCCGCGAACTGCGGCCTCTCCGGCGAAGTTCCGCCGGAAATCGAAAAGCTTCAAAACCTAGACACGTTGTTTTTGCAGGTAAACGGCCTCTCCGGAACCCTAACGAAAGAGCTCGGAAGGTTAAAAAGTTTAAAATCGATGGATTTATCGAACAATATATTCACCGGAGAGATTCCGGAATCTTTCAAAGAGCTTAAGAATCTCACCCTCCTGAATTTGTTTCGTAACAAACTCCACGGCTCGATCCCCGATTTCATCGGGGAGCTGCCGCAGCTGGAGGTATTGCAGCTCTGGGAGAACAACTTCACCGGAAGCATTCCGAACCACCTCGGGGCGAACGGGAGGCTACAGATCCTCGATCTGTCCTCCAACAAGCTCACGGGAACGCTTCCTCCGAATCTTTGCACCGGGAACAACCTCGAAACCGTTATCACTTTGGGCAACTTTCTCTTCGGTCCGATTCCGGAGTCTCTCGGTCAATGCCGATCGTTGACGCGGATCCGAATGGGGGAGAATTTCCTCAACGGTTCGATTCCGAAGGGGCTTTTCGGGCTTCCGCGTCTCTCGCAGGTGGAGCTTCAGAACAACCTTCTCTCCGGGGAGTTCCCGGTGACCGAGTCGGTTTCGGT
Source organism: Centaurea solstitialis (assembly GCA_030169165.1). Lineage (NCBI taxonomy): Eukaryota > Viridiplantae > Streptophyta > Magnoliopsida > Asterales > Asteraceae > Centaurea > Centaurea solstitialis. Next base: position 5,779,564 of record CM058040.1, on the reverse strand, counting down.
GAGTCTCGGTCAGGTCAGTTTGTCGAACAATCGGTTGACCGGTCCGTTACCGGCGAGTATCAGTAACTTTTCGGGCGTACAGAAGCTTTTACTTGATGGTAACATGTTCACTGGTCGAATTCCTAGTGAAATAGGTCAATTACAGCAGCTGTCGAAGATTGATTTTAGTCATAACGGTTTATCGGGCGAGATCGCCCCCGAGATCAGCCAGTGTAAGCTGTTGACGTATGTCGATCTTAGCCGAAACCAGCTTTCGGGCGAGATCCCAACCGAAATCAAAGGAATGCACATTTTGAATTACTTGAATCTTTCTCGTAATCATTTGGTTGGAAGCATTCCGACCTCCATAGCATCGATGCAAAGCTTAACGTCTGTCGATTTTTCGTATAACAATCTCTCGGGTTTGGTCCCCGGGACCGGTCAGTTCAGTTACTTCAATTACACGTCCTTTGTCGGGAACTCCGATCTTTGTGGACCGTATTTAGGACCTTGCAAAGAAGGGTTTGCAGATGGCAGCCACGAACCCCATTCGAAAGGGTCACTTTCGGCTTCCGTGAAGCTGCTTCTTGTTATTGGATTGCTTCTTTGCTCTATCGCGTTTGCCGTTGCAGCCATTATTAAAGCTCGATCGATAAAGAAAGCAAGCAAAGCTCGATCGTGGAAGCTAACCGCTTTCCAGCGTTTAGATTTCACTTGTGATGATGTTCTTGATAGCTTGAAGGAGGACAACATCATTGGGAAAGGAGGAGCTGGGATTGTTTACAAAGGGGTGATGCCAAACAACGAGCTCGTGGCGGTGAAGAGATTACCGGCAATGAGTCGTGGTTCCTCTCATGATCACGGGTTCAATGCCGAGATTCAGACTCTCGGGCGAATTAGGCATCGGCATATCGTGAGGTTGTTAGGGTTTTGTTCGAACCATGAGACGAATTTGTTGGTTTATGAGTACATGCCGAATGGGAGCTTGGGGGAGATGCTTCACGGGAAGAAAGGCGGTCATCTTCTTTGGGATACAAGATATAAGATTGCGATTGAGGCTGCAAAGGGGCTTTGTTACCTCCATCATGATTGCTCGCCGTTGATCCTCCACCGTGATGTGAAATCGAACAACATCCTTTTGGATTCGAATTTCGAAGCTCATGTGGCCGATTTTGGGCTTGCCAAGTTCTTGCAAGATTCCGGAACCTCCGAATGCATGTCCGCCATTGCCGGTTCTTATGGCTATATCGCCCCAGGTATGATCTCAAGATCCTTGCTTTGAATGCTTCATAATAGCCTATTAATTCTTTCAAGATACTTCAATTGTAGTGCTTAATAATATCTGTTATAAGGTGTTGTTTACATGGGTTTTTCATATTATCGGCTTTGAATATGGTTTGCATCCTATAGAACATCAAATATGTCTAATAGACCGCATTATATGACTACCCTAAAGAACTTGTTAGGACGCTCAAAAACGCACTTCTAAGTTTTAACCGACAATTGTTTGTTCCAGTAAACTTAAGTCATATAAAGTAGTTTTGTAGGACATTTAGACATATTTGGTGTACTATACAGATTAATGTCATTTTACTTGTATGGTGTTCTAGTGTTCTTAAATCAAAGATTCAAGAATGCATCTTTATGTTGGTCTAATTGGTAACAAGATTGGATTTTCTTGATCAAGAATGCATGTGTATGTTTTTGCAGAGTATGCCTACACACTAAAGGTCGATGAAAAGAGTGACGTGTACAGCTTCGGCGTGGTTCTCTTGGAACTGGTAACGGGCCGGAAACCGGTTGGTGAGTTCGGAGACGGTGTCGACATTGTTCAATGGGTTAGAAAGATGACAGATGGTAACAAAGAAGGTGTTCTCCAAATCTTGGATCCAAGACTCTCCACCATCCCAATCCATGAGGTAATGCACTTGTTCTATGTTGGTATGTTGTGTGTTGAAGAACAGGCGGTCGAGCGCCCCACCATGCGAGAAGTCGTTCAGATCTTGACGGAGCTTCCGAAGCCACCAAACGCGAAGCCGACGCCAGAAGGAGATTCAACAGCGTCGGCAGCCACCACCACGGCTCCGCCATCGCCCACCGTGGAAGTCGGTGGCAAAGGTGATCTTCTAAGCATATGAAAATTTCACAAGATGAATTGGTTATTTGGGGTTATAAATTAGGGTTTGATGGGGTTTATGTAAGTAGGTGGTATTAGAGTGTAAGTTGTGCATAGTAAGATTGGTTGGGGGGATTTCAAGTTATGTATTGTTGTACTCTTTTCTAATTCTATCTTTAGAATTATGTTTCTTCACTCCTACCTTTTTTTTAATCCTTACTATTTGCACCTCAATAATGAAGCAATTATAGATACAAAAACTTAAAAACTATAGGGTTTAACATATAAAGATGGTTGGAACTCCATGAGAAATTGAGTTAACGTGTGAGAATTGGTTATTAACCGTTGAATGTACATATTGAGATGTATCGGATCAATGCTTGTATCAAACGTAATTCATGTGGATTTTAATCTTCAATGGTTATGAACCATTTCTTATGTTTTTTATGTTAACTAGACTTGTTTATGTCTCATGGTAAAGAGTATTTATAGTGCTCAGTTTAAAATTTTAATTACTGGATCTCTAAATGTGTATTTTAAGCTATGTTTGCTAAAAAAAGCTAGCTTATAAGCTAGTTGGTAAGCTAGTTTATAAGCTAGTAACATGTTTGGATGGATGATAAGCTACAAGCTAGCTTATAAGTTAGTTTTTTTGGAGCTTTTTGTAGTTTTTTTTTAATTATACCCCCACTAATATTGGTTATTATATCTTAAGATACCTTTTTTGGTCATTTTACATATCCATAAATTACTTTTTGTCAAACATAGTTTATTTATAAGCTAGCTTATCAGTTACTAGCTAACTTATTAGTTAATAGTTAGTTTACCAAACACAACCTTAATTTATTCAAACCACAAGGCTGTGACTTATTGTTAAGGCCTGTGGGGGAAGTGACTAGTTAACCCTTCTAGTTAACTCAGGGCAGTATGCTTTAGCTGTCGGTGAACCTTGTCGGGATTAGTCGGGGCAAAGCCTGTGATACCCTTGAAAAAAAAAAAACCTTAATTTATTCAAAATGAAAAATCTAACTTTAATTAGTATATAAATATGCTCTAATAATATAAATATTCAAAAAAACACTATGGTTGATGAAATGTAATATTATATGAATAAAATTGAATGTGATTTCAATGATGGAGGGTTATTTATGGATATGAAGTGAATAGAGAAATCTCTGTGGCTGATTAAAAATGAGCATTTATGACGGTCGACGCATGCTTATAACCACGTGCCCTCATTCATTACTACTTTCCAAAACCATCCTTCATTGAATCATTTCAATTTATGTCAAAATTAATAATAATAACGGCATCTCCTCTATTCCTCTTTTTAAATCAAAAAGAAAAAAAAAATAGAAATTTTTTAAGAAATTTTTTTAAAAGCAAAGCAAAGCAACTTTAAAAATTTTAACAACTTTAATATTAAAATATTAATAGTATATATTTTTTCTACAAGCATTTAATTTTCAATTCTTATTAAAGTTGGAAAAAGTTATAATATTATTTATCAGTTTTAAATTATGTTCTCGAAACTTATTTTACAAAAAGAGAAAAATATTTTTGTTTTCGAAACTTTAAAAAAAAATTAAGTTTCTTTTCAAAACTTTCCTTCCAATGTAGAAGGGAAAAGAAGAAAAAGATTTTTTATATGGTAACTATTTGGTCTATTTGGCATTGGCGAAACAGGGCGGTGCACTCGTCGCAAGAGGAGGCGGTTAAGATTTTCAAAGAGGACCTCTTTTCGGTAGTTCAACGCTTGGCGTACCTTTGGATTACCAATAGAAAACCCGAGATTAAAGGGATTTGGCATCATTGGGCTTCTATCCCTCTTGTTTTGTGATGCTCTGCTGGGTTGGCTTTTTTCTTTGGTTTTTGGTTTTGTAGGCTGCATCTTCTTCTTCCCTTGTAATTTTTGCTTCTAGCTCCTGGCTGAAGTTGTTTTAATAAATTGGTTTGGTTGGTGGGCGGGGGTGATGGCCTAGCCGAAGCCCCTTACCTTTCTTCCTTGTTTCGCCGTTCAAAAAACAAACTAGGGAGCAAGCTCTGGCAAGGCCATCACCCGCCCCTAGCCAACCAAACTTTAAATTGAAATAAAAATAAACTTAAACTAATTGAAAGAATTACCATGATTTCTAAAAAAATTACTAAAATTATTAAGATTATAAAATTATCTAACCCTTTATTACGAAAAAAATATATTTTTAAATGGTATATTTATAAATATAACGTCTTTTCTTTCCTTCATTTTCAAGAATACAAATAAATAGTTTTTTTCTTTTCGTTTTCAAAAACACAATGTTAATATTAAGTTTAAAAAAATCTCCCAATTTAAATCACTTGTTTTGTTCCTAACATGTTCCAATATTTTTAGATAAAAATAGGACAAAATTATTTCCTTTTAAATAAAATTAAAGAATCTTCCAAGATAAAATGGAGAAGGGATAGCGATTTTTCCCAAAATATTTATTCAATAAAAGATAAAATAAATGAAAAGAGAAATTTTTTATTAAATATATTAATATGATTAATGTAGAAACATTTAAAATGAAAAATATGATTCTGAACTTTTAACATTTAATTCTTTATCTTAAACAATTATGTAATTCTCTTTGTTCTAATAATGCTTTGAAGAAAACATTTAGATAATAAATAAAAAAAGTTTCTTTATATTAAAATAAAATATCACTACATCCTTCATATTGTCTATTGTATAAAGTTGACTGATTTTGGATGATGTTGTGTTCCACAATCACAACATGTGAAGACAACAATGGTGTTGTTATTCAGAAGAAAAAAACATTTATCGATATGAAATAAAAGAAAAAACAACTGTTGATTGTTTAATGAGTTGTACGATGTGCTTGATTGGTGGTACTTTGATCTTTAAATAATGACACAACGTTAAAACAAAAGGCCCTACAAAATTTTTGTTTCCAAGATTTGTCACATACCATGCACTTGCATTTTGCATATGCATATGCCCCCACCTCCCACCATTATTGTTTACTTCCTTTTGTAAATATTGACTATGGTTAAATCATCTTATGAGTATTTATTTGGATAAGAAGATTGATACCGACAATTCTAACTCTATAATCGCCTGTTAATTTTATAATATGAGAGGCATACCTGACTTACTCAGCGGTTATGGCTATGGGAGTGCCTTGGGCTCGAACCCGAGACCAATTCTTAGTGGATTCTGGATAATAATCAGAAAAATCCTTAGTGGTTTTGTAGAGGTTGAACTGCTAATCTCTAAGAAACAGTTGTAAAGACTCAAGTTTTATTCTCACTTGAGCTAAGCCCATAAGGTTTGAACCCCACACTCACCCTTATACAACATTTGTTTTTGAGTAACTATGATTTATGTCCCTATAGTTTGTTAAAAATTACGACATTCGTTTTTGTGTTCTCGAAAGTATGGTATTCTTTCTTGTGGTTTGTAATTCATTGTTGTTTTGGATCCTAAGCCTAACTTCGTTAAGGGTTACTTTTAAATATAAGGGACGGAAAAAGCAATGGACTACTAAACCACAAGTAAAATAGAAGCAATAATTGTAAGCCACAAGGGCGGGAAAAAAGTAAAAGAAAAACCGTAATTTTGATAGTACATAGACAAAAATAGTAATTTAAAACAAACCACAAGGACGAAAAACATAATATACCATTCAACTTTTATTGAAGTTGTCAGATAAATTATAAATGTCGACATGATATTGAAATAACAAAAAAATTAAAAAGATTTATGAAATAAGTGTTCTTTTATGCTGTAAAACTTAGGACAAATTTACAGTTTCATTTAGGAAAAAGTTTAGAAGAACTTACTGAATTATTTGATTTTAAATAGATTAAAGTCTCTGAACTACTTTTTGAATGAACGAACTGTTTGGTGGGAGTTTGGCGGGAACGGTTTTCGTTTCTTTGACAAATGAGCAATTATAAACGCATTTTTTTTGTTTCTTCAGTTAAATAAACGAACATGAACAATATTCTCGTTCGTTCATTTATGTTTATTAATGTTTGTTTATGTTTGTGTATTATATAAAATACATTTATATATGATGATATGAATATGATAATTATTAATAAATTAAACATTTAGAATTTATTTTCTATCCTTCTAAGTTTACTTGGTGTTCATTTGTGGTCGTTCGTTTATGCTTATTTGAATTTATTTTTGTTCGTTCGTTTATGCTCATTTAAGTCCATTTTGTCTATTGATTTAATATTTAATAAACGAACATAAACAAACTTGTACAAACACAACTTTTTAACCATGAACGTGAACAAAAACAAATGTTTGTTAATCGTTTTTAGTCTGGTGAAGTTAAACAGACGAACTTAAATAGACGAGCTTAAACAAACCTTTATTAATATGCATTTGCTTTGTTTACGGTCCGAATAAATATGAGATAATATTTATATCTTCTAAAAATTAAAAGCTATTTTTAATTTGAAAGAAAGTCTAAAATTAAAATATCAAAAAGACAAAAACATGAGATTTAGAATTCGTGTGGAGGTAGTTGATGCTTCGTGATTTCACATTGATTTTTTTTTTGTAATAATGTTTCAAAAATGGTAAAATATTTATTTTTAATAATCAATTAATAAAAAATAAATTTATTATTATTATGGTGTTTTTTAATTACTTATGAATAATGGAATTTCATTCTATTCTAAACCTTACAAAACAAACTCTTCAAAATTATCCAACACTAAATCCTTCTAAAGAATTCAAATAATCAGAAATATATAATCAAACTTTAAGAATTTAAAGAATATAGTTAACAATAAACCTTACTTTAATTTAAATTCTTCTAAATAATCTCAAAACATTTATTCTTTATATTATACCAAAAGTAAATAATAAACAACTAATTAATCTGTCAAATCCTTTACATAAAACAAGAGTGGGACAACTTTTATGAACACCATCACTTTTTTGTGATTGAAAAACAGTAAGAATCTAAGAAAGTTGAAAGGAAACACATGGGACTTGACTTGATTTTGGAAAAGATTTTTTTCACTCTGTCTCATAACTTTAACTTTTATCTTTTAATAATATATTTTCAAAAAAGTAGGCCAAAGTACAAATCAGAAGAAAATTGGGGGTTTAAAAAGCAAAATATGGGCTCCATCATTGTACCCATTTTCTACCTTGTCATATGTGGGGTTGGGTGGGTGAATCAAGGTGGAAGGATAAAAGGGTATCCCCAAGTTTTACTTTTTTTGCATTCAGACCACAAAAGTTTGATAATTTAAAGACAAGCAATGAGAGTTTAAAGATTGTTCATTTTACACCTTCTCATAGAGCCATATTGAGTTAGGCTTAATTCATTAATATATTTGTAGTAATTCACTAAACAATACGTAATTATGGTAATTGATTTATTACTTTTAACTGATTATGAGTAAGTTTTTAAGTTGATGATCTGAAGGACAAGATCACCAATCAATCCATCTGTCGTATGTAGTAGCCATATTCTTTACTCGTCAACATTTTGATTGTTTTCAAACATCATTCTCGGCATTCTCTTTTATTTAGTATCACAACTTTGAACACTCTTGATAAGCAGCATACTGATAATCTTTCAATTGATCTCAAAGAGAAATATCATAACACTTTTCAAAGTGCTCATAACTAGTGACTCAAAGAGAAATACACCCTCTACGATTAACAATCAATGACATTTTGCTCATATTTCTTTCATCAATTGTACAATTATCCTACCAAGTTCACTCTCGATTTTCCTTCAAAATACAACCCACTTCAAACCACTAATCACCACCATAAGATTCGTTGCTCAAAAATAACTCCTTAAAAGACATGGCATCATTTGGAATTAGGTTTGGCCAATTCAAGTATGTAGAAAGAAGCATATTTCGTCATTCCAAATTAAAAAAAAAAATCTCAAATTCAGGCTTTTATCCGTTTAAACAAAATCAAGAGTTATAAATATTGATATGCTATCCATAATAGATTCACTACTTCAAATTTCTTTGATAAATATCAATTATAACTATGTTCATTAATCAATCAACCAACCAAACAAATTATATTTTATTTTCATTTTTGAAAAGAAATAGAAAGTAAAAAGTTGAAGGGGGGTAAATTGGTAAAAACATAAAAGATGGGTGAAGGGAAATAATAGAAGAATGTGTAATTATGGAAAAAGGGTATCACGGGGTAAATGATTTCAATCTCAAATAGAAACAAATACACGTGCCTCTTTTTCATCATTCTTATCTATATAGTGTAACAGTGGATACAAAATAAATAATGTACGCAGTTGTACTATCGATTAATATCATCTATATTTGGCTTAAATACTTATTTATAACTAAAAAAATAATTTTTCAAGACTCAATACCATAATTTTTTATTTTTATCTTAATATGATGTTCGGTTTGTAGTAAATGTTTTGGAAAAATAAAATTCGTCAAAAGAATTTAATTTTAAAGGAAATGTTTTCTTTTTTTAAATGGCAAGTTAACATATACACGTTTTAGCGGTATCAAACCTCTTTACGGGCGATTCCACTAATTCCCTGCGACCTGGCCCTGCTTATGGCTGAACCCGACCGACAGGTTTTAGGGTCCTATGGACCAACCTGAACCGGTTCCAAACCCAGCTCCGAATGACTAGATCCAGAGTCTGGATATCGCAGGAAAGTGTCGCCCGTGAGAATCGAACCCTGGTAGTGTGGCTTTCTCCCCACATCTCCAAGAATGTTACCTACCCAAATGAAGTAGCCCCCTTTAATTTTAAAGGAAATGTAATGAGATGTTAGGTTTTAATATAACCTGCTTGACTAACAGAATTCAATGATAATGAAAACTGTTGTTTGGTTTGATATTATATAATAAAGTCATTTTCGCAGATCCATTAGTTTTAATTCCTGACAAAATTGGAGGAATGAAAATTGTACTTCTATTTAGTTCTTTCTTCCCACATGCCGTTCCATCTCTTGATGTTAAATGGAACATCAAAAATATTTTTAAGTTAGAGAAAATTTCTTTTAATATAAAACAAATTTTCATTGATTATATTGGGTTAATCAAACAACATCAATACAATGCTCATTTCTATTCTCATACTATTGCATTCTCATTTTCATTACCTAAAATGAACCTTGACCGTCTGAAATTTGTTAAAGGGATTTAAATCCCGTCTGTTAGGTTCACATAATATAATTTTAGAATTAGAATGATAAATGACCAAAATACCCGTTTTATAATTTTATTTTTTAAACAACTTTTTTTTTTATAAAATAGTCATTAATACTTTATTATTTCAACAAAAAATATTTTAATAAAATAATTATTGATTACTTTAACATGTAAAATATATAACATACGCAATTTAAACATAACCGTAAGAAAGGAACGACGGGAGAGAAGAGAAAGGGCTGGTTATGGGGAGAGAAGAGAACGACGGGAATGACGGGAATGGTTGGAGGACAGTGACCAGAAGAAGACAGACGACCAAGAGAAGGCCAGAGAATGAAACCTTTTTCTTCACATGATTTCCGGAGGATTGGGACAGAAGGGCTCTGGTCCGTTTGTTTCGGCATTATGGAGAGATTGAATATCTATATGTGGCAGATAAAAGAACAGCAAAAGGAACTAGGTTTGGATTTGTTCATTTCAATCCACGTGGTTCTTTCGATGATCTGAAAAGACTTCTGAGAACTATTTGTATTGGAAACTCTCGATTAGTCATAAACAGAGCAAGATTCGTTAAGAAGCAAGCAGGAAGATGGCTTGAAGATAAAAATCAAGCTTTTGTCAAGAACACGAAAAGAGACCCTCCTCCACAAAAAAACAAGTTCTTTCCCAGCAGGCTAGACGGTAGGTCCTATAAGGAGGCGGTAATCGGATCCTCTGTTAAAGAGGTTGGAAGCAAGGGCACTATTCGCGCAGATATAAATGAAAGTTTTTTTGGGAGACTCCAAGCTTGTTGGGTGGGTAGGGCAAGGAATATTAATCTGTTGCGCAATGTCTCAAGATTGTTGAAAGAAGATGGTCCGGGCATGTGTAAGCTTCAGTATGCAGGAGGTCTCTCTGTAGTGTGTGAATGGTCGAGTAGAGAGGTCGCAGCTCAAATTCTAAAAAATCACAGAGTAACCTTGAATAACTGGTTCTCTGATCTTCAACTTTGGAAAGAAGGTGTTGTTCCACAAGAGAGGCTTGCTTGGGTAGAAGTTGATGGTTTACCAATCGAAGCTTGGAAAGATTCAAACTTCCGAAACATCGTTGCAATTTTTGGCAGAGTGATGGAGGTGGATGACTTATCGTTTGATGGTTCTATGTCTACTACTTGTGGAGTTCTTGTTCTTACGAAACAAATGGAGGACATTAATTCTGTAGTAGAAGTGGAGGTTCTAAACAAGGTTGTCAAAGTTAAAGTGGTCGAGGATCATAATCGATCCTTAATGCTACAACCGTTGCAATCCATCAGCACCGGTAGCATTTCAGAAGGAGAAGATTCGTTTGAGGAGAGAACCTGCATCACTCCGGTAACTCTTTTGAAGGGGAGGATGTCGTTCATGGCGATGAGGAAGAGGGTGACTCTGGAACCGGTAAGTCGATGGTGCCGGAATCGGAGTCGTTTCTCCGGCAAGTTGGAATTCCAATGGAAGTAGGCGGCATGGGATTCGAGGAGTCTTGCGGCGATTTTTCCAAGGAAGGAGGTAGAGGAATCGTCGCCTGAGCATAAACAAGGAGATATGGATGATGCTTTTATTTGTGGTGGGCCTTCTAGGCCTTTTTTAGACTCTTCTAAAAAGGGTCAGATCTCTCCCAAAAAAATTAAGGCCCATTGTGAGTTGGATGGAAAATCAAAAAAGGCCCATTCAAGTAAAAGGAAAGGACTTAGTTTCTGCGTTCCTAATTCTTCTTCTTCAACCAGTTCAAGCACAAAAGACATAGCCGATTCTGTAGAACCTGGATTCGACTCAAATTTTAGGGCTCAAATCGGAGTGGTCTTTGAAGAGATTGGAGATGGCAAGGGAGACATACGTAAGTAGTGGTTTCTACCTCCATCCTCTTGGTTTCTTTTTTGCTTCTAATGGATTTGAATATCATTTCTCTTAACGTTTTCGGGCTTCGAGCACCTGGCAAACTTAGCAAAATCAAGGATTTTATTAAAAAGGAAAATTGCAACCTTCTAGGGATTCAAGAATCGAAGTGTGAAAAAGTCGACAGTAGATATTCGATAGTTGTGGTTTCACGATAATTGTGATTTTGTGTTTAAAAAATCCTCGGGCTTGGCTGGCGGCTTAATTGTTGTGTGGAATTCTAGTCTTTTCTCTAAAGAGTTGTATTTTGAAGGTTCAAATTACTGTGGTGTGGGTGGAAGCTGAATGGGGATTGACAAAAAAATTGGTTTTTTAAATATACATGGCCCCCACTCTAAATTGGAGAAAGAAGTAATGTGGGAAGATTTGTTGAACTTATTGACTTCTCACGACTTCATTTGGGTTGTGTATGGAGATTTTAACTCTGTCAGAAGTCAAGAGGAAAGGCTGGGTACTATTTTTGACGCCCAAGACGCTTCTGGCTTCAACATCTTCATATCCAGGACAGGTCTTATCGATATCCAGTTTGCAGGTAGACGATTTACAAGATACAATAAGCAAGGCAATAAGATAAGTAAACTGGATAGGTATCTCGTCTCGTCGAATTTCTTTTCCTACTGGAAGGATGCCTCAGTTCATCCTCTTACCAGATCAATTTCAGATCATTGCTCGATCTTGTTGAAAGTAGGAGAAGTGGACTACGGCCCAAAGCCATTTAAGGTTTTCGATAATTGGCTTTCAAATGATGAATTTCATCAGCTAGTGATAGCTTCTTGGGATTCCGGGAATTATTCAGGAAGTGGCGATGTCATTTTTAAAGAAAAGCTCAAAAAATTGAAATTAGACATAAAGGAGTGGGCAAAGAAGGAGTTAGCTTTCAGGAGGAAAAATAAAGAAAGCATCTTGGAAGCCTTAAACAAATGGGATCAAAAGGCGGAAATTAATGCCCTTGCGGTTGGTGAATGCCAAAAGAGAGAGGATCTTCTTTTCGAGCTCCTTCAGATCGAACATAAAGAAAGCTTGGAGCTTAAGCAAAAGTCCAGAATTAAATGGTCGGTGGAGGGTGATGAGAATTCAGCTTCCTTTCACTCTTACGTGAAGCATAGATGGAGGCATAGTAAGTTGAAGGGTCTGATACATAATGGTGAATGGCAGGAAGATCCCACGGTGATTAAGAAGGTTGCTAAGGAGCACTTCGCGAGCAGATTTAGTGAAATATTGCTAAAAAGACCCAAGTTTTTTAACAACAATTTCAGAAAGTTATCACAGGAGGATAATGATCTTCTTGAAGATCCTTTTTCGAGTGCTGAAATCAAGCAAGCTGTGTGGGACTGTGAAGGATCTAAGGCCCCAGGACCGGATGGATTCAATTTCAACTTTTTAAAGAAATTTTGGCATGTGCTTCAGGAGTCTATTATTGCCGCGGTAAAGCACTTTGAGCACTCTAGAAAATTGGCGCGGGGCTGCAATGTGTCTTTTGTTGCTTTGATACCAAAGAAATCCGACCCGCTGCTTATTTCGGATTATAGACCTATCTCGCTGCTTGGTTGCATGTATAAAATCATCGCCAAATTGCTTGCAAATCGGCTCTCTCATGTAATGTCCAAAATTATTAGTATCAATCAGTCGGCTTTCCTTAAAGGTAGGCAGATTGTTGATACTGTTCTAATTGCAAATGAAATTGCCAATTATGCTAAGCGAAAAGGCTTGAAGTTGATGTTATTTAAGGTAGATTTTGAAAAAGCATTTTACTCGGTCAATTGGGCTTTTCTCATCTCTATTATGGAACAAATGGATTTTGGACGTAAGTGGTGCGACTGGATCAAAGGGTGTATCGCTAGCGCCTCAATCTCTATTCTGATGAACGGCTCCCCTTCGGAGGAATTCCAAATGACGAGAGGTCTTAGACAGGGAGATCCCTTATCCCCCTTCCTATTCTTGATTATCGGTGAAGCCTTACAGATGATGACGTTGGAAGCTTGTGAAAAAGGTCTGTTTAAGGGTATTAAACTTACGTCCAATAACAGGAATGTCTCCCTCATTCAGTATGCTGATGATGCTTTATTTTTTGGTCACTGGTCAAAAAGGAATGTAAATAGCCTTATGAAGCTGTTGAATTGTTTTAAAGAAGCGTCGGGTCTCAAGATTAACGTTTCCAAAAGTCGGATTTTTGGAGTTGGTATAAGCCACGAAGAAGTCTCAAACGTTGCTAGATTTTTCAAATGCCAAGCATCCTCGCTTCCTTTCAATTACTTGGGTCTCCCTATTGGAGACAATATGAATAAAAAGTTAGCTTGGGAAGCAGTGACCGAGAGATTTAATAGCAGATTAAATCTCTGGAAAGCCAGATCGCTTTCGATTGGGGGCCGAACTACCCTAATTAATTCTGTTCTAATTGCTCTTCCTCTGTATTTCTTTTCAGATTTTAAAGCTCCAGAAGGTGTTGTAAAAAAGCTGGAAAGTATTCGGAGACGTTTCTTTTGGGGGCTGGAAGAGAACAAAAAAGGCATTTTCTGGGTTGCGTGGAACAAGATCATGGCTACGAAAGATCAAGGGGGTCTAAACATTCAAAGTCTTAAAATCAAGAATTTGTCGTTACTTGCAAAGTGGCATTGGAGATTTATAAGCAAAGGAGAAGCACTATGGAAAGAGGTGATTTCCGAAATTTACGGGTCTGATGGTCATGCTAGACCAAATCAGATGGGAAATAGTGTGTGGAACTCAATCTTGGAAGTTAACGATATCATTGAGAAATCAGGTGTTGGCTTAAATTCTGCTTTCCATAATCCATCGCCAATGGTTCTTCTTCTTCCTTTTGGGATTTAAAAGCTACTGCCGCTGCCCCGAAACTCAAAGAGCTGTTTCCAAGACTTTTCGCTCAAGAAGTTAACAAAGATGCGTTTTTTAAAGATAGATGGATCTTTAACTCAGATTCTTGGTCTGGTAATTGGTGCTGGAGATCGAATATCAGAGGGAGAACTTTCACAGAATCAAAAGACTTGGAAGACCTTCTCAGAAAAATGAATTTTAAAGAAGATGGGGAAGACTCTTGGATTTGGAATATGGATGTGCATGGTGTCTTTACGGTGAATAAGTTGTCAAAGCTTTTGCAAATAAGGATGGCGCCCCCGCAGGTTTGCGATTGCCCGAATTTTTGGTGCTCGCTAGTTCCTCTAAAGGTCAACGTTTTTATATGGCGTATGTTGATTAATGCTTTACCAACCAAAGTTAATTTACAACGGCGCGGGATTACTTTGCCGTCTGTCGAGTGTGGCCTTTGCGGGTTAGAGGAGGAAGACTTGGATCACTGCCTGTTTAGATGTTCAGCGATTGAGGCGTTATGAAGGAAAGTATGGGTGTGGTGCGTCATGGCAGGTTTAAGGTCAGATTCGGTTCTTTCCTTTAAAAAATACATGCTTCCTCTTGATCGTCACAATTCCAGAAATGAGTTGATTCGCTCGGTATTTACGGTAACGGTCTGGTTAATTTGGCAATGGAGAAATAGAGTTGTTCATTCTTCGCAAGATGAGGTGGGTAAAATTCGACAGGAGGATATTTTCCCTGTGGTGCAAAGGATGGCAAACCTTTGGATCATATCTAGAAAACCTGCTCTTAAGGGGATTTGGCAACAAGGATTCTTCCCTTCCAGTGTTGTTAGTTAGTTCCTCTTTTTCTTCTTTTTTTGGGTTTTTGCGTTTGGCCTTCGTTGGATCCTCTCTTGTATTTTGTTCTTGCTTTCAGCTTCTTGCTGGAGGTTTGCTTTAATAAAGTTGTGGTTGAGTGGCGGGGGGTGATGGCTTTGCCGAAGCTCCTTGCCTCTCTTCCTTTCTTGCTGTTAAAAAAAAACATAACCGTAAACCAACTTACCTTACTAGATCGACATTAAAATTGTTTCAAAAATCATTAATTTATTTCAAAATACATGTCCCAAAATATGTATATGCCACCAAAATAAGTAATGCCACCAAAAACAAAAAAAAAAAACATATTCAAATACATGTTCCAAAAACCACTAATAACAACGTAACACAATTATTCTTGTAACATATACCTCACAAACTCTTATCGAGCTTCTCCTTCGTCACTAAAGAGACTCTTGTCAATTAATCATGACATGCTCATAAGTACCAAAACAGATTTCTACTATGACCAATGACGGATACGAGATATTTTTCATAATGAGGGGCATCTTTAAGGTAGATTAAAAATCCGTGATTATCCGATATGTTTTTAGTTTAATTCCACCATTAAAACTTCTTCTTGGTTGATTTAAAAAGACTTAAGTTTTTTTTTCATTGATTTTGAAAGACTTTTTAAGTTTTTCGATTGATTTCAAGAGTTACTTTTAGCCATTTTGATGGATTTTAAGTTATTAATTTATATTCAACTTTTTAACGGGCCCACCCCATAAACATAGTGAGTCCACAACGGAATCCAACAAAACTTGCATGGGACCGACACTATTTAGCTTAAATTATTTGATTTGGAGTTTTTATAAATGTTTTAGGACTCGAATACCTTTTTCTATCTCAACAAAAAAGCAAAACGCTTCGAAAAATAAGCGGCCGCTTATCAAATTTTTACCGGATAAACGTTTAACGGCAAAAAATTCACGTTCAACTACCTTACCGTATAACATCTTTGACCTTGAAAACAGATTGTTGGTAAGCATTTTAACTCAGTAAGAGCTTATCGGGTAAAAGTCATTTCTCACACTTACCATGGTAATAGTTGTGGTCCTTGGCTCCTTGCCTTGTCCCTTACCAAGTAAGTTTCTCGATCCTTACTATACTCAATCAACAAAGTAAATGATATCGGTAAACTCGTGCCTCAACCATCGTATCATAACCGACCCACAATGGTCCCAATTGGCCCCAGGCTAGACCAGGCCCACTTTAGCCATCTCTAGACTCTTAGGGATCCTAACTAGTCCTAGCCCAACCTTCAAACCCATTTGCTCACATCTAATGGGTAGTTCCAAATTGGATTAACAACCAAAACCTTTTTTAAACTAACTTTTAACTTTATAATCATTAATCAACCAAGATTTCAAGAGATACATTACGATCTCCGTTTTGCTCTTGGTAGATTCGACATGGTTACTTCTGATAAACACTTCGTGTATCTGTAACACACAACACAAAATATTAAAACAAACGTAATCTAGACCTCAAGAGGATCATTTATTTTTATAGTATTCGTACTAATACACATCTTTTCTTTTTTTTCATTTTGTATCGATATGAAATCTAGCCGAAACCAATGAAAACGCACCACTCCTTCAAACCGCCTTATTCGGCCATGGGGAGTTTCTCGAATGAGTGCTTCATTTGTTGGCAAATGAGATTCCCTTCTCAATGCTTGCAGCCAACTCTTTCTTTGCTATTTCCAAACCAGCCCTATCAAAATTGTCCAAGTAATTTGAGATTTTAAATCGACCAGGATATAAACCAAATGAACCCAGTATATGACTATATGCTAGCAACAGAGTGGGGTCCGGGAAGACAAGATGTATACAGACCCATTGGCAGATATATAAAATATAATAAAAGTTAAATAAAAAGTATATAAATGCGAAAACAAGGTATAAAACTTATAGTGCATAATGTAAAAAGTATAAAATTTATAATCTATGGGGGTGAAAATAAGGCATTTATATGTAATAACAAAATTGTGTCCTACTCAGTGCAGGCATATGATGTTTGCCTCAAAGTGTAGAGCGGATGTTTCCTGGAAGACTCTCAGATTGTGAAAAAGTGTGTGAAAAGAAAGAAAGTGTAGTTATAAAGGCATCGACTGATGCTGACCTTTCAGATTCATTAACGGGACCAAGCGGGTATATCTCCTCTACACCATTACGGCCGAGCCTTACTTTTGAAGCGAAGAAAGGTAGCTCTGTGACCTGCAAGAAAACGTGGTCCTTTGCTTTTTACTGAAGATATATGGGAAGGAATAATAATAATAATAATACAATGAGATTAGGTTTCACAATCTAATTGGATTTCCAGGTAATAATGGCATCACGTGGATTACTTATGTCCCTACGCTTGAAGTGTACCGACGGGTTGTAAACTTGTATTTAGCAAGAACATCAACGAAGTGGAAAAGTTATTGCATATAATCGAATAGACGTACCACAGAAGGCACAAAGGCGCATTTGACAACATCTGCATCGCCTCTTAAGCCTCGTAAGCATGCATCAGCGAACATAACCGCAGCGTAGGCCTAAAAGCGGAGACGAGTTATACAGAATTAAGGATGATGATATAAAGAAAAGAAAACTTATATTTGGGTATATATATATAATATTTATTATATATGAGAACATTAAAAAGGCATCTAACCATGGAAAGAGTTGCAGATCCTGCCCCAGCTTTTGCCTGCAGAAGGGACCATAAATTTGTGGAATTCAGACAGATCCATTTTCTTGTCTAAAGAAGTTTTGTTGAATGTAATTTGTAACAAGGGTTGACCAATTCAACTGTTGTTTTAACCCAAATATGACCATATTTTTCAAAATTTCTACAAAATAACCACTCAATTAACAAGATGGATTATTCACTCTTTATTGACTTTTTGAGCGAATATCGACTAAATTTTTTAGAATTTAATACATTTTGTACTTCTGCAAATTGGATTTTGCAAAACCCACCTTTTTTGCATAGACTTTCAATAAGAGAATTTTGCAAAAAGAAAAAGAAAAAAGTGGAATAAGTGAGTGCAATCACTACACTTACAGATATTCAAGTTTTTTTGCCAGTTCAATTCTTATATGTCTTCTGACATTATATGGCTACAGATATATATACATATGGTTTTATGTGGTCTAAAGGTTAGGGAGGTCGAAGAGATGTGATATGCGCACATCTCAAAGGGGTTTTCCATATAATTCACATTATCAGGTAGTTACATGAACCTAAAGAAAACCCAAAATATTGTCCTCAAGCTGATTAACAACGTGTGTTTATGAAAATTGTACAAAAGCAAGAGACTGTTACCTCAACAACTTCAGTTCCACCGTTCTGAATACGGGATGTTAGGTATGCAGTTTCTTCTGAAGTAAAAGAACATGGAGGCTTAATCTGTAAAAGAAATTTGAAGTACAAAACATCCATAATGTAAGCTCAGCAGCTCAAGACACTTTAGAGTATATAGCCTCCATTATGAATAATATATGCATATAATATACATGTTGCATGTGTTTATGTAAATTGGCGATCCACTCAGTTAAAACTTTGAATGAAAACGTCCAACACAGAACGGACCAAACCGCACCGCCAAACTGCTCAACTGCCAAAAACGGTCCGGTTTGGTTCGGTTCAATTGGTTTCGTGTTTCATCCATTCTTTTACACCTGTAAGCAGGTTGTTGGCTAGCATTCAAATTAGTGAAGAAAAAACTTGATAAGAATAAATTTCAATACCTGAGATAGAAGAGGTAAAATGGTAACACCAGCATGACCCCCCACAACTGGAACATCAACATCCCTTGGATCACGTCCCAGAACTTCAGCCTTCAATCAATAATGAACAAAGTTAATGCAAAAGATATGATACAGGAACTAGAAGCTAGCTAGTAGCTGATAAGCTAGCTGTTGACTGATAAGCTAGCTTATGAACAAATTATGTTTGGCAAATGTTTGGCAAAAAATAGCTTATGGGTATGTAAAATAACCAAAAAGGGTATATTGGGATATACTACCTCCGTCCCAAAATATTGTCCAGTTTTGACTTTTAAAAGTCTTTCTTTTGCTACTTTGACCTTAAATATTTTTGTTTGTGTTATATGATACTTAATGAAAATTATACCAATGAAAATACATTAAAAACACAATCCATTCATATATTTTGCATCAATTATTATATAATACAAATACAAATTTTAAGGTCAAAGTCGAAAAAGAATGACTTTAAAAAGTCAAAACTGGACAATAATTTTGGGACGGAAGGAGTAATAATTAACATTAATAAGGGTATAATTGGAAAAAGCTCCAAAAAGCTACCTCCAAGTACCTTAACAAAAAGCTAGCTTATAAGCTACTTTTTGTCTACCCAAAAAATAAGCTAGCATAAGCTACTTTGGGATTACTAAACAATGCCATAGAGTATGAAACATGGATAAGATAACCAAACTGTGCATACCACAAAAGTATTAGCCCTGACAACATCAAGCATCGTAACTCCTAAGAGTCTCCGTGGATCATATGTGCCAGCTTTCTTGAAAACCTCTGCAGCAATGGGAACTGTAGAATTCACAGGATTGCTAATCAAGTTGACAATAGCCTTCGGACAGCACTTTGCAATTCCTTCACATAGGGTCTTAACTATCCCTGCATTGATATTAAACAGATCATCCCTCGTCATTCCTGGTTTTCTAGGGACGCCGGCTGGAATGATAACAAGATCCATGCCCGTAAGTGCATTCTCCAATTGTTGCTGTCCAAGAAAACCACGCACCTATATTCCAACATGAAACTTATCAGTATACAAAATTCAATAAACCAATGTTTATTTCATTAATAAAGATCTTCAAATAACATGTCTGAATATCCTAATAGAGTGCTTGTATTTGGGCATCCTAACAAGTTCTTTAGGATAATTTTGAAATAAAGTGTCGACTTACCACCGCACTGGTGTCCATGTGACTTATGTCGGAAGTGACACCAGGAGTATTGGCGACATCATAAAGATGCAAAAGTGACACCAGGGGATTCATCTTCATCAACATGGAAAGTGGCTGACCAATGCCACCAGCTGCACCCAATATAGCTACTTTGAATCCAGGTGCTCCACCTTTCGCACGGCAATTTGATCGTTCCAAATTCGGATTTCCTTCCATCTTCAGACGCCATGGTCACATACATACATACATACATACATACATACAATTTCAAGATTACCAATTCAGAACTCAAAAAGGCACACAAATGCACTGAAAAAATTGAACATGACAAGGTTCAAGTTGAAACAATCGCAATACTAATCCAAGACCTTACAGCATACCAATCGGTTATCTGCTCAATAATTTTCATTTCAATACTGCTGTATATCAATTAAGCTCCAGAAAGCACACATCTAATGTGCATTTTAACTTTTGAAGTCAGAATGCTGCTTCACAAATCCATAACTCACAGACTGACTTAAGAATCGCAACGATTTCCGACTAAGTTCATGAACAATTTGTGTACTTATCAAACCTTTTTCCAGAACCTAAACTTTAGGGATGTAAACGAGCGGAGCCGAGCTTTAAGCTAATCGAGGTAGGCTCGTTTGAAACTATAGAAGCTTGAGCTCGTTCGAGCATGTGCTTTGAGGCTCGAGCTCAGCTCGCTAATGCTCGGTTACTTTTACGAGCCTTCACTAAACGAGCCTAAATGATCCCTGATTTTGAGCATGTGCTTTGAATATCGATTTCTTTATTTATGTTAAATAATAATAATAATAATAAAAATATAAAAATACATAATATTATATGAGAAGCTCGTTTAAGCTCCCGAGCCTAAAGGATCCCTGATTTTGGGGCTCGACCTCGTTAAGGTTCGGCTCTTTTCGAGCTTTTAACGATCCGAGCTCTGGTAGCTCTCGAGTAGCTCGGCTCGTTTACTTCCCTAAAGCAATGCAACCGGTTTCAAAATTAACGATCACTATTCCTATTCCGATTAAAGTCTAATGCATAAACTAATTACCACAATTTAAAAGCTACAAAGCTGGCTAACCATAAATTAAACCGATCGTAATCAAATCGAACACTTACAAAAAACAGAGGATTGAATCAGAATCATAATCAGAATATAAAAAAACCTGCGATTTATTCGGATTTAGGTGAGCTGAGATTCTAGCGATCCGTTGACTAGCATCTCCTCCACCGTGTTGCTGCATACTTTCCGTATCAATTACGCAATAAAATTACCAAAATCCTTCGGTTTAACAAGCAATTCAGGCACAATTCTAGAGATTGAGAGTGATCTTATAAGAGTGCATATGATGACGAAAAGGTTGCTTGATTTTGGGAAGTGTGATGAAGATTGGGGTTTTTAGGTTTATCCTCCAATCATTTATGGCAAAAAACCCCCAAATTTAATTATAGATCATGGATATAATTGGGAAGCGTGAAGAAGATTGAACTTCTTGTTACCGGATTGCAGTCGGTTAAGCTCCGGTGGACGGTGGCGGGCCGGCGGCGTATAAGTTGGGCCTGGACCTGGGCCTGGGTTTGGGTTTGGGCCATGTGGGCCTGATCAAGTTGGAATTGGGTTCGTTTGGGTCTGGATTAGAGATGGCCAATAATCGGTCTCGGGCCGGTTATAACCGGTTAGGGATCGGTTCGGTTAAAAACAGTAGTCGGTCATAACCGGTTAAGGCGTAACCGGTTACGGTTCAGTTACGGTTAAGGGGTCCCGGGGTCTTATAGTTTAAGCTTAACAAGTAACCGGTTAACCTCGACCGGTTATAACCGGTTACGTAACCGGTTAAGAATCAGTTAAGACTATTTTTTTATTTTTAAACTTTATAAATTATTTTAACATTATAAATTTAAAATAGAGGAGAGTTGGGAGAGTAAAACTTGCGAGAAACAAATAAGAGTCGAAACTCGAGAACACGAAATCACAAATTATAGCGAGAATTTTGCATTTTTCTTAAGTTTGGTAACTTGGTATTCAACCCAAACACCACACAACTTATTTATAGGGTATATGGGGGTAAAAAGACCAAACAAATGTTCAAAAATGAAACCAAATGGCTCATAACGACTATAAGAACGTATATAAAATGACTATTATTTTGAATTAAACCGGTCCCGGTTATAACCGGTTCCGGTCCGGTTATAACCGGTTATGGGAAAAATGCAAAAAACCTTAACTGATCAGATTAACCGGTCTCTTAACCGGTTATGAATCGGTTCGGTTATAACCGGTTGACGACCGGTTCAGTTATCGTTAACCGACCGGGCTCGTTATAACCGGTTGGGTTTGGCCATCTCTAGTCTGGATCCAATCAAATGATCTAAATTCTAAAGTAGTAACTAACAACTCATTTTATCAAAACCAGTGAATTTTTATTTTGGAGAACCAAATTTTAAATTATTAGAGACATTGGTAGAATATGTGTTAACGATATCTGAAGTCTCCAAAATCCGTAGTGTGATGAACACGAGGAGCTCAAAATCACAAGGTTTGTGGCGTAGCGACCAGGCTTAGTCTCAGACAGCCGAATTTACAGTTCCAAATTGTCAAGGATGTAGTTTAGGCGAAGCCTAGTTGAATCTTATCCAAAAAACATGAGTAGCTCAAAGATTGTCAATAGAGTTGAGAAATACGCGTTTGATTTTTTTATCTTGGGACCTATGGTGTTGGTACCGGGGTATGGGATCGGGTGACATGTCACCGATAGAGTCATGGCACGAACTTGTAATGGGCGTCAGACGGGTGTGAGTCGTATGACCTATGGAATCCAATGACGAATAGTGTTACTTAAGGAGGCAGTTTGGTCATAGCATGACCCCTGTAATTGGTGATAGACACGTGTGAGTCGTACAACCCAAGAAATGTCAATGATAGAGTGGAACCATGGCATGACCCTGAAATGGGTGTTGGACTGGTGTGAGTATTGCAACACAAGGAATGTCAGGGAAAGAGTGGAGCTATGACACAACAACGTAATAGGTTTCGAACAAACGTGAGCCGTGCAGCCTAGGGAATGCATATGACAATGTGGACCTACACGACATGGTGGTTAAAGAGAAAGAAATGATGTTAATGTTTTCTAGTTATATGTACATTGTGTTACTGATAATTGTTAATGCATAAGTAAAAAATGTTATATGTACATGTAAACCATGAACTCTCTTAGTATTTAACTAACTACCACTCTATCAGCATGGATCTCACTGATGGTTTTGGTCTAGAAAAAGGGAAGGGGCAGACATAAATAGATCATATGTTATGTTTTATTTATGTATTCTTCTTGAGATTATTTTGTCATGTAATTTGATGTTTATGTAACGTAGTCTAGTATGATACCGGACTTACATATGAGACTTGTACTTATTTTAAGTTAACACTTTCATTGTGTTGATGGTGTGTTTATACTTTGAGGTGGCACTGTTAGGATTATGTGCAAGACAGTAACAGGGTTACCGTGTCCAATGTTATAAGACACTAGTAGGTCACACCGCTGCACACCAAAGTGAGAATGTTTGGATTATGTGAGAAATAATTAATTGGTTATTAATTATTTAAAGAGAGAAAGAAATAAATAAATAATTAGTTAAATTGTTTATTTGTAATTAATTAATCAGTTAGGATTAATTAATAGATAATTATCTGAATTATATAATTAATCTATTTGATTAATTATAGAGATAATTATAAAAGAGTTATATATGGAATCAAACACTGCCTGGTTTATCCATATAAATAAAGGCCTAGGGGTAACAAGAATATTAGATCATAAACTTATTCCCCAAGAAAGCCTTTCTCTCTCTCTCTCTCTACCCAAAACCGGCGACCAGATCCAGGAGGTGAACGGAGTCGTTTTCGGGATAATCCACGGTGGTCTAGCAACTCTCTCAACTGGTGTCAGTAGCGGTGTACCCCTGCTTGCGTTTCGGAGAATTTTTCGCTAAAAGGTAAACCACCAAAACACCCTCATATTGTATCTAAAAGGTTTAGGATTGGATCCTCGATTGAGAATCGGATTTTATTATCCGCTGCGTATGTTTGTGCCTCCGGTTCCCAACAGTGGTATCAGAGCCACTTCCTAAACCTGCAGATCAGGTTTGTTTAATGCTTAGGTTTATAAAATCTGTATTCTATATGTTTATCGTTGTTAAAAATTGTTTTTTTATAAACCTAATTGGCGGTGGAACGGCGGCAGTTAGCCGACCGTGCCACCAGGCCGTTCGCCGGGCTTTGACCACCGCGACGGATCACCACTGATTGTGGATACGGCGGCGACAGTAGCAGCAATCAATTGCCGCCCCACCGTTTGTGGTGGCGGCGACGAATGTAATGGTGGATGGCGGCAGTGCCTTTGATCGACGACCGCACCACCGGATTGTGGTGGCGGCGTCGGTTACGAATCAAGAAGCCACACCACAGCGACATGGTGGTGGCGACTGGCGGCGATTGATTAATTGTCGGACAGCCGACCGACGGCGGTGGCTATAGCCGTTGTCATCGACGGCAGTCGATGGTGGTTGTTTTTGCTCGCCGGCCATGGCGGCGATGGTGGCGTTACGCTGCTGTTGTCGTCGATTGGTCACTGGTGGCGACGGTGGCAGTACCTATCGTTGTCACCAGTTAAACGGCGACTATGGTGGTGCACGGTGGCGATGACGGCGCTGGTGCGTCGTCGTTGCCAAGGTCGTTGGATCGCGCCGCGAACGGTGGCTATCGCGTCGCGAGCGGTGGTGACCACGACTAGGGTTGCATCACAGACTCGCGCCGCGAGCAGTGGCCTCGCACCGCGAGCGATGAATGATGTTAGTGGCTGTTGTTTTCCGAATACTGACCAGTGCGGCGGTAATGGCAGCTAGCTGTTGCTGTACGCGGTAGGTAACATCAGATAAGCGTTATCTTAAACCAGATAGGTTTGAAACCCTAGGGATAATTTTAATCTTAATTTTAATCTGTTTGATAATTAGAAATTAAATTATATTATCCGTTTACGTCATAGTCAAACCCTTTGACCCATGGTTGTGATCTTATATGTTTTAATTATTATTTTTTTATTGTTGGTTACGGGAGGCCTGCGTGCCATTTACAACCCGTTTTTATTATGTAATTTTTAATAAATAAAATAACCGAAGAATCAAGAAACCGAAGACGGAGCACGGAGTCAAAGATGGATCTTGGAGCCAGTGGGAGCGCCGAGAAGTTCATGCCTTGTGTGTTGTTGTCACTTAGGGTTAAGACCGTCGTTTTGTGTTGGCTCACAAAACGACAATAGATTTAAGGGATTTTGACTATGACATGTTTTTTAAACTGCGTGGTTGATTTTATATTGCGTGGTTGTTTATATTTAATTGCGTAGATGTCCGATAACGTTTTAAAAATTAAATATAAACCGAATGTTTTAAAACAAAGATGGATACAAATACAGTTTATGTTTGGATCCAAGTTTTTGAAAAACTGACATCTTTTTGAAACCCTTGTTAAAAATCATAGATCAGTAAGTGCAACCCACTTTAGGGACACCTCCGGTGTAAGGTACGTAGGGCATTGCTAGTGATCACACTTCAATCGCCCGCGTTCAAACCGAAATTGGAGGGGATAAAAACTCTGCCAATTATCTCCGGGTGGTACCGGCCAGAGTATGTCCAGGCCCCGGGTGGTGCGATCTGTTTTGGTAATTATTTATTCACCGGGTGGTACCGGGGCAAAGTGCATTAGAGGGACTAAATATGCACGGATTGAATATCCGATGTCCCAACGATCGAGAAGTCGTGTTTTCGTATTAAAATGTGATTGGTATAAGATTTTACCTACCGTAAATCACATGAGTCGGCCTGACATGATCACATGCTTGTCGACACATGTGAGATATGGATTCTAGTCTAATAAATTAATTTAAGGGTTATAATTTATTAGAAGTTTTATAATTTTAAACTAAATCGGAATTTTATTCTTACGTAGATGTCTAAATCTGTAGTCCCGTTTTATACACCTGAGGAATCGCTCCGCCTCATCAACAGTAAATGGAAGCTTACAGGACAAAATTTTCCGGTCTGGAAAATGCACCTTGACAATGTCTTGGATGCACAGGGTAAGCGGTACGTGATAGAGAAACCCATTTCACGACCCAAATGCAATTCTCCTGAAAAGGATTTTGCTGAATACTTTAAATACATGGCTGACGAATCTGATGTAATGTCGATTCTAGCTTTCTCTACCTCACCCGAGTTCACGGCTGATTTAAGAGTTAAGTACTGCCATGAGGTCGTGAAGAATATAGAAAATCAGGTAGGTTTCTGATGCGGTAATTATCATACATAAAAAGCGTAACAAGTTTTAACCTCTAATGCCTAGCCACTGTCTTACCACATATACAGGCAAGCGTA
The DNA here is from genome assembly GCA_030169165.1 of Centaurea solstitialis. NCBI lineage: Eukaryota > Viridiplantae > Streptophyta > Magnoliopsida > Asterales > Asteraceae > Centaurea > Centaurea solstitialis. The sequence continues at coordinate 5,753,329 of CM058040.1, read as the reverse complement.
CCTGATCGTGAGTAATATAGTGTAGGAAAGTCCAGGTATCGTATCTACCACTGGGAACGGTCAAGTTATCGTAGATTGTTAATCTAAATCAGTTTAATTAACCTAAAGCTTTTTGGGGGGTTTTTTATGAAAAAAGTTTTAATACTAAAAAGACAACTAAATTAACTACGAACTAAGAAAGCGATTAAAAAGATTAATTAAGAACTATATGAAGGAAAAACAGTAGCACTTATCATGGTATAGTGAATCCCCAAGTGGATGATTTAAACAGGCCAAAGGTTTGGTTGTTTTGATTATTGTAGGAATTTAAGTCTAGGACACCCTAACATGTAGTGATTATGGTCTTTAATTAGGTCTCGGTCCTCCTAGTCCAATACTTAGGTCGTTTGTCAGGCAACCTAGTACCGGAAATCCGATCCTAATTCTATGGTATGGTTTTCTACCTCCAGGTCACTCTCGGTCCGAGTAACCACTTAACACAACTCTCTTGGTCCAAAGGTAGGTTAAGGTAGGTTGATTATCCTATTGGAGTCTATCTATTTTGGTCAAACAGATACACCCAACCAACGAGTTCAAATAACCAAACAATAAAAATCAGAACGGAACCATAACACACATTCAATCAATCAAAAACAAACCAATAAACATTAAGTATTAAATCATCATCCACAATGGTTCATCGACCATGACAAGTACCACTATTAAAAGACTACTCACTAAACATAATAAAAACAGAAAACATAATAGTAGACATGATACCGACAATACAACGACGGATGATCAAAGATCGAACCCCGCATCGTATCGGCACCACTCAGACTTTCACTCTATCTTCTCTGCTTCGCGTCGTGTAAAAACCATGTTCTGAACTGAAGGAGGAGGCTGATATTTAAAGGAAAACGTCCAGGGGCCATCTGGCGATTGCCAGACTGCTGGTTTGGCGGCGCCAAACACTTAGGTCAAACCTGGTCTTCATCTTTGTCGAATCTGGCGGCGCCAGATCTGGAATCTCGCGAACGCCAGATTGCTACTGTATTGACTTTGTGCATTTTTCACGTTTTCTCGCCTTTTTTCGTACTTTTCCGTTCCACGGCCTCCAAATCCTACATAAACAATAATAAGCTCATTTGGTGAGTGAAATGATCATAAACGGGTGAGAAATGGGGTAAAGTTATACAATTAAGCTCAACCAAAACATGTATAATTTTGGTGTTATCAAAATCCCCACACTTAAGCTTTGATTGTCCTCAATCAAAAGACTGAAAGATAAGAAAGATAACTCCAAAATTATCTCCACCCAAGATCATCAAAGAGAACAAAGTATACTCACACAATCGAACACACAAACAAGACTCATTAAACAATCGGATACCAAGATCAACCTTTTACCCTCACAAAGTATGAATGATCATATAAAGTGTATCTCTCGGGGGTAAAAGTGTATATGTAAGTGATCACACCAATACTCGACTAATTCCCGCATGCATAAGCTTGTCACCAAATCTAATCTCCACCACTGAGAAGTTGTCAACCGTCAAGAGGACTTTGGGGTTGTAACATTAGACTAAGGGTTAAGGGTAGGATAAAGGACATATGAGTGACTAAGGGTTTTGCAACAAAAACTTGAAAACTCAATCAGTAATGATCCAAACAGTGAAGCAATCTGACTTTCGAACAATAAGACTTTTGGGATGAGCATTTCCTCTCTTTTATTTTAGAATTGGCCTAAGCCTATGGCTTATTTAGGGCACAAATTCTTTTTCGATTTTTTCAGCTCACATTCTTTTCTTTTTTCAACATTCTCGACTCTTTTGATATTTCTTTTCTTTTCTGAGTCTCAAATATATTTCTCTTTCTTTTCTTTTCCTCTCTTTTTTTTTCAGAGCAACAACTATGTTGCTTTTGGGCTCTTTTAAATCTCAATCCCATAAAAACTGTCAGATTTGAAAAACTAGATCAAAACATCTCAAGAATCAAATTTAAGTTACGGCCAAAAGATAGATAAAAAATTGGGCTAAAGGATAAAGTGTATAGTGGGTAAAGAAATGAAAAGGCTAAGGCTCAAAATGGTTATAAGGGATGAAGTACTAATGATGAGTACTTTTCAATCAAAGGCTAGGCACATCAAATAACCTTATGGTGAGGTTATCTGACGAAGGCTAAAAGGGTTAGAAACGAACGCCTCTATCAGTGCAATGGTGATAAATACTTCTCTTATGTGGTCTCGACAAGCATTCAAATGACAAGTTCTACCTTGGGTCAAAGTCGGTATTCCTCACGAAATAAATAGATATAACAATTAAGGCTCAAACTCTCAAAGGAATTGGGTGAGGCACTCATGGCAATCAGTATTCCAAGGCATCCTTTTACTCAACTAATCCTATTCAGTGTTCTCCTATGCAAGCAACTCAGTCTCAAAAACAATCTCAGATTTCGAAAAAAAATTGGGGTCAAATCTCAAAGCTTTCAAAAATTTGAAAAACGACAATCGATAAGCAAAAAGTGAACCCATTTAAACAGATAAGTCTACATAACCCCCTCCCCACACTTAAAATTTGCAGTGTCCTCAATGCAACAATCAAAACAATTATGGAGTAATTGGGTAAAAGAGAAACTTCCCGGGTTATGTGACGAAATCTGTTCTGATCTCAGAGTGTTCCAAGTATCGTGCTTGATCAAAGGTCATAGATCGCTGTATCTACTACCAAAAAGAAAAAGCAAAAACGTAAAAACGAACTAAACAAAGTAAACCAAACTAAAGCAATTAAAAGAGTACTTAACATCCTAAACAAACCAAGCAAAAATAAAAAGTGTTCAACCAAACCAAACCACAAACAAAATAAAGTTGTTTACGACAACCATATCGAATAAGGGAGATAAAAGAGAGAAATCAATAAGGGCCACGCGGTTGGTTTTGCCAATCCTCGTAAGTCGGGTAACCGGGCGGAGCATCCTCGGAGTATGGCCAAAAAGGTGATGAAGCATACGCGGTATTCGGTTGAATACCGAAATGAGAGGCCATCTGGTTCATCACTCCACTTTGCCAATTGGCTTGGTGAAGAGCCTCCACGGTGTTGTACTCCACATGTTGATGATGACGGCCATAAGACAATGACATCTCCGAAAGTCGGTTACTCAAGTCTTGGTAACCCGAATATGCTGTCCATTCCGCCGGTTGCTCACCCGCACTCGTCCCACTCGTTCCACCAATCTCATGCGTGCTCCTTGGTTGACTTCTTGGTTGACTCCTCGTCCCATAAGCTTGAGGATTATGGATCCATGCGTTGTAATCTCTTCCAACCATATGCTCAACCCTTGCTACACCCATGCCACGGAGTTGGTCCATGTCGATCAACCCCATCTCCCCAAGGTTCGTCATCGAGGCAATGGCACCCTCGGTTAAGATACCGAAGTGCTTGGCCAAGAGTGTCACGTACTGGCCACCAACTATGGTTGTGTGGTTTTGGGGTTGTGAGGTTTACGTCAAGCGACCTACCTCAGAAAAACTCAAGCCCAAATCCGACAAGTGTTTCTTCGTGGGATATCCCAAAACCACTGTGGGATATTACTTCTACAACCCTGAAGAGAACAAAGTTTTTGTTGCTCGAAATGGAAAATTTCTGGAAGAAAAGTTTCTCAGTTCCGGGAACACCAGAGAGGATGTAGATCTACAGGTAGTAGACGAAGAAAACACTACACCAATTGTTGAGCCAGAAATTCAACATGAAAATGTTGAACCTCAATCAGAGCCGATTGAGGAAGTGCAAACACAGGACCTTCGCAGATCCAGTAGGGTAAGACAAGAACCAGATAGGTATCTTGGGTTTCTAGTCTCTCAGGATGGTGGAGACTTGAATGAACCAACATCCTATGGAGAAGCTGTGTCAGGCAGTGAGTCTAAACAATGGCAAGAAGCCATGAAGGCCGAGATGCAGTCCATGTACGACAACCAAGTATGGGAGTTGACAGATTTACCCCAGCACTGTAGAGCTGTTGGACGTAAATGGGTTTTCAAGAAGAAAACCGACATGGACGGGAATGTACACACTTTCAAGGCTAGACTGGTCGCAAAAGGATTCACGCAAACTCATGGTATCGACTATGATGAAACCTTTTCGCCAGTAGCCATGTTAAAATCAATTAGGATTCTGATGGCCATTTCAGCGTATTTTAACTACGAGATCTGGCAAATGGACGTCAAGACAGCCTTTCTGAATGGAAAGTTAACAGAAGACGTCTATATGGAACAACCAGAGGGGTTTGAAGATCCTAAGAATCCTAATAAAGTGTGTAAACTGCTAAAATCCATTTATGGTTTAAAGCAAGCATCTCGAAGCTGGAACTTACATTTTGATGAGCGAATCAAAGAGTTTAGTTTTGCGAAAAGTGAGTTCGATCCGTGTGTTTACACTAAGTTCAGTGGGAGCATAGTAACCTTCTTGGTCTTGTATGTAGACGACATTCTACTCATAGAAAACGATGTACCAACTTTACAGAGTGTAAAGAGTTGGTTAAGCAAATGTTTCCAGATGAAAGACCTTGGAGAAGCCGCTTATATACTTGGCATAAAGATCTACAGAAATAGATCTAAGCGGCTTATCGGACTTAGCCAAAGTACGTACATCGACAAAATCTTGAAGAAATTCAAGATGGATGAATCCAAGAAAGGATTTATCCCGATGCAACATGGCATAGTGTTAAGTAAAACACAGTGTCCTGTTTCTAGTCAAGATCAGGACAAGATGAAATCGGTTCCATATGCATCAGCAATTGGATCGATTATGTATGCCAGGTTATGTACTAGGCCTGATTTTGCTTACTCAGTAAGTGTTACGAGCAGATATCAACATAATCCAGGAGAACCTCATTGGGTGGCTGTCAAGAACATTCTCAAGTACCTGAGAAGAACAAAAGATATGTTCTTGGTCTTTGGAGGCTCTGAGGATGAAATTAGTGTCATCGGCTATTCTGACGCTAGTCTCCAGACCGACAGAAATGATTTCAGATCACAGTCAGGGTACGTCTTTACCCTAAACGGAGGCGCGATCTCATGGAAGAGCTCGAAGCAGGATACGATTGCAGATTCAACTACAGAAGCAGAGTACATTGCAGCATCTGATGCGGCAAAGGAAGCTCTCTGGCTGAGGAATTTTCTATCGGATCTAAGAGTCATTGCCAGTGTCTCTAGACCGATCGATATATTATGTGATAACTCGGGAGCCGTGGCGCAAGCAAAGGAACCGAGAGAACATCACAAGTCAAGACACGTGCTCAGAAAGTATCACCTCATCCGAGAGATCATTGGAAGAGGAGATGTAAGGATATGCAAGATTCCGACGGAAGACAATGTCAGCAATTGGATCGATTATGTATGCCAGGTTATGTACTAGGCCTGATTTTGCTTACTCAGTAAGTGTTACGAGCAGATATCAACAGAATCCAGGAGAACCTCATTGGGTGGCTGTCAAGAACATTCTCAAGTACCTGAGAAGAACAAAAGATATGTTCTTGGTCTTTGGAGGCTCTGAGGATGAAATTAGTGTCATCGGCTATTCTGACGCTAGTCTCCAGACCGACAGAAATGATTTCAGATCACAGTCAGGGTACGTCTTTACCCTAAACGGAGGTGCGATCTCATGGAAGAGCTCGAAGCAGGATACGATTGCAGATTCAACTACAGAAGCAGAGTACATTGCAGCATCTGATGCGGCAAAGGAAGCTCTCTGGCTGAGGAATTTTCTATCGGATCTAAGAGTCATTGCCAGTGTCTCTAGACCGATCGATATATTCTGTGATAACTAGGGAGCCGTGGCGCAAGCAAAGGAACCGAGAGAACATCACAAGTCAAGACACGTGCTCAGAAAGTATCACCTCATCCGAGAGATCATTGGAAGAGGAGATGTAAGGATATGCAAGATTCCGATGGAAGACAATGTCGCAGACCCGCTGACAAAGCCGCTAGCAAGGGTGAAGCATGAGGCTCATGCAAATTCCATTGGGATGCAGTACCTGGACACCAGTAGCTAGTTTTAGTTTATCATTATTACAGTAGTTTAATTTTGAGACGCTACATCATGTAAAGTTTTATTTCACAGTGTGATAGAAATAATGGAGGTTTTAATTCATGATTGTTTCAAAAGTTAAACTGTTTTTGCATATTTAATGTATCCATGATTTATGCAAAGTTTTGCAATGAAATCTAAATTTCCGTAGCCACTTATTGAAATGGGAATTTCAATAGGGAGTTTAACGCTATTATAAATACTTGATGATTTATTCAAAGTAGAGAGTAAAAGCACAAGGGATGTGACCAAGTATTTATAGATACTCATCAGAGTGTTTGAGTATTGGAAGTGACCAGTTTCAAGTCTGCTTCATGGAACCCCAGTCATAAGCATTGACTTGATGATAGGTTGTCCTTAGACCTGAGATATTTGGTTTGGGAACACGAGGACTACTGTACTCTTAGCGCGTTCTAACGTTGCATTGTAACAGGGCGGCCATACGGGACGTGACTAGATGCAGCAGAAGCCGTGGATCCAAATGCAGATAGTCAAGAAGGGATTTGCACCTCTACTATAGAGAGATATTTCCGGGACCCCTTGACGATTGAGATTTGCAGAAAACGCGTGGCCACGCTCGGATAGAATAACAGTTGTTATTTAGTAATATCCGTTACTGCAGGCAATCTGAATCAGAGTCAAGAAATACTTGTTTTTGAGAAATGAATCCTCCACTCCATGTCTCAAATTCACTTTAGAAATATCGTGTGCAAAAGGAATGAACATGTGTACAAATTCAAGCGTGAATTGTATCTCTGAATATAAGAGATCTTATAACCTGGTTAACCTAAGTGTCTGGCTAGGGACCTCCTTAGGCTAATGGTGACAGTTCAGTTACATGTCTAGCACAAGTGGGAGTCTGTTAGGATTATGTGCAAGACAGTAACAGGGTTACCGTGTCCAATGTTATAAGACACTAGTAGGTCACACCGCTGCACACCAAAGTGAGAATGTTTGGATTATGTGAGAAATAATTAATTGGTTATTAATTATTTAAAGAGAGAAAGAAATAAATAAGAGTAAAATACATTTTTGGTCCCTGTGGTTTATCAAAAGTCTCACTTTTGGTCCCTACAATTTAAAAAATACACATTAGCCACTAGAGTTCGTGTTTTGGTCCAATTTTGGTCCCTGAAACTAACAGCCGTTAAAAAAACCAGTTAAGCAAATGGTACTTTAATCTTTTGCCATTTTTTTCTTGTTTTTGCTTTAAAAACAACCATAGGGACCAAAAGTATAAATTTACTCTATTTTCAACATCCCACCATACCCTTCATCTTCATCATCCCATCACCACCCACCACCACCCACCATCACCAACCACCACCACCCTTCTTCATCTTCATCTTTATCATCCACCACCACCACCACCACCCACCACCACCATCCACTTTTACCTACCACCAATCACCACCACCCATTTTTACCCACCACCAATCACCACCACTCACCACCAACACCCACCACCTACCACAACCCCCATCTCCAAACAACCACCAACACCCACCACCCAACACCCACAACCACCAAGCCGCCACCAACACCATAGCCACCACCAAAACCCCCACCACCGCCACCACCTTCAAACCGTCACCACCACACCCACCGTCCACCAAAACCACCACACCCACCACACCCACCACTAAAACTACCACCACCACACGCCCATCACACCATCTCCATAGATCTAGACACCACCACCACCAACTCAAAATTAGAAAGGGGAAGCTGGCGGTAAAGGGGGAAGAAGGTGGTGGTGGCGACGGAAGCAACGACGATGGCGATGGCGGCGTGTGCAGGCGGCGGCGGTGACGAGGTGTGCAGGCGGCGGCGGCGCGGTGTGTGCAGGCGGCGGTGCGGTGTGCAGGCGACGACGACAGTAGCGGTGGCGCGGTGTGCATAAGGTAATCGGTGGTGTCTTCCCTAACGGTGTATGGTTTTAGGGTTTGGGAGAAGAGGGGATGATAATCCTAAAACCCCCTTTTTATCTTCTTCTCAGCTCAAAGCAATTGGAGAATGGAAATCATCTACACACCAAAACTTTAACACCATGGAACCTTAGAAATGGCAAAAAAGAAAGAAAAGCAAATTCAAGCTGGGGACTTGGTTTCAAGATTTCTTGATGAAATTGGTGTTTTTTCAAGAATTCTTGATGAAACTTTCTGGGTGTTTTTTTCAAGATTTCTTGATGATATTTTGTGGGGTTTTTTTCAAGATTTCTTGATGAAGCTTTCTGGGTGTCAATTTCATTATTTCTTGATAAAAATTTTGTGGGGTTTTTCTTAAGATTTCTTGATGGTAATTTTTGTGGGGTTTTTCTTAAGATTTCTTGATGGTAATTTTTGTGGGTTTTTTATCCAGATTTCTTGATGATAATTTTGGTGGGTGGATTTTTAGAAAGGGGAAGAGAGAGAGAGATAACAAAAAAAACTTTGGTCCTTCTTCTTTCATTTTTAACAAGTTGACCCCTCATTTAACTGAGTTTTAACGGAGTTAATGAACAGGGACCAAAATTGGACCAAAACACGAACTCTAGTGGCTAATGTGTATTTTTTAAACTGTAGGGACCAAAAGTGAGACTTTTGTCAAACTACAGGGACCAAAAATGTATTTTACTCAATAAATAAATAATTAGTTAAATTATTTATTTGTAATTAATTAATCAGTTAAGATTAATTAATAGATAATTATCTGAATTATATAATTAATCTATTTGATTAATTATAGAGATAATTAAAAAAGAGTTATATATGGAATCAAACACTGCCAGGTTTATCCATATAAATAAAGGCCTAGGGGTAACAAGAATATTAGATCAGAAACTTATTCCCCAAGAAAGCCTTTTTTTTCTCTCTCTCTCTCTCTACCCAAAACCAGCGACCAGATCCAGGAGGTGAACGGAGTCGTTTTTCGGGATAATCCACGGTGGTCTAGCAACTCTCTCAACTGGTGTCAGTAGCGGTGTACCCCCTGCTTGCGTTTCGGAGAATTTTTCGCTAAAAGGTAAACCACCAAAACACCCTCATATTGTATCTAAAAGGTTTAGGATTGGATCCTCGATTGGGAATCGGATTTTATTATCTGCTGCGTAAGTTTGTGCCTCCGGTTCCCAACAGGCACTTCGTGTCTGTTGTTATATTTGGGATGATTAGTGTGACGTACCCAACGGTGGATTTGGGGGTGTTACATTAAATTTGTCTGTTAAACGTTTTTTTGGAAGGGTGTCTGGGCCAAAGCCCGACTAATCCCCAGAAATTTTGGAATGTCCCCAGACATGCGCACGGAAAGGCTCGAACTCGATTAGGGCGCTATGAACCCCCCGAGCGATAACCAATTTGCCACAGCATTGTTGACTTATCTATTAAACTATTAATTCAACTTTGACGAAACATTGTTTGACACATTATTTAAATTTTGCAACTAAAACAAACTAATAGAAATTAAAAAGAGTTTGAACTAGAAACAAAATATCGCAATGTAGAGTGGTTCACCAAACCTTGATTACTTCCCGTCTTTTCCAAACCCAATAATCCACTTTGAGATCACGATCCATAATATGTGTTGTTTAAATGTAGAAGAAAGTATTCTCATAACCATTAAGAATTTTTCTGGCTATTACTATTTTCAAGACCAGAAGATTAATTGAGATGCATATAAGCTGCTAATATGTACACCTAACATTTGTGAAATCGATGATACAATCTCTTCAATTTAATAAGAGATAAAGTGTTTGTGCACACTCCAACGAATCACTTACAAATGATATTGACTTGTCAAATAATACAATTTAATCGACTTTTGACTGAATGAAAGTTGTGCTATAATGTTTTACTCAAAAATTGAAAAAATATAAGATTTGTTAGAGTGACTTTCCTTTTGCTCAGAGTTCTTCAAACGGTAATCAAAACACCAATTTATATCTTAAGTAAAAAGTAGTCCACAACCTTGGCAAACGTCTAAATTTAACTTGTTCAATTATATAACGATTCAAATGTAATTAAGAAAAAACATTCTTTACAAATGCAAATGTGTGAAATCAATCTTTTACGAATTACCAAAATAAATTGAATAAAATATTTTGATAATTTCTTTAACAATTTTTTAATTATCCTATAACTCTAAAAACACATTTATCAATGTAATCTTTATCGTCCTTAAGCAATACATGAATGATTTACCGACTTTTTGATCACCTATATATTCTTCCACAAATCATTAATTATATTTAGATTAGAATAATGTATTCTTGCACACGGTTAAAGAAATATTTGTCCATAATATAGCATGTGATATGATTGTTATTTTCAAAACAATTATGAAGTGTAAACTTTAGTATGAAACATTTCTAATACATATACACCAACAAACACATTTGATATTCAGTTTGTTTATATCATAATAAACAGTAAAGAATGGTTGTCTAACATATAATTATTTCATACAAAATATCATTCATGAGTAGTAAATATCTATAATACTAAATAAATATATTAGCCAATGATTCAATATTTACAAGGATAAAATGTAAAGATAAGTATAGTAATGACACAAATCAACATAATGGTGATTGATTAGCAAACTCTTTTCTTATGTTATCCTTCACATGTTTGTTATCAAGTTATTTATTTGACAAGATACATGATCTTTGAGGTTAAGTTTTTCCGTCATTTGTTGGATAAGCGTCAAAATTAAGTTAAACGATCGATGACATAAATTTTATATTAAAGAAAGTAATAAATCTAAATGATGATGAGTTTCTAGAAAAAGAAAAAAGGGATGTTGGCAATGGGTGCGATTTGAAATGGGGGTTCTATAATCAAGTGTTCTTTGGAATGTTGGCAACCATTTGAGACTTTTCATTTCCTTATCAAGTAAGTCACTTTCAAATGTCAATTACTATTTTTATCATATTAATTATGTCTCAAATGTAATTACAACATGTTATAATGAAAAGATTCTATACTAACCGACTATTACAAATTTTAAAATTTTGTTTTCCATTTTTTATGGGATTAATTAAGCTACTCAAACTTTAGAGAATTTGGTAAAGAATTCTTTCAAGAAAATATATTTTCCTATAAATTACGTAATTATTCATACTTAACTCTAGGAGAAAGAATGTTTGGGTATGTATTCTGAAATTGATTATCTAACTAATAAAACTTCAAGTAGCAATAATAAGTTTTTGATGTTTAGATGAAGTAATTTGAATTATCATGTTATACTCGAATATAAAGTACATGAATAATGATGTTATGTTATGAGTTTTTGCTTCATTTTATGTACTTCTCATGGCTTCGTTTATACAATTATGTATCTTTCATGTTTGTTTCATGTACAACTATCATGGTTTAAGACTTTCCTTTGAAAAAGAAAAAGTACATTTAAAGTTTTCGACATTGCGGGGAATCTTCTTTCACTCTAGTCTTCGGATCAAGTACATGAAATGGAAAGTGACGCTTTTTTCCGCACTATACAAGCGAAACTGACAAAATCATGGCAAATACGAACAAAAGCATAAATAAGTTTTTAATGATTTTGCACTTTGACCTCTTTTGCTCTAGCATTTGTCAAACAAATTGACCCCATTACTTGGATGCACTTAGCGGCAATGTGATCTTCTAAGTCTAATTTTTTGGTCATCCCTACATATCTCCATGTAAATTGGCTGAATGCTACAAAATACAACATACTAACCATGAAAAAGGATAAAATCGAGTCGAAAAAAAACACTTTTAATACATAATACCAAATCAAGTTCGCAGATTGGCATTTGGAGCGGGACGAATGGATTGGACCAAAACAAATAACAGTCGATCTTTACATCGTCAATTCGAATCAAGTCCATTTGACGATCCTTTTTGGGACTAGATTTTTAACCTAGTTTTTGAATCTTGTTTCTTTGTTTTAAATGAACCAAACCAAACGACTAACAAGACCAAGACTAGATTATTAATTGGACCGGACTTGTCCTGGACCATGCTAGATCATCAACAGGGGTTCGATTTACTTCGGTTTATTTGAATTGCATTGACAAGAATAGGTTTCCCCCTAATCTATCCATGCATGTGCAACTCTACAGTATGTTTGGTACATAAGACATGTAATAGGATAATACAAAAACTTGTTCCTCATCTGACATGACATTTTAATTAAACTGAGACAAAGCATTAATTTTTTTGAACGACAGATAACTCACGCACATGTCCCGACACAAAGTGGACGAGGTATCTGGGATCCATACAGGTACCCGACTAATCCTCGGCGACTATGGACCAACCCGAAAGCCAACCCATGGTCAGGGATGTCATCTACTGTCCCTCCCAAGGATGTTACCAACCACTAAACTACTAATGTTTTGATAAGACAACATAATAATTATGAACGTAAACAAGATTAGTAAAGCACTAAACTACCATATCGAATAAAAAATACAAAACATCCTAGAATTCTTTCCCTTTCTTACATACCTTATTAATGTTCTTCCAATATAGTCTAGTCCACTTCAATCCGACCTGCCTACTAAATACATGTTACATTATTATACATTTTCATTGGCATATGGCAAGGTAGTGGGAAAGGAGGACAAGACTAAAATGAGGGGTGATGGGTGGGTGATGATCTAATAATTGATAAGTTGAATGAGAGCATGGATGGAGTGTTTTATATACCCTACCACACCAACAACAAATGGACCACCAAGACAAACACCCCTTCAATAATAGTTTTATAACAACATTTTTTTTAATCAAAAATATATGCCAAAACAAGATTCAAAGCACATAGAGAAAGCCTAATATCAAATTGCAAGCACGATAATTGCAAGTTATTAAGAAACGAATTTGTACTCCAGATTTCCTAAAATATTATAAAATCATCTTCAAGATCAAGGAATATGTTCGGTTCTAAGAACCATTAAAGCATCAATCCCTCTCGAGGTCCAAAAGAGTCCCTCCGAATGACGCTTCACTTAGCATCATATTCGAAAACATGATCGGTTAACAATCTAATAACTTAAAATAGTTAAAAAACGCATAATTACAATCCAAAGAACACTAATTTGATATCTAAATTATTTTTTCCTATATCTTTTAAATATATAACCACCGTTTCGGTCATAAACTTTGATCTAAATATATTCGTGAACTACCTTATTGTTTATTCACTAAAGATCATCCAACGGATAGATATTGAAAGGTTTTTCGCTCATTTATATATATATATATATATATATATATATTCTTTAAGGGGTAACAAACTAAGAATAAAACGTGATAATTACAATTAGTTTTACAAAACGTTTTATATATATCTTGAAACTTTAAGAAACATCTTTATACTGATTTTATTGAAAGTGATGGAATTTAACCCATCTTATTAACTTCATTGTAGCCTTGATATATAAAAGAACGTAAAGATCATGATTCGATGGTATTGTCTTCTTATGGCATCGTAAAAGACACCATTAAAACCCATCCACCTATTTATTATAATTAAGTTTATTTCCCATCACCACCTCAAAATCGTAGGCCAAACGCAAACCCAACTCCACCTCCCCTTTCCTTATTTTCTCTTTCATCACATTATTATTATATATATATATTCAAACGAGAAAGATAAAAAATTTGTGAGAAAGGAATAACTCTTACGATTACATGTATGATATACAAGCTTAATCATATATGATTAAAGGGGCATTTGGTTCATTTCAGGGAATGGAAATGGAAATGGAAATGAAAATGTGAATGCAAGAGAATGGGAATAGGAATGAGCATTGCATTGATGCTGTTTGGTTAAACTAATATAATCAATGAAAAATTGCTTCATATTAAAAAAAATGTTTTTCCAACTTAAAAATACAAAAGATGTTTCATTTAACATCCATTGATGAAACAAGGCATGAGAAAAAGAACCAAGTAAAAATAAAAGTTTCATTCCCCTCAATTTGGTCAGGAATGGAAATCAATGGATCTGCAGGAATGATTCTATTATATAATATCAAACCAAACAGTAGTTTTCATTATCATTCTCATTCCTGACCCCTCAATATCCCCAACCAAACGCCCCCTAAATATACCTAAATATGTATAGTCATATATGATATTGAGATTTCTTGTATTCTCCTATATTTAACTTTTTACAACATGAAAAGTAGTTAATTACCAAACGTTAGATAGAAAGTTGATGCACATTAGGATAAAATGCACTAGATCAATTACTTTCTAAAGTGCAATTGATGGAAATGCATGAGACTAAAAGTGATCTACGATTCAGATCCATTTCTCAAGGGGAAATCCCGTGTGAGAAATGGATCTAAACCGTATATCACTTTTTATCTCTTGCCCTCTCATAAATTGCACTTTAGAATGTAATTGATCTAGTGCTTTTTAACATATCTTATTTTAATGTGTATCCAATATATTTTTTTAACACTTGAAAACCACCTTTCACTTTTCTCATGTTAACATTACTTTTTCACCAAAACCCAACCCCTATATACAAAAGTTAAAATGGAAACTAATATCTAATTGTGAAGGTAAGGTCAGCCGAGAGCACGTCACGTGACATATTCAGTTTGAATAATACTGGATTATTCAGACTGAATAATATTGAATGATATATTATTAAGGTGAATAATATAACATTCAAACAGAATAATACCAAATGTTATATTATTCAGTCGGAATATTGTATTATTCACCATGAATAATGCATAATATTCAGTCTTAACAATCTTATATTGTTCAGACCGAATAAGATACATGTCGCGCTTTCGGTTGTCGCCACGTTCGTAATTAAATCTGAGTTATATATATAGGGGGTTAAGTTCATAGGAAAATCTCAAAAAAATTAAAAACTAAGGAACACTACGGTAGCCCTTTATCTGCATGGTATGAAGTTGTGTATACGTAATTTGTAACATAAAACCAAAACGACTTAAACTTTCTTGTATGTACAAGTGAATACCATTCGGATGAATGATCTGATTTTACTATAACAATAATGTGATAATTTTGTGATAATAATATGATCTTGCTGCGACATAATATGATAGTGCTTTGATAATCAAAGACTTTTTATTATGTGATTTTGCTATGATATTGATATGATAATAATACTATAATACTCTGATAATCGAAAATCAATGAGGATGACATTCACAATCATCGTTTTATCCATTCCTATGCGTCTTGTTGTTATGTTAATGTGATAATGTTGTAATATAATAATGTGATGGGTGAATATATTGTAGGAAAGTTGATTTTAGGGATAATGAATTCACTAATATTACAGATAAATACAAAATCATGTTATCCTTAACTATTTACTTCTATTTTTAAATTATAATTATGGTTTAAATAATTTGGAGACATATAAATGTTGCATTTTTATAAAATAGAAGTATTCTGGTTTAAACATCTTCATATAGCCATATAGGCATGAAATGATATTAGAGGTGTCATTTTTGGTAAGAAATACTTTTAATCAAATATTGTTCCATAAATTGCAACTTAAAGAGTAGCAATTGATTTAATGTATTTTGGTGCATCTCATTCTAATTTTTGTTTATTTTTCATCAACAGATGATACTTCCTATTAAATTTGACACGTGTCACCGGAACTCAACTCCTTCTCTCTCTCTCTCTCTCTCTCTCTTATATATATATATATATATATATATATATATTATAGAGGAAAGTTCAAATGTGAGCTCAATTTTGGTTATGAATAGGAGAACGAATCTTAGCCACTCATCCGGTCAATAGATGCGGCTTTGACCGGGTCCCCTCCTTTAATAATCTCCACCCTCACATGAATCGCGTCAATCCTCCGTGATCGTGTCCACCATAACCAAAGATGTGTGGATGAGATTTGTTCCCACGTTCACATTTGAACCTAACCCTTTTGGTTGTGAACATGAGGACAGCCCAGAGCGCGACACGTGACAATCTGACTTTCGCGGGTCAAGGCTTATTCAGTCTGCATAAACCCGCGGGGTTAGTGTTAGTGTTATTCATACTTAATAAAATGCTATTATGCAAACTGAATAAGCCTTATATAAAGCAAACCCGCGGCTGACCCACTCGGGTCCGAGTTTGACCAAGCCTTATGCATATGCATAACGCTTTATTCAGTCTGAATGATAGCGTTATGCAGTATGCATAAGGCTTGGTCGAGGAAATTTCAGATTGCCACATGACGCACTCCGGGCTGTCCTCACGTTCACAACCAAAAAATGGTTCACCTTCAAACTTTTCTCTCTAATTATATATATATATATATATATATATATGGAAATTAATTAAAGCGTCGGCGGACAGCAACCACTAGAACACTGTTCAACAACGTAGATATATATGAAGACGACCGTTGAAGACATTAATGAGCTCAGTTTTCTAAGCTTTCAAGTTCACAGATCGAAGATCCCACCATCATATCTCTATTCTCTACGTTGTTGTTGTTTGTTGTTCTTCCTATGCCGATGATGATGATGATGATGATGAGGTTGACGATTGGATATATAGTACTGTTGACTTGAATCTGCTTTCTCCTAGTGATCGATGCATAACAAAGTACTAGAATTAATGGTGGTTTTGATTGCCGGCCGGAGGTACAACATGCGAGAAAACTCTCCTCGCAATATGCCTTCGTAACTAGGTTTTCAACAGAGGCAGACAGATTGGAGCCAGGCAATACTATTTTTTTAAACATTTTTTCTTTTTTTCCTTTATTAATCCCTAATATATACAGATCTCTCTCTATATATATACTTTCTTCATCTTCTTCTCCAACAATATGTAATATATACATACACACATATGTATATATATATATATATATATTTGTGTGTGTGTAAGTTCTTGATCTGCTATATGATGAACAAGATGATCAATATTATTGATGAAGATTGTTATAAAGAATATAGTTTAACAAGTGGGGGTTTCTGTATTTTTATTGTTAATGGTCGATTTCTAATGCAATTGTAAGTTTATTAGTATATCATTCTTCTTGTTCGATCTAGGGTTTGGAAGTTGGTAACTTTTATTTGGGATATCATGATGATGAAGAAGGATTTTGAGTTTGTTTTCTTTTGAAGCTAGGAAGTTCTTGAACGTTAGTTATGATGAATAAACATACAATAATTTGTTTGATGGCCGGAACAAATTACCAGGCGTTTTTTGTTTGATGCATTGGCTTCTAGCCATTTCGGCCTTTCGGGCATTTTCCCTAGGCCGGCCTGCCTGCCTTGGCCGGGTCGATCACAATTATGATGTATGGTTATATATATACATATGGTTATATATATTCACCTGAGACTAAGCTGTTTCCGTGAGATCAAGATTTTCCACTTGAAAATTCAAAGCAAAACACTATGAAGGTAACATTCATAATGTTTTTGCTATGAAGTTACGGATTCTGTTTACCTTTACAGTGTTTTGTTATGAGCTTTCAAATATAAAATCCTGGTCTCACCGGTCTCACGAAAACAGCTTGGTCTTAGGTGATCCAAGCCTATATATGTGTGTGTGAAAAGATGTCAATTATCATATCAATTTGTGGTTGGATATCTTGGATACACAATGTAGTTCACAATGACAAGTTTGCAATGACTATCTTTTGTTTTAAGTTGAACTATATATGAGAATATATGAAATTCCATAATTATATAGTTTTTTCGGAAGGGTCCTAAAAAAAGATTATTAAGAAAAAACAGTCCAAATCCAGTCAACTATAACATGAAATTATATGTTTTCTACTCAAATTCATTGTTACTCTTTCATTTCAAGTTGTTTGATATGATTGTGATTAATTTTAGGGTCGTATTTAAGCAAACAAAATTGTTTCGTTTGCTTTGACAAGGAGTTGTTTTAGATTGCCTACATATTTAGCAACATTTCATTGCTTAAAAACAAAGGTATATAACCTTATTATTAGTTTTTATAAACAAATTAACATGTCAAAGAAAAAATTTATATACATTTTTATTCCATTATTGTAGATCAAACATGTACTGAAGTCAGTGAAGTGACATATTTTTGATCTTTGAAAACCCCATTGTAACCTTTTGTTCTCTTATATGGTTCACGCTTTTAGGAGCTTTTTAAAGTTGACATAAATGAGATGCAACTTTAATATCATAGATTTGGTTGAAACAAGTCTACCAACTTGGAAGTATATTTCTCCTCCAACCATATAGCTTTCTTTAAGCTTTTTAATTATACCTTCCCAACTTTTTGTCCCAAGTAATCATTCTTGAGAGATTGGTGTGAAGAATTGAGCATCTTTGATAGCTCGATTTTTTTCATCAAAAAAGTCTTTAGTGTTGAAAATAAGGATACATAAAATTCTCATAAGTTGCACAATCATGCCACCCAAAAGGAGAATGAGTGTATTAAGGTGGTTGAAACAAAGGGATATGATCATGCAAGCTAGTGAGATATAAAGTTTCTCTATATCTTGCTAATCTGATAAGACCCATCTCTCATACTTCTGGTCTAGGACACCTCTTTGGCCATGTATAAATACCATAGTTTGTTTGAATCTAAAATCTTTAAAAAAAAACATTAGAGAATGAATGTATTGTGGGAGTACCCGGGAGCATCTTTTGTACATTTCTATTGTTCAATGTTTGTATTTCATCGATGTAATCACCTTTTTAGTATTCCAGATAAATACAGGCAACCTCGATCCTTCCTCTGCTTAGACCTACATAATCCCACCAATGGTGGAGCCAAGTAAAATTAGAATTGCTTAATTGTACTTTCAAATTAAATGCTTGACTATTGACTCATTGTGTTGTTTGTTGTTGATTTTGGACCAAGGTATTCCGCATACTTGGAGCGTTGTGTGTAATTTTAACAAGTGGTATTAAAGCTTCTTTTGGTTTTCATCTTAATTGGTGTGTTTTTGTTGTAATGTACTGAAGCATAAGAAGATCTAGCATGATGACCATCAAACCACATCAATTTGTTTAACGACTTAATCCTACAAACAAAAATCATCAACTTAAAGATATAAGATAAATAATTCAACGGTTGTGGTCCTTTTTATACTCATTCATGAAAGGTGCACGGGTTTTACTGGCTCATAATGTATGGCAGGGACATAAGTACCATGGTCATTGCTTAGGAGAGCCTTTTGTACGAAGAACTAAGGAATCAAATAAATACGTGAGAGACGAAAATATGGACAATGGTAATAGCACCTAGGATTATTTGTTAAGAGATGTTCTGGAGAAAAACTAAAGATTTAATCAAAAAGGGGGCATTAAAAGTCACGCAAATCACGTTTCAACCAACACCAGTGGAGAAATTTATACCGTCTTAGAATGTTCCAAAGTCTTTTGCATAATACATTTTATTAGAAAACATCTTCACACAAACTTCATGTTAATGCTGAGTCTATGAGGCATACCGAAACTCAAAGAACTCATGACAATGAAGTATGGGAGTTAGTACTTTAAGGCTTAATTATTACACCTAGTGTTAAGGAGTATAGTTGAATGAATATTTATAATACTCAAAAGTTTTTTATATTATTGATCATATTGTTTGTTGTTGTTATTACTAACATAGGCGGTTATCCCTTCAAGCTTATTTCCCTTTGTATGGTAGCTTCTTATTCCACATTTGAGGATGGCCCACACATTGTCATTCGATGGTATTTTTTTTTTTTTTGGAAGAGGTATCCCAGACCACATTGGGCCCAGACTAATCCTCGGCAATTTTGGGCCGAAGCCTGACTGCTAAAGCATGCAGCCCGGGGTCGAAGCCCCCGTACCTCCAGAATGCGTCCCCCAGGGCTCGAACTCGGGTTCACCACTATGTAGTGCCCAAGCCTTACCACTAGGCTATCACTCCTTTGGTATTCGATGGTAATTTTCTCTTCAAATCATTCAACTTTCGAGGATGACGTTGTTATTTTAAAGATTTCTTTATACAAGTCTCTTAGTCTACTTTACAATCTAAATCATATTCTAAAAAGTATCAATGCACCTCTTTGTTCCTCCATTTACTTTGTCGAATTGGAAAAAGCCACAAGGGAACTCAATGTTGCCATAAAACTTATAGTTGCTACAGTATGTTATTATGTAAAACATACATCTTCTTTTGATACTTTGAAAAATACATCAATATAACTCTATAAATATACATCCGTTAGATCAGTGACAAGTATCACATCTTTCTTAGGCAATATGTCATCCTTTCTATCTACTTTGATGATATGCTTTTGAGGATTTTATCAACGAAATTCACCAAACCTTTTTCTCCATTTTCTTTTAATGTTTTTTCTTCTTGTAGCATTTTTGGATTTTGAATGATTCTTGTCCAATTTCAGTACCTTTATGGTGGTTGTTATGGACCTATAGTCTCTTGGTGACTTGGTGTAATTTCAACAAGGCTTGGACTAATATCTTAGTGGGCTTAAGTTAAATGGATAAATGGGTCATTGTTTACATGATAATGTGCTCACTATTAGAGGTGCACACGACCGGATTTTTATCCGATCTAGATCGGATTTATACTAAACCGGTTTTTTTTCGGATTAGTCAGAAACCGGTTCAGATTTCAACCGGTTTTTTCGAAAAAATCCTTATATGATGGAACTGGTTTCGGACCGGATTGAAACCAGATATTTTTTAACCGGATTTATACTAAACCGGTCCTCTATTGGGTCTTTTTTCGGGCTAGAAAATTCAGAAAATTCAATTGAAATCTAATTTGAATTGGTGTGGGCCGTGATTTTTTGATGGGCCGTGATTATTTTTTTTAAATTGGGCTCAACGAATTACATATGGAAGGATGGATCATGATGGAAGTGTCTTTGATTTTTTTTCAATTGAAATATAATCTAAATTAGAGTATTAGACTTACTGACTTTGACTTAGTTAGACACTTGGACTTTCAGGCCCATAAAATTTGGGCTCCAATTCACAATGATCTATCATTACTCAATACTCATTATTCATTAGGCCCTGATCTATCAGTAATCAGACTATCATTAGGATTTTAGCCCAACAGCAGTAAGGCCACATAGACATTACCGGTTTGATTTGAAACCGGTTCGGTTTAAACCGGTTATCCGATCAAACCGGATCGGATCCAATCCGGTTAAAATCCGGTTCGAAAACAAACCGGTTTGAAAAAAATCCAATCCGGTTTGAAAAAAAATCGGTTTTTATAGAACCGGATTCGGATAGTTTTTATGCAAAATAGGATAACCGGATTTTCTGTGCACCTCTACTCAATATTAAGAAGTAAGAACTAAGAACTAAGAACTAAGAAGTCAAAACTCCATTAGGAATTCTCCCAAAAAAGTGGTCAACAAGTTTCCTACTTGACAAGGTTTTTAAAATAAATCATTTAAAATAAATTACATAAAGATATTATACAAATTTGTATAATTTAGTTTTTCATATTGAAAATTAAAGTACGTCAACATTTAAAAAAATGGGTCCCACTCTGAACTTCCTCAAACAATCTTTCTGAAATATATAACCAGACAAATTGGTTTTTATTAGGTCTTAACCAAACCCGGTTTAGAAAACTAGTCCAACTATAAGACGATCCGACTTTGACATCTCTATTATTAGGTATAATCATATAACGGTATAAGTATGATTTTGGAAGAAAAAAAATGCCTATATAAATATTGAATTTCTTTTAAGTAGTATAAAAAATATTAATCATTTTATTCTCAAATCTAAAATTGTCACTAATGATTAGCTACCAAATAAGCAAAAAAAGTAAATATGAACATGACTATTATGTTCACATTAAAAGAGTCAATTATCATGTTCTCTTAATAAAAGTTAGAAGACAAATTATATTTTAGAGAGTGAATTACACTAGTGCTACATGTGGTAGGCATTAAAGTTTTGATTTAGCTCCTCAAATGAACTATCTTTATTAATGATTTCTAATTTTTTAATTTCATATCACTAATCATCTCTAATATTTATCACATATTTTTGTGTCTAAAATGTTAGGATTTTTTAACTTTTATTTTGTTATTGTTTTAATAATTTGTACGATGACTATTTCTTAATAATCTCATATTAAATTAGTATCAACATCAAAAACCATAAATATTATAAATTTGAAACATCATGAACCATCTAACAATTTATTTAAAGGACTAACTCTATATTTTATTTGGATATGGTTTATTAATTTATCTAATATAAAAATTAGTGATAATTAAGGCAAATATATTTTTAATCATTTTGTTGGATTTGCTTTCTCTTTTGAGAAGATTTTTGTAGAGAAGATGCCAAGATTGGCTATTTAGTCAAAGAGTCAACGGTGAAAAGCAAGTCAAAAGAATTTGTCGTTTATGTAAGCTTTATGTTATGTTTTTTATGGAAATATGTTTATTTAAAAGTATATCATTAATTCAATTAAAAATTATCATTTTTCACTAAAACTTATTTGGTAGGGTTAATGTAAAATGGATTTCAGCAATCACAATTAACAAACATTTTTTAAAATAAAAAATAAAAAATTTAAGAATTTTAAAGAATTTTTTTCTTAAACAAAAACTTCAAATTTTTTAAATTTAATTTAGTTTCAAATATAAATAAATTGTATAATAGTATAAAATAAATTTAATCTAGTTTTAAATAAATTGTATAATAATAAAAGAGTAAATTACAATTTTGGTTCCTATTGCTTATTTTTGGTAAAAAGACCAATATGCTCTCATATGCAACTTAAGAGAGGCATCTAACGATGTTAATCCTCAAGTATCAAAACCGAAGAATATTGCATACTCCAAGATTTTTTCTACAATAATAATTTTGTGGAGACTAAAAGTGAAAAACAATAAACTACAAGGACCAAAATTACAATTCACTTTAAGATGTATTATAAATAAATATTTAATGAAATGAAATCATACTTTATTGAATATTTTAATAATATAAATAATGTTAAAATTATTAAAATAAAATAGTTGTTGAAGTTAAACATAAATTTTTTTAATTTTCTTTTTACTTTTAATAGTTAACATTATAAAACATACCATAATCTTTAGAGATGCTTCAAAGTTCAAAGCCAACATTGCTTTAACATACATAAAATAGTTTTACATTATGAACCAAATACATATACAGTAATCGAGAAATTGGCACATATACCCAAACCCCCCCCCTCTCCCCCTAATTTTGCCTCCGACCCATTCTCTCTATCATTTAGCATCGCAAACCCATGCAAGTCCGTTAAAAGGTCCATTTTAACGGACCTAACACAACAATATAACAAAAAATTTAAGTTTGACCATTTAAAGGAGTTGGTGGTGCGTTTTAACTCCCCTAGGTCGTTTTAGCGGACCTAGGTCCGTTTTAAAGTGACTTTTTGGGCTTTAAGTGTTGGGTCCGTTAAAACGAATCTCTTAAAGGACTTACATGGGCATGGGGAGCTAAATGGTAGAGAGAATGAGGATGAGGCAAAATGGGGGTGAGGATCTAGGCATCAGTGCCAATTTCCCTAGAATAATAATATTGTGAAACAAATATATGTTAATTAATACATTAAATATTACCCTTCAATTAGAAAAAAAAAATTCATGTGAAAGAAAACTATAAGGAAGAAGCTCTTACGAATCTCACAAATTTTGGAGTTCTCAAATAATTAAGCACCTATGTATGTATTTATCTATGTATATTATTTTGCAGCATGGGCAAAGGAAATAGGAATTTGTGAGAATAAGAGTTACTTGGAGTAAGTAAGAAGGAATTTGGTCATTGGGTCACTTCTAATTTGTGTTGATATGTAACACCCGTGTTTTTTGGATAAGACGATTTCGGGTTTGGGTAGAAGGTAACCTTTTAAGAAAATGTGAGAAATATCATTTTAGATCAAATCCTAGATTTTATAGTATAGTTGGATGGGGAATTGAATTACGAATCCAACGGTTCTTTCGGAATCGAAATCGGAGCTATAACGAAGAAGTTATGGCCGAAACAAGTTTCGCCCAAAAACACCCATATGGCTAGCGATCGCTAGGCAAAGTTTTAGTGGGTTCTGTTGGAGCTCACTATCACATCTTGATCGCTAGGCCTTCCCTCACAGAGCTAGCGATCGCTAGCATTTACACCTAGCGATCGCTAGGTGTGCTGCAACAAAGGAAATCGGGTTAAATACCCCTCTTCTTCATTTGGGAATATCTCTCTCATTTCAACTCCGTTTCTCTCGATTTTTTTGCGTTCTTCTCGGTTTTTCGAGCTCTTCAAGACTACATCAATGGATTTCAAGTATTTGGGAGTTCAAAAACGTTGGTGTAAGTAAATCTCTTCACCTCCTTCGAGTTTTAAGCTTAGATTTGGGGTTATTCATCTCCAAACCTTATCTTCCATATTTATCTTAGATTTGGTGTTATTCTAGGTGGATTACATGTTTTGGAAAGTGTTAGAGGCTAGATCTACTAGTTTAGAGGGTGGAGATTTCCCATGGCTTCATCTTCTTCACCATCCCTCCACCATTGTTGGAAGTTCTTCAACTTAGGGTTCTCACCCAAGATCTTGAGGAGGTAAGTTCTATTTGTGAGTTTTTAAGTGTAGATCTAGTCTTATATGTTGTGGATCTAGAATTAATCCAAGGTATTAACTTCTTATCAGTTTAGGTGTTCACTCAAGCTTTAAGCTAGGGTTCTTGGTGAAAATTGGGGCTTTTGGCTTTACTAGCCTCAAGGTGAGTTGCTAAAACCGTTTTGTTAAAACTGAGAGCACACCATCTTGCTTGATTTACATATATTGTTGGTCATTGTGAATAAACATGATTTTGGATGAAATGCCTAAATTGTTAGGTTTAAGGATTGCCATGAAATGACTGAGTAATGATGTCTATA
This sequence comes from Centaurea solstitialis, assembly GCA_030169165.1. NCBI lineage: Eukaryota > Viridiplantae > Streptophyta > Magnoliopsida > Asterales > Asteraceae > Centaurea > Centaurea solstitialis. The sequence continues at coordinate 5,728,418 of CM058040.1, read as the reverse complement.
TGAATGGCTTGATTTGGATTATTGAATACATGGAGTAGATTATCGTATGCCACTATTGTATGAGTTAAATCCATGTGATTATATGGTGAATGTATTTATGAGAAATACGTGTTACTATGCATGCCACGGAATGATGCAAAAGAATTGAATCTCGAGCATCTTGGCTTATATGAAATGAATGAAAGTATTGAGACTTTCGATAATGCTTAAATTATGTAACCAAAATGTTATGGAGCGCCGCTAGTCAAAAAGTGGGATGCTATTGGCCACTAGTCAAAAAGTGGACCGGGATGTCACTAGTCAAAAGGTGAGTACCCATGTTTTTACGCAAACGTAAATTGGACAATGTGGCACTAGTCAAAAGGTGTACACTGTGTCGTTTTTGAAATGAGATTGATTTAAAGTGGCACTAGTCAAAAGGTGTGCACTTTCAAGTTTACACGAGTTCGACTCAGTCTTGGTGGCACTAGTCAAAAGGTGTGCATCTATGTCCCTCGCCATTCGTGTGGCTGCGAATGCGCCTGGCCTCTGAGGTTGTCTATTTGAGTCTTCGTGGGAGGACGACAACGGGGTGTCTCGACTCTGAGGTGTAACTTGCTTGGCAAAAGTGGGTCGCTCCCACGGTTTTCAAAGATAAAAGATAAACTGGTTTAACATGATGCATTTTGTTGTTAATACACTCTTGCATATCTCACATGTCTTAACATACTTTTATATGTATGATATTTTGTTGATACAACTCACTAGGCTCCTTTGGCCTAACACTTGCGTGGTGTCGATGTGTCTCTCAGGTACTAGGGACGCTGTTCCCAAGTAGGTGCCGGGATTGAGAGTGAGCTTTGGGGGATGTATGAAGAGACAGGTACATCTAGACCGCGAGTTGATAGTAGAAACTGTTGACCTTTTGTAGTCTTTTCCTTGTTAGGAATTAGACTTGTTGGTTATTATACCACTCCATTAAAGTTCAGACTTTGTAATTGTACATTACTTTATACCCCATTTTTGGGAAGAGCTCACGCCTTGGCGTACATTGTATTACCAACTTTCTATTTATTGAAAGTTTTTGTTTACCCTAAATTTTGGGGTGTTACAAGTTGGTATCAGAGCTTTAGTTTAAGCGAACTAGGTGTTGACGGTAGAATACCTAGACTTAAACTTAGTGCACTAATAGACATGTCACCTACCATGGGTAAAGTCTTAGGTGGGGAGAGCGCTAGGGATACGGAATACATGGATCGAGAATTTGCGTCAATAGAGGCAGGGAATCTCGTGTACGGTCTATTCATAAATCACTTAGCTACTGAGTTATGAATGTATCGTCATTTGGGTATTCTTGGTTACTATCGATGTAATGATTGATAAATGTTGGTACGTATAGTAGTCTATTCTTACTCTCTTTCTTGATCCCTTACGACAGGATATTTGATCAGATATTGAAGGACCTTAGTTACGGTAAGTCTTTATTTAGGGGTCGTGTTATGGTATCAACATGAGAAGGTATTAAATACTCTGACTTAAGATTAAATCTTAGTGATAAATCCTTTTTGCTTAAGAGCGAAAATTTATGTTTAGCTAAGGAATTCTCCAGGCGACTAAGTGAAGGTGGATCGCATCGGAAGAGCTTAGGGACAGTTGACCTATACGGCCTATTTATCGAAACGGTATAATTGAGTAACTGCTAGCGTAACCTAAGTGTTGATTAAAGGAATCGATGGTCTAAATCGGTCATGACTTTGGAAAGGTCTGAATATGAGGAATAGTAACCTATCTACGTGTTTCTAGCACTGTTAGTTATACCGTTGATAAGATTTATGCAAATGGCAAGGTTTGGGGAACACCATGGATACATGGCTTGGTAAGGTTATTGGAGCACATATGGATGGATTTCGAATTGTGAATCGAATTGTTCTAGGTGAATCATATATTGGATAAAAGTGTGAAACTCTAGCGTGAGGGTAAACTAGAATTATGCATATTTAAGATTTATGCGGTCTAGCTGCGACGATTTTAGTATGCATGTTGTGAGGATCTATCTATAATTTATTCACTTATTGACTTATCACCTTAAATTACATGAGTGTTTATGTAAGCTAGAAATTAGCATGTGAATGATTGTTATCGGATGAACGTGGGTACATAATGATAGAGGTCACGAGACCTTTGGGATAAATACTTGATTTATGCAATAGGAATTATTGTGATTAAAATGACTAAGTTATAAACTTAGAGGAAGGTCATGAAAATATGATACTAAAGGAGGTTAAGGCTCTATCGAGTATAATACGGTGTATTGATGTTGCGGAAGTAATCCCTATATACTATTGGATAGTAAGGGTAGCACTTAGAAAAGTATGGATGGAGTCGAGTCTAAACTCGATCAGAATCAGTATTAGATTATGGAGGATTAAGTTCTGTGAGGCCTTCATGAGAGTATTATCGAGAATCACAAGATGTCTTGGGTTCGGGATAGAGGAGTTCGTTAGATGACTTCTATTTCAATGCGAGATGGTTCACATGAACTAATAGCAGTTGTGTGTGCTAAATGACATTGCAAACTTCGACTATATAGGATGTCTGGATGAAATGGTTGTGTGGATAGGACAATATCCTTCTTGTGTACCAAAATGATATCCTTCCAAGACATGCGCGTTTTCATAAAGTTTTCTTCAAATTAAACGGTTTGTTGTGTTTTATTACCGAGTGCGTTTATCTACTGGATTTTGTAAAATGCTTGTATATGAGATTTTTAAAAGTGTAGACCCACTTAGATAACTGTTTTGTTAAACTGTGTTGAGCTCTTAGGTCAAAACGACTTCGTGAGTTACGTCCACACTAACGGGACAAACAAGATAAAATTATTTTCAGACGATCAAACTTTGGGTAAATTGAGTCTAGAGCTTATGCTCGGTTTTGACTTTAAGAACTTTGGGAACAAGTCCCGACTACTAAGATAGCCCGGTTGTGAACTTTGATTTTGAATGGCTCGGTTACGAGTTTTGAGTTCTAAGATGAATGCGTGGGTCACTAGTTAAAAAGTGAACACCTATAGCGTAAGGAAATTGTACGCAACTCTTTATGAGCAGGGACACTTATGTGCTTATGTGCTCCCGATTAATACGGATTACTTTCATTTGTCACCAAGTCCTTTGTGTGAGATGCATGTAGACCTTGTGTGTGATTGTGTGTTTTCGATGTTTGAGTTGCTATGTTTAATTTTGAAACTTTTGAATTCCCTTGATGTACCAACTAGTTGAGGGTTACTACCCATTTGCGGACTAATTGCATATTATCCTGTTAATGTGTTAGAATAAGCTAACAGATTGATAGCTTTTAGGAGCATGCTATTATATAGTGGAGTAACACTTAGAAGGTGTGGGCGGAATTGTGTTTGTACTCGATGTGAACCGAAACTGGACTACGTAGGGATTAAGTTTCATATCTCCCTTACGAGGGTGTTGTTGAGGAGCACCGTGTTACCAACGACTACGGAAAAAGAGTGGTCCGATGAGAGACCCTTATCTAGAAAGAAGCTTGTTAATGACTTTATGCGTAGACCGAGAGGTACATTTGTCAGTGTATTAATATTGCCATGTAGGAGGAACCTTTTGTGAATATAAAGGTGATTTTGAAGACGTGACTTATAATTAAGTTATGTGAAGTAGAAATTTGTAGTGGACATAATGGCGTGATACGCCAGACTAAGCATGAAACTTAGGATATTATGACAAGTATTGATGGGAATAAGTAGTGGACTTGTATTGTTTAATCAAGATGGATTTGAGGGAGATTTCGTACTTAGAAATACAAGATTTAGTCACCTAAGGCAAAGTTAGAATTGCGTAGGTGATTGGATAATTAGAAGGGCTATGATAGTGCGAATGTGGAAATTTATGGATTTAGTGGAAATTAGCGATTTGCTAAATGAAGAAACTTACCTTCCTTAGACGAAATTTTTGAGTTCTTTGAGAATTAATGACGACGGCTAGACACCCTTAGTGCGAGTGTTGAGACATTCTTGGTAGTAAAGAAACTCTTAGTCGAGTGATCGACTTTAATAGGAGGCGAATGATGTATAGCACATTGAACCGTAAACTTTAGTCGACTTGGTCTTGTTAAGTGGTGCAAGGAACTAAGATTGCGTATTCTAGTGATCTTGTCTTTATAAAACGCGTCGTGTTTTGAAAGATAGGTGTAAAGTAGTGATTTGTGATGTTTCTAATGAACTACACTCAAGTTAGAATATTATCAGTGCTTGCATTGAGTACTTAATTAAGTTTAGTGTTGGTCTAAGCGACTAGTCTAACCGACTGGTTTGGAGAGAGTATGGTCGTCTAGATTTGGAGATCAAATGAATGAGGTTATCAGTTGTGGTTCGGGCGAGATTGGTAATTTCGAGGACGAAATTTTAATTAGGTGGGGAGGATTGTAACACCCGTGTTTTTTGGATAAGACGATTTCGGGTTTGGGTAGAAGGTAACCTTTTAAGAAAATGTGAGAAATATCATTTTAGATCAAATCCTAGATTTTATAGTATAGTTGGATGGGGAATTGAATTACGAATCCAACGGTTCTTTCGGAATCGAAATCGGAGCTATAACGAAGAAGTTATGGCCGAAACAAGTTTCGCCCAAAAACACCCAGATGGCTAACGATCGCTAGGCATCAGGCTAGCGATCGCTAGGCAAAGTTTTAGTGAGTTCTGTTGGAGCTCACTATCACATCTTGATCGCTAGGCCTTCCCTCACAGAGCTAGCGATCGCTAGCATTTACACCTAGCGATCGCTAGGTGTGCTGCAGCAAAGGAAATCGGGTTAAATACCCTTCTTCTTCATTTGGGAATATCTCTCTCATTTCAACTCCATTTCTCTCGATTCTTTTTGCGTTCTTCTCGGTTTTTCGAGCTCTTCAAGTCTACATCAATTGATTTCAAGTATTTGGGAGTTCAAAAACGTTGGTGTAAGTAAATCTCTTCACCTCCTTCGAGTTTTAAGCTTAGATTTGGGGTTATTCATCTCCAAACCTTATCTTCCATATTTATCTTAGATTTGGTGTTATTCTAGGTGGATTACATGTTTTGGAAAGTGTTAGAGGCTAGATCTACTAGTTTAGAGGGTGGAGATTTCCCATGGCTTCATCTTCTTCACCATCCCTCCACCATTGTTGGAAGTTCTTCAACTTAGGGTTCTCACCCAAGATCTTGAGGAGGTAAGTTCTATTTATGAGTTTTTAAGTGTAGATCTAGTCTTATATGTTGTGGATCTAGAATTAATCCAAGGTATTAACTCCTTATCAGTTTAGGTGTTCACTCAAGCTTTAAGCTAGGGTTCTTGGTGAAAATTGAGGCTTTTGGCTTTACTAGCCTCAAGGTGAGTTGCTAAAACCGTTTTGTTAAAACTGAGAACACATCATCTTGCTTGATTTACATATATTGTTGGTCATTGTGAATAAACATGATTTTGGATGAAATGCCTAAATTGTTAGGTTTAAGGATTGCCATGAAATGACTGAGTAATGATGTCTATATGAATGGCTTGATTTGGATTATTGAATACATGGAGTAGATTATCGTATGCCACTATTGTATGAGTTAAATCCATGTGATTATATGGTGAATGTATTTATGAGAAATACGTGTTACTATGCATGCCACGGAATGATGCGAAAGAATTGAATCTCGAGCATTTTGGCTTATATGAAATGAATGAAAGTATTGAGACTTTCGATAATGCTTAAATTATGTAACCAAAATGTTATGGAGCACCGCTAATCAAAAAGTGGGATGCTATTGGCCACTAGTCAAAAAGTGGACCGGGATGTCACTAGTCAAAAGGTGAGTACCCATGTTTTTACGCAAACGTAAATTGGACAATGTGGCACTAGTCAAAAGGTGTACACTGTGTCGTTTTTGAAATGAGATTGATTTAAAGTGGCACTAGTCAAAAGGTGTGCACTTTCAAGTTTACACGAGTTCGACTCAGTCTTGGTGGCACTAGTCAAAAGGTGTGCATCTATGTCCCTCGCCATTCGTGTGGCCGCGAATGTGTCTGGCCTCTGAGGTTGTCTATTTGAGTCTTCGTGGGAGGACGACAACGGGGTGTCTCGACTCTGAGGTGTAACTTGCTTGGCAAAAGTGGGTCGCTCCCACGGTTTTCAAAGATAAAAGATAAACCGGTTTAACATGATGCATTTTGTTGTTAATACACTCTTGCATATCTCACATGTCTTAACATACTTTTATATGTATGCTATTTTGTTGATACAACTCACTAGGCTCCTTTGGCCTAACACTTGCGTGGTGTCGATGTGTCTCTCAGGTACTAGGGACGCTGTTCCCAAGTAGGTGCCGGGATTGAGAGTGAGCTTTGGGGGATGTGTGAAGAGACCGGTACATCTAGACCGCGAGTTGATAGTAGAAACTGTTGACCTTTTGTAGTCTTTTCCTTGTTAGGAATTAGACTTGTTGGTTATTATACCACTCCATTAAAGTTCAGACTTTGTAATTGTACATTACTTTATACCCCATTTTTGGGAAGAGCTCACGCCTTGGCGTACATTGTATTACCAACTTTCTATTTATTGAAAGTTTTTGTTTACCCTAAATTTTGGGGTGTTACATGATATAATGATTTAGATCAAGTGATAAAGTAACATCTAAATTATCTTATGAATGTATTTTCGGTTAGAATTTATCCAATATTGAAAACCTCTTTTATCATTTTCAAGATAACTATTATTTTTATCAAAAACCAACTATTACAATATAATAGTATTTTTTAAGGGTATCCGAGGTTTTTCCCGACTAATCCCGGCAAACTTATCCCTTATCGTTTCACTAGCCGACCTTGACCCCTGTTAAAAGTAAGGGTGGTAAGTTGATCGGTTCATCGACAGCTAAAACATGTTACCTTGAGTTAATCCCTAGTGGCCATAATTCGAAAGCGCCTGGATTTGAACCTGAGGTAGAAGACTTAATTAGTCACTTCTTCCACAAACCTTAACCAGTACGCCACAATCTTGTCGTTAATATAATAGTATCTTATTGGATTCCTTCGAATCCAGTAGAATCATTTTCAAGATATATGTTTTATGTGTATTAGAAGAATAAGATATTCAACAAAACATTAATTCTTTTAACTTTTTTTTGTTAATATGATTATACTTAAAAGTTGCTTTTACAAAATTTGACTTTAGTGGTTAATTTAATTTTGATCCAACTTTAACGTTTTGATTAGATGGTGATGAAAGGGTTGGTGGGTTGAGGGGAAGTGGTTGGATAGGTGGAGGGTGATACTTGTTTCATTTATTTTAGTATTTTTTTATACATGATTGAAGTTTCTTTTATTTATTTAAAAAAATAGTACATTTAATTATAGTCGTTGGCCTTAAGTCCTGAACCCAAAGGTTTACACATCTTCTTATCAAACAAAACAACATATTTCATGCCTAACAATAAAGAATTTCCATGATACACAACAATAATCATTTTTTTAGGATTTAATGATCCCTAAGAACACCCTTTTCTTTTATCTTTTAATTTCAAAGGATCTGTTGGTCGAGTCATTTGATATGGTGATAGTAATAAAAAAAAATAACAAATAGAAAAGAATAATGGCTTGGGCTGTGTATCTACGCCAATCTACGGTAGAAGAGAAGGTTCCATCGAAACAATATTTATTTCAGGGTACCTCTTCTTTTTTTTTTTCAAAAGGGGGAGGCAGTGTGTGTTGGGGATATTTGCGTACAGACGCGCAGCGGATAACAAAAAACCTGATCCCCAAGAGCCGGATCCAATCCAAACCACACAGACACAAACGAGGATGTTTAGGTGTTTACCTTTACGAATAATCTACCGGATTGCAAGCAGGGGATACACCGCTACTGACACGATCTGAGAACCAGCTGCTAGACCACCAAGGATTTATCAGAAAAACAACCTAGACTGGTTGTGTGTTGTAGCCGTCGATCAAAAGGGCAGGGAGAGGGAGGAGAGAGTTTCTTGGCTTTCAAGAAAATTATGATTGAATAATGATGAAACTGATAGGCTTTACCATATTTATATACATAAATATGGTAATGTCCATGATGCGGTAATTATCGTATATAAAAAGCGTAACAAGTTTTAACCTCCAATGCCTAGCCACCGTCTTACCACATATACAGGCAAGCGTACCTGATCGTGAGTAATATAGTGTAGGAAAGTCCAGGTATCGTATCTACCACTGGGAACGGTCAAGTTATCGTAGACTAAAGCCTAAATCGGTTTAATTAATCTAAAAGGGGGGTTTTGTATGAAAAAGGTTTGAATACTGAAAAAGATAATTAACAAAGTAAAAACTAAGAAAGCGGTTAAAATAATGATTTAAGATTATAATAAGGGAAAAACAGCAGTACTTATCATGATAATACGAATCCCCAATATGGATGACATAAATAAATCGAAGGTTTGGTTGTTTTGACTATTGTAGGAATTTAAGTCTGGGACACCCTAACATGTGCAATTTATGGCTATGAACTAGGATATGGTCCTCCTAATTCCAATCCTAAATCGTTTGGTCCACAATTCAGAATCGGTAAACCCTTCCCAATCTGTATTGCAATGGCTCTTTTACTATCGGTCACTTATTGGTCAAAGTAACCCCTTAACATAACTCTATGGTCCAAGTCAGGCTAAGGTAGGTTGATTATCCTTTCGGAGTCTATCTGTTTTTGGTCTAACAAATACACCCAACCAAGTGATTTCAAATCGCCAAAACAACAATAATCAAGAAAGAACCATAAACGACATTCAATTAATCAAAAACAAACCAATAAACATTACTTGCAAATTATCATCCACAAAGGTTCATCTATCATGACAAGCACTACTAATAGACTACTCACTCATATTGAAAACAAAAACATAGACAAGAGTAGACATCGACATGATACCGACAGTACAACGATAGATGATCGGAGATCGACTTCCGCAGCGTATCGGCACCTTTCGTACTCTCACTCTCGTTCCTCTGTATTCCCCTCGTGTATTGCACTTCAAAACTCATTTCTGGAACTGAAGGAGGAGGATGATATTTAAAGAAAAACGACCAGGCACCATCTGGCGATCGCCAAACTGCCCACTTGGCGACGCCAAACACTTAAAATCAACCCTAATCTGTACTTCAGTCGAACTTGGCGGCGCCAAATATGGAACTTCGCGATCGCCAAGTGTCTTCTGTGTTGACTTTGTGCATTTTTCACGTTTTCTCGCCTTTTTTCGTACTTTTCCGTTCTACGGCCTCCAAATCCTTCACAATCAATAAAAAGCTCATTTAGTGCATGAAATGATCATAAACGGGTGAGAAATGGGGTAAAGTCATTCAATTACGTGCAACCAAAACATGTATAATTTTGGTGTTATCAGTCCATATCTAATCAAAGCTCATTGGACTTTAAGCCCATCTAAACTCTTTTAATTAATTTACTTAATTAATTAATCCTCTACAAATAATAAATTACTTCTATTATTTATTTCTCCCAAATAATTAATTTTATACTAAATTAATTATTCCCATCACAATGATAAATCCACTGTTCTCTAATTTGTGTGCAGCGGTGTGACCTACTAGTGTCTTACAACATTGGACACGGTAAACTCTGTTACTGTCTCGTACACAATCCTAACAGACTCCCACTTGTGCTAGACATGTAACTGTACTGTTACCATTAGCCTAAGGAGGTCCCTAGCCAGACACTTAGGTTAACCAGGTTATAAGATCTCTTATATCTAGAGATACAATTCACGCTTGAATTTGTACACAGGTTCATTCCTTTTGCACAAGATATTTCTAAAATGATTTTAAGACATGGAGTGGAGGATTCATTTCTTAAATTCAAGTATTTCTTGACTCTGATTTCGATTGCCTGCAGTAACGGATATTACTAAATAACACCTGTTATTCTATCCGAGCGTGGCCACGCGTTTTCTGCCAATCTTAATCGTCAAGGGGCCCGGAAATATCTCTCTTTTGAAAGAGGTGCAAATCCCTTCTTGACTACTTGCATTTGGATCCACGGCTTCCGCTGCATCTAGTCACGTCCCGTATGGCCGCCCTTTTACGGTGCAGCGTTAGGACGTGCTAAGAGTACAACAGTCCTCATGTTCCCAAACCAAGTATCTCAGGTCTAAGGACAACCTATCAAGTCAATGCTTATGACTGAGGCTCCATGAAGCAGACTTGATACTGGTCACTTCCAATACCCAAGCACTCTGTTGAGTATCTATAAATACTTGGTCACATCCCTTGTGCTTTTATTCTCTACTTCGAATAAATCATCAAGTATTTATAATAGCGTTAAACTCCCTATTGAAATTCCCATTTCAATAAGTGGCTACGGAATTTTAGATTTCATACAAAAACTTTGTAAAATCATGGATACGTTAAATATGCGAAAAATAGTTAATTTAAAACAATCATGTATAAAAAAAACCTCCATTTATTACATCAAGAACTTTACATGATTGAATCGTTCTAAATTAAACTATAGTAATAATTAATGAACTAAAACTAGCTACTGGTGTCCAGGTACTGCATCCCAATGGAGTTTGCATGTGCCTCATGCTTCACCCTTTCTAGTGGCTTTGTCAGCGGATCTGCGACATTTTCTTCTGTTGGAATCTTGCATATTCTCACATCTCCTCTTCCAATGATCTCTCGGATAAGGTGATATTGTCTGAGCACATGTCTTGACTTGTGATGCTCTCTAGGTTCCTTTGCCTGCGCCACGGCTCCCGAGTTATCACAGAACATATCGATCGGTCTAG